>CM041780.1:292437185-292458534 GCA_023374045.1 Limonium bicolor | reverse complement strand
TTGTAAATACTTATGCGTTTGAATAAGGTGTAAGTCCGAGTATGTTATCGGCATCCGTATAATGTAGACTCGGTATAGTAAAGAAGTGAAATGATTATGGTATTTGTATGAAGTACTCGGTTGTTCCAGTCCATCAGACCGTTACTGTATGTGAGTCAGGCCTGGTTAGCCACGAGGGTGGCTAACGGCGTTGTATCACCCTCTGTTGTATTTGAATTCCGCTGCGAGCTTAATGGTAAATTGTAACAGTTTAAGAGGTAATGATGAGATTAGCAGTTGGGGTGTTACACCCAAGGTATCTCAACATTATATTATCTCTCTATAACCATATATATTTAGTCATGGATGAGCCCTCAATGTATCCAAATCGACCATCCCCCGTATTTTCCCACATTTACATCATAACTCCTTTTATTTTATAACCAACACCTTAAATAAATTAATCCTTATATTATACCCCTGAATTAATTTATATCATTAGGTAAATTCCCAAAACCTTTTTAGGATCATATACTAATCCCTTCAAATATTAAAATCTCAATTTATGCCCAAGATTTTCGATAATTACATATACTCCCATGATCATAATTTTTTATTCTTCTTGGCTTAATATTAACTTAAATACTTAGAAAAATTACCCTTATCATTTTATTTTGGTCAACCTCTGTAGGTGGTCAAGGTTGACCGCTTAAATTATTCTTTGACCAATTTGATTGTACTTACGAAGATACCCTATAGTTGCCTAGTTTACTAGTTACTCCTCTTATATTATAAGATTCATATTTTATACTTATAAAAATCCAAGGACTATTTCTTTCGGTCAGCGTTACTATTTATTCCTATATCCCTCTTATCACACCTTGACCTTTTTTTTTATTTGCTTATTTATATAAAGTATTCAAAATAAAGTATTCACATTATAATGTTACTATAAAAGTATTCATATATATATATATACTATTTAAATTTGTTTACGCCAATAGCAAGTCTATAACTATATCTAATTTTTCTAAGGTGTTCCCAAATAAACTAGCATGATAGTTTTCCACCATAAATTATATATACCCACGTAAATCCATCCATAAATTCATTAATGAAAATCTAGAACACAAAGTAATTATTTTGACATGGCCTAAATGTGTGGCCTTAAAAATAGCACCAAAAATACATTTTTATAGTGACATTATCTCCAACTCCACCAAAAAAAAATCACGGTTTACACATAATTTATCTTTAGTCTTTTAAACCATTTCCTCACATGTCCTTAGTATTAATAATCATATACACCTAATTAATTATCATTTTATATTATTGGGTACTTTGGGTTATACATCTGCTGTTATAATGGGTAATCTGTAATCTAGGACTACATTTGTAATCTTCTAATCTGTATTAGGATTTTATATCTGTATGTTTTTACTTGACCGGTTCTGTCACAACCGGTCCGGTTCTCTCCCCCTCTGGTTATACTGCGTATCACCCTCCTCTCTTCTTTCACCTTCTTCAATTTTCTTTCTCGACTTTCATCGTCTTCTCTCAACAGAGAAGCATGAGCTTCTGTAAAAATCAATTCCCATCTCAATAAAAGTTCGCTGGTCATACATTGTCAAATTCCGACATGGTATCAGAGCACTAGGTGCTAAATCGAAGAAACAAATCCAAAGATGAGTAAAGATCCTCTAGAGAAGACCGGCGGAGGCAGCGGCACTCAGATTGATCAATCAGACCCTTTGTACGTACATGTCACCGAGCAACCAGGCCTAGCTTTGACTACTAAGTTCACCGGTGGAGATGGGTTCCTATCTTGGAAGAACAACATGCGTCGCGCCCTTAGAACCAAGAACAAGCTAGGGTTCATTGACGGCACCCTCAAACCACCCAGCGATGGAGACTCCACACGACTCGCAGCTTGGGAAAGGGCTAGTTCCTTGGTCGTCTCGTGGATAATATCGTCTCTAGCCCCAAATATCGGAGGGAGCATAACCTTCGACGAAAACCCTAAGGAGGTTTGGGACTGGCTCTGCCGGCGTTTTGAGAAGAAAAACCTCACGACCTTGCACAACATCAAAGCTCAAATAACAAACCTAAGGCAGGGCGAAGACACAGTAACCGATTACTTCATGAAGGTTCGCCAGATATGGGCCGAATACGATCTTGCGCTTCCTGTCGAGTCCTGCAACTGTTGTGCGTCGTGTAAATCCAAAGAGAACCAGAGGAAACACAGGGAAAAGGAAGAAATTGTGCATTTCCTCATGGGTCTCAACAAGAGCTACACCCACATTCGCGGTCAAATTCTCGCAATGAAGGAAATACCAACCCTGGAGGAAACGTGCTCTTTAGTCGTCCAAGAGGAACAACAAAGGGAGAACGACACGAAGGAGATAAGATTCCTAAAGAAACAACTCGATAAGGAATTCAAAATAAAAGACCTAGGAAGGTTGAACTATTTTCTTGGCATGGAGTTCTTAGAAACAGATAAAGGGATGATAATGTCACAACACAAATACACCAACCAAATTCTTAAAGATTTTGGTATGGAACAAGGCAGATCGTGCGTTTCCCCCTTACCTGTAAATCTGAAATTAACTAAGGACTGTGGCTCCAAACTTGATAATCCCACTGTGTACAGGTGTCTGGTAGGAAAGTTGAACTTCCTCACAAACACTAGGCCTGATATTGGATTTGCAGTCCAATATCTTAGCCAATTTCTTCAGTCCCCAACCACAGATCACCTAAAAGCAGCCTACCACACTCTCTCATACATAAAAGGCACCTCTGGTTTCGGTTTATTTTTTAATAACAGAAACGAATATGACCTAGTAGCTTATTGTGACTCAGATTGGGCTTCCTGCCCAATCACAAGGAAGTCTATTTCTGGCTACTATATCTTACTTGGGGGGTGCCCATTAAGCTGGAAATCTAAGAAGCAAGTCTCAGTAGCTCTATCTTCTGCTGAAGCAGAATATAGAGCCATGAGACAAGTCACCAGTGAATTAAGCTGGTTAACTAGGCTGCTGACAGAGATTGGTCTGAAAAACATTACTCCTATACCACTCAATTGTGACAATCAGGCTGCAATACATATAGCAAGAAATCCTGTTTCACATGAACGGACTAAACACATTGAATTGGACTGCCATTTTGTACGTGAGAAATTGCAGGAAGGTCTCATTCATGTGCAGTACATTCCCAGTACACATCAGCTCACTGATGTAATGACCAAGTCATTGCCAGGTAAGAATTATCAAAATGTTTTTAACAATTTAGGACTGCAGGAACAGAATGATCATGGCTGAAGCATCACCGCAACAGAGAACAAAAGCTACATTTTCTAACAGTGCAGAAACTGTTACTTTTGAGGGGGGGTATTGGGTACTTTGGGTTATACATCTGCTGTTATAATGGGTAATCTGTAATCTAGGACTACATTTGTAATCTTCTAATCTGTATTAGGATTTTATATCTGTATGTTTTTACTTGACCGGTTCTGTCACAACCGGTCCGGTTCTCTCCCCCTCTGGTTATACTGTGTATCACCCTCCTCTCTTCTTTCACCTTCTTCAATTTTCTTTCTCGACTTTCATCGTCTTCTCTCAACAGAGAAGCATGAGCTTCTGTAAAAATCAATTCCCATCTCAATAAAAGTTCGCTGGTCATACATTGTCAAATTCCGACATATATATATATAGATATATATTGTTCCTAACTTATAGCCACCATTATTTATGTACGCCTTCATCATTTGAAATACCAAATACACATATCAAATTTTTTTTGTTATGTATTGATACTCAACAGTACGCATATGTATGTATATATAATACACGAACTAGTACATTCTTACCTTTGTTTTGAGGCTCCTTTCATAGAGTACTTCTAGTAGTGTATTATAGCTACATATAGTTTTGAAAACAGCATGATAATTACATCCATAGAGGCATCAACATGTTTCTAGTCTTTATGTATAGTCTCGGTTGTTAGCAGTGTCTTATTTTTCCCTTTTTAACCCATAATCTCCCACACACATCTCTAGCAGTAGCAAGCACTTGGTTTATTTTTTTTTTCTAGTTATCACGTTTAACTCATACCTATCACCAACCTCGAATCTACATGTTCTTTCTTTCTCGGATGAACCCTTCAGCCACAGCAGACTCAGAAGTGTCAAAAATTTAACAAGAAAGAAGGGAACATGTGCTTCACGTGGAGCTAAACCAGGGTGCAAGAGCAACAGATTTCTCGACAGGAGGACTGATAAATCAAGCGGTAAAAAGTTAGCTGGGAGGTAGAGAAGGTTGTTACCGATAGTGAGTATGGGTTCTTGGTGTGTTGAGTCACCTTTGCTAGCATGTTTCTGTCCTGGTTGCGTTGATGAGTCAAACGCATGCATGGGAGAAAGGAGGTGCTGTTACCCTCAATGTTGAAGATATTTGATATACAAAGGAACTGGAAGACCGCCACAATTAGAAACGAAGGAAGGAGACTGCTACCTCGTTTACGCAGCCTTGGTCTTGTTGTTTTGGTGCCCAGAGATGGAGGCTCAGCTGGGTGTGCTGTTGCTGCTTACTGCGACAAGAAAAAGAAGAAGGTGAGGTGGAACTGAGGTGGGGAAAGTTAGCATCGTGAGGATATATGTTAGTGTATAGGATCATGACTGGAGTTGGACTTTGTGTTGCTCAAAGGAAAACAACGTCTTACTACTGGTGAAGATGGAGCAAGGAGTTGAAGACTGGGGAGGCATCAACCTCGAACACTGATGCGGTTTGGGTTCAAGAAGGGAGAGTGTTGTTTTGTCATTTGCTGTTGCTCTTTGAAGATGGAGCAGAAAAGGGTCGCGTTAGTCCCTTATCCTGGCGGGTTCCTTGTCTCTCTGTGTCTACTGGTAACGAGCAGGGATAAGAAGTGTGGTATTTTTTTGTGTGTCTTACCGCCACAGAGCAGAAGGGAGCGTAACCAGGTGGAGCCAGGGAAGGAGTTGCTGGCGTGGGATGCTAATGGGAAACGCAAAGGACTTCTGTAAATGATGAGCAGGTTACAGACAGGGGCATTGTGCTACATACAAGCACTAAAAAAAACAAATGTAACCGAGACCATGTCTCTTGTTTAGCTCACGGGAGAAATCACTAGTTATCATCTGCTGTTAACTAAACCAGACCCACGAACTTAACATGGGGAGAGCATATGCAGTCGTTGTTGGGAACTGAAACAGGGAGGTTAGTGTGGAACGCAGGGAAGGCTGACATCGGTTTGTATTCTTCTACCTTGTTTGCTGTGACTGGACAGAGGAAGGGAGAGTGTGTGCCATGCTGTTAAAGAAGGTAAGGAAATTCGTCGCCCACCTTGAGAAGGAGAAAAGCCTCTGATATATTTTTTTCTCCCAAGATGTGTGTATGGAACAGATCGTACTAAATAAATGAATCTATTGTTGCTTTACTGTTGTGGTGGTTCCCCTTGTCTGCTCTACCTACTACCTACTACCACTACCATCGAGTAACAGTGCTGGTAAAGTACAAAGGAGTTTGGGTGCTAGTGTTGCTGTTCGAAAACTACAGGAAATTGTGCTCTGGTGCATCATGGTGCACTTCGGGTTCTCAGTCAGAGCCAGGAATCGATGGTCTGTGTTTTTTTTTTTCTCCTCTTGATTCAGGTGCAGCTGCAGCGAGGAGTACTGCTCTCGCATTACAAGAGGATGGTGGCATTAATCTTTTCTTTTTTTTTCTCCTTTTATATGCTCCAGTGGGTGCGCACGAGACAGAGGGAAAGAGAATGTTGTGGTCGTGGTATATATTTTTGAAACTGATAAAGGTTATGTCTGGTGCTGCTCCAAGGTTTGGGCTGTACACTGATCAAGAAGAGGAAGGAGGGACCGATACTTACTGAAGCGTATTTGCATTTTTTTTTTTTTACTTTAGTTCTATATGTCTAGGGGTGACATTGGTTGCTGAATACGAGCACAGCTCAACCGGTTAAGGTGTTCGGGATGGGTACAAGAGGTACGGGGTTCAAACCTCAGTGGGAGCGTCTTTGCTCCCTTTTTCTTTTCTTTTCTTTTTTTCCCCTTTTTTTTGTGTATAATTTATACATGTTTATTTATATATGTAAGACCATATAATATATCGCGTCACTAGCTAGATACGCGACCACTTAATTTTCGTTACGTTATATATACGACATTTTTATTTCGTAACGTTTTAGTTATACATAACTATGCAATTATTAATTATTACAACGTTATAGTACCGTAACGTTTCGTACATGTGTTTTCATACTCGTACATATATAAGTACGTGACTACATTAACATGTAACGTTGTCGTGTTTTCGGACATGTATATACTGAGCTTAATTGTTCATGCATTACTTTATGTCCGGATTATATAACGCGTTTATGATTTTATGCAATAAATTGATTAGGGGTGTTTCAACTTACCCCCCTTAAAAGAGACTTCGTCCCGAAGTCTTACTTCCTTAACTTATATTTTCCACTCCTGGTAATCTTAGGGATCCAGTCCCGCATTCATTCACAATACCCAAAGAATTAAGTCCATAACTATAATGCTCAGTGCTTCTAAGCACCATGCCACATCAGTGGCTTCACACAAGTTTTCATAGTAGACCAAGAAGCTAGTAATGTGTATAACATGCTAAAGTGCAAGCCAAGGCACACCACATTCATTCATACAGAGCATATAGTATGCTAAAGTGCAAACCATGGCACACAACATTCATTCATAGCACAAAGTACATCCAATACAGTACACACACAATTCTGCACAATTCATACACACAGACCTACCAACCAATGTGTGGTTGTAGGAATACACATAGTCAATTTCCAACCAAGGTCCACAGTTCTATTTCACCATTTGTGCTTACGAGCACCACACCATATCTATGGCTTCACCAAGTTCTCACTAATATTTTAACGTACCAATAATTCTCATATATTGTACTCATCAGCAATCAAATGAACAATTTATTCATTCATAACCACAATGCAATCAACCCAATCCACACATATAGCATTCAAAACAACACCACAAAACGAACAACGGTACAGTAAACGCAGCGCGCCTACCCCCCTTAAAAATGGATTACGCCCACGTAATCCCTTATCTATCATCCTTGAACCTTGGTTCAAGATGTTTAATTCTTATGGGCATTCTAGTTTCTATGCAAGTTAACTCATCTTATAATCCAATTGAATGTCTTGACCATGTTAATGGTTTAGTTTATGTCATAAGGATTCTCCGGGTTTAAGGTATTGGCAAGGAAATCACTAGTTATTCAACAGGGAAATGTGAGATACGGTCCAGTGTCTTCGATTTGGTTTCTGTAGTACATGTTTTCATGTATTATTTATTTGGTTATTAGTAACATCACACCATTCTTCCTACAATTTCAAGACTTTACATCTTTGTATGTATTTACTTTCCAGGTTTCGAACCATGTATCCATGTATTTTATGTGATTTTATTATCTGGTAGCAACAACGCTTTCTTCGCACTTTACCAAACCAATTCATACAATTTGACACCTATTTGTAGTTATGTGTCCACTTGTAGGGGGTTTCGAGAATCATCCAACACTGACGTGATCAGCGTAAGTGTTGGACTACCTTTTCACCCCAATTTGTGCGTAGTGTCCCTTGACCTGGCCAGGGTCAAGTTCAACTTTGCACGTCCGATTTAAACGATCAAACAATTATTTACATTTGAATTCTTACCCCACTTGTTTCTAGTCCTCTGGCAATCAATTCATTGACTAGTGTCGCCATCTAAGCCTTTAGATTAATCGTTCAATTCCTTAACTGTACATACCTCTAGGTGTGTACATATATATATATTCGTTCATCCATGTATATATATATTCCCATGTGTTATAATCCTCTTGATTTATATATGGATTCCCATATGAGTGTTCCAACAAGTTTAATGATATACTAGTACATACATTGATATCCTACGGGTATTATTTATTCTTTGCATTTAGTCAATTTGGGCATACACCGGTATACTTCCAAATTCTCGTATTATTCCTATTATCCTCAACACCTACAGACTAATATAGAATTTACAAAATGATTCTTTACTTATTTTAACCCATCAATTACTTCCTCCCTTAAGTCCATTAATCTTGTTTAAAGTTTCCAAATTTCAATACCCAAATATTCCAAAATATTTGGTTTCCTCCTGATATTTTCCCCCTCATAAATATTTGACTGATTTTTTTTTCTTGTCGGCCCGATTAGGCTCCCTTCAATCCGACTTAAGCTTTATCCCGTTTTCCATTTTAATATTTTTTTTCTGGGTCTCGTAACCCTTATGTTACTTTCTCATTATTATTCTTTGTTCACCGGTGGTAGGAACAGAGGTGAATGACTAGTTGTGGTCACCAGTTTCAGCTGTCTGAGATTGAGAGACTTAGAAGAATAATTGAATAAAAGAATAAGGAAGGAGGTGGTATTATGTTTCTCAGGTAAAGTAGAGAATGAAGAGAAACGTGAGAAGGAGCAGGGAATTTATTGAATTCCGTAATAATATACCTTAGTGTGTAAAATTGTGTCATGCTTCGTTAAGCATTATAGGTTGTACCAATTTTATGGTGTAATTTCGTCTTGAACTATATTCTCTTATTTCATTGTTTTACGAGAGGTTTTCTTAAATTACCCTCTCAAGTGTTCGAATTGCAGAATTTATCTCAATCCCCTCCTTGGCTTAATTAATTGCTTATTTGAGCTTTATTTATTTTATAAATTTTAGGGTATTTCAGTCCTCTTTGCTTGTGAGGCAGGGTCCTATCGACTGCTAAGCATGTCGACCCAAGTTGTCGCTAAAATTGGTCCCTCTACGGGTATTATCCTTTTGGCAACGTCTATTGTATAGAATAATCCTTTCTTCTCGGGTTGATTGTATAACATTAAGTAGATGCCAGATCTAGTTTCCCCGAGTAAGAGGAGGCTTTCTACCTCTCTGGCGTTCCTTCTCTGAATTTAAGAGACAATTACGGATGTGAAGGTTGGGTGTAGGTGTTTGCAAGGTATCCAGTATTACTGGGGAAGAACCCTAACTAACGCGCCTCACGTACTACCCACAACCCTTAACCCGCTATCAGAATTCCTACTTTCAGGTTTTCCTATACTCAGTACTTCTCTGTTCCAGTCATCAGAGCGTAACTACGCTCTGATACCACTTTCTGTAACACCCCCCGAATAAACGTCCAATAGTACAAAGTCAAGCTCCTAGTCATATTACATAATAACTACGCAGCGGATTCTCGATATCATCCGGGTGCTACAGATGCCAACCACCCACGTGGTTGACAGACCACATCACTAATACTAGTTACGGTCTGCATGACTGGAAACAGCTCTCCACCAAAACTCGTATATAATACAAGATACAATTCCAAAAACCGAGTGTCTACAATACAGTTACTAAATCATAAACCGAAAAGTACAACCCGGGTTTAGTAACAACCCATACACTAACATACTATTCCAAACTCAGAAGTCCTGCCCAGATAGACTACCCCCATGATAGCCATCCCGCCTACGCTCCGTTCGTCCGGCATAATACCTGTAAAAATTTGGTTTGGGAAGGACTCAGCAAACTACGCTGAGTATGAACGTGTGTAGCCCGCATGTTACCGGGCCACACGACTACTTGGTCGAATATTATTAAGTCAATTTACATGCTATAATAAAGCAGTAAAACACACCACAGTACATCATAGTATCATACACACTTTAAGGTAGCATAGCAATATCAACAAACATCCAAGCATAACAGGCTGGCATCATAGCCCATCAAACACGCAACCAAGCACAACAAGCTGCTAATATAGCAACAGCAATCATGTAAGTCATCAGACGTGTGCATAGGTATGATACCCATGATCCTCACTATGGGATCATACGAGCGTTGTGTGTTTTCATATCTTTTCTCTTGTTCTCATAATGTGTATTTTCTTTCTCTTTCTTTACACCAGGTCGGGGGTATAGTTTAGATCCCGCAACCATATCATGTAGGTGCCAATCTTTCCTTGTTTCTTAAATGGTTACTTGTGAATTCTCTTATCACCACAATTTGGGGTACATCCTGTCCATAGCTAATCCTCCATTCCCGGATAGCTCTTTCTCTCTCTGTTGTTTTTAAATGTTACTGGCCATTGCCCCGGATACCAAGGGTCCGTCTCCCTATGCCTTTCAATGTTCTGGTCTCTACCCCGGATACAAAGGGTCCGTCTCCCTATTCATTCTCAATGTTACTAGCCTCTACTCCGGATTCAAAGGGTCTGTCTCCCTATTCATTCTCAATGTTACTAGCCTCTGCTCCGGATTCAAAGGGTCCGTCTCCCTATTCCTTCTCAATGTTCTGGTCTCTACCCCGGATACAAAGGGTCCGTCTCCCTATTCATTCTCAATGTTCCTAGCCTCTGCTCCGGATTCAAAGGGTCCGTCTCCCTATTCCTTCTCAATGTTATGGTCTTTACCCCGGATACAAAGGGTCCGTCTCCCTATTCATTCTCAATGTATTGGCTTATCATTATCTTTGATAACTCGACACCATAGTGGGTGTCTTTAGAGGTCCTCTATAGTTTAGAGGAGTTTTCCCTTTATGTAGTTCCTTTAGTTTGTTTCGACACCATAGTGGGTGTCTTTAGAGGTCCTCTATAGTTAAGAGGAGTTTCCCTTTTTGTAGTTCCTTTGGTTTGTTTACGAAGTTCGTTGTGTTTCATCTCAAGGATTCATCAACGAGAAGGGACTACACTACTGTGTGCGCGCAACCAATATGCACAATAATAGCAAGCAGGTAAGCAAGGAAGATAATCAATCCATTCACATGCCTTACACAAGATCACCACAGACAAATAAGCACGGTAAAACAAACATCCGTTTTCATGCATTAATCTTGTGGTCATAAACAAACAAGGCACACAGCACACAAGCCGTGTAACACGGCAACATACGAACCACACATGTCCATACCTCTTTGAAGCAAAAGTTGTCTCTCACGCGGTGTCCCGGTTGGCGTTCATTACGGCCCTAGAGTTAATTAAAACAACTTGTCAGCTTATGATTGCATGTGGCGACCGTAGTGACATTTCCTAGTTCATCCCGTTTTATCGTGTGTTATTCCTTAGGTAAATTTTTGGGTGTGCAACTTATATTAGTCGCTTAGAACTTTCCAAGTATTAACCCTAAACTTTTATTTAACCCCTAGGACGTTTACATCGTCGTTACATTTATGTTCCCGCTGGTCGTAACATAATTTCGTTATATTGTTTACCTCATTAATCATCACCCCAAGGTATCTCAACATTATATTATCTCTCTATAACCATATATATTTAGTCATGGATGAGCCCTCAATGTATCCAAATCGACCATCCCCCGTATTTTCCCACATTTACATCATAACTCCTTTTATTTTATAACCAACACCTTAAATAAATTAATCCTTATATTATACCCCTGAATTAATTTATATCATTAGGTAAATTCCCAAAACCTTTTTAGGATCATATACTAATCCCTTCAAATATTAAAATCTCAATTTATGCCCAAGATTTTCGATAATTACATATACTCCCATGATCATAATTTTGTTATTCTTCTTGGCTTAATATTAACTTAAATACTTAGAAAAATTACCCTTATCATTTTATTTTGGTCAACCTCTGTAGGTGGTCAAGGTTGACCGCTTAAATTATTCTTTGACCAATTTGATTGTACTTACGAAGATACCCTATAGTTGCCTAGTTTTACTAGTTACTCCTCTTATATTATAAGATTCATATTTTATACTTATAAAAATCCAAGGACTATTTCTTTCGGTCACCGTTACTATTTATTCCTTATATCCCTCTTATCACACCTTGACCTTTTTTTTTATTTGCTTATTTATATAAAGTATTCAAAATAAAGTATTCACATTATAATGTTACTATAAAAGTATTCATATATATATATATACGGATTTTAAAAATTGTTTACGCCAATAGCAAGTCTATAACTATATCTAATTTTTCTAAGGTGTTCCCAAATAAACTAGCATGATAGTTTTTCCACCATAAATTATATATACCCACGTAAATCCATCCATAAATTCATTAATGAAAATCTAGAACACAAAGTAATTATTTTGACATGGCCTAAATGTGTGGCCTTAAAAATAGCACCAAAAATACATTTTTATAGTGACATTATCTCCAACTCCACCAAAAAAAATCACGGTTTACACATAATTTATCTTTAGTCTTTTAAACCATTTCCTCACATGTCCTTAGTATTAATAATCATATACACCTAATTAATTATCATTTTATATATATATAGATATATATTGTTCCTAACTTATAGCCACCATTATTTATGTACGCCTTCATCATTTGAAATACCAAATACACATATCAAATTTTTTTTTGTTATGTATTGATACTCAACAGTACGCATATGTATGTATATATAATACACGAACTAGTACATTCTTACCTTTGTTTTGAGGCTCCTTTCATAGAGTACTTCTAGTAGTGTATTATAGCTACATATAGTTTTGAAAACAGCATGATAATTACATCCATAGAGGCATCAACATGTTTCTAGTCTTTATGTATAGTCTCGGTTGTTAGCAGTGTCTTATTTTTCCCTTTTTAACCCATAATCCCCCACACACATCTCTAGCAGTAGCAAGCACTTGGTTTATTTTTTTTTTCTAGTTATCACGTTTAACTCATACCTATCACCAACCTCGAATCTACATGTTCTTTCTTTCTCGGATGAACCCTTCAGCCACAGCAGACTCAGAAGTGTCAAAAATTTAACAAGAAAGAAGGGAACATGTGCTTCACGTGGAGCTAAACCAGGGTGCAAGAGCAACAGATTTCTCGACAGGAGGACTGATAAATCAAGCGGTAAAAAGTTAGCTGGGAGGTAGAGAAGGTTGTTACCGATAGTGAGTATGGGTTCTTGGTGTGTTGAGTCACCTTTGCTAGCATGTTTCTGTCCTGGTTGCGTTGATGAGTCAAACGCATGCATGGGAGAAAGGAGGTGCTGTTACCCTCAATGTTGAAGATATTTGATATACAAAGGAACTGGAAGACCGCCACAATTAGAAACGAAGGAAGGAGACTGCTACCTCGTTTACGCAGCCTTGGTCTTGTTGTTTTGGTGCCCAGAGATGGAGGCTCAGCTGGGTGTGCTGTTGCTGCTTACTGCGACAAGAAAAAGAAGAAGGTGAGGTGGAACTGAGGTGGGGAAAGTTAGCATCGTGAGGATATATGTTGTTATAGGATCATGACTGGAGTTGGACTTTGTGTTGCTCAAAGGAAAACAACGTCTTACTACTGGTGAAGATGGAGCAAGGAGTTGAAGACTGGGGAGGCATCAACCTCGAACACTGATGCGGTTTGGGTTCAAGAAGGGAGAGTGTTGTGTTTGTCATTTGCTGTTGCTCTTTGAAGATGGAGCAGAAAAGGGTCGCGTTAGTCCCTTATCCTGGCGGGTTCCTTGTCTCTCTGTGTCTACTGGTAACGAGCAGGGATAAGAAGTGTGGTATTTTTGTTGTTGTCTTACCGCCACAGAGCAGAAGGGAGCGTAACCAGGTGGAGCCAGGGAAGGAGTTGCTGGCGTGGGATGCTAATGGGAAACGCAAAGGACTTCTGTAAATGATGAGCAGGTTACAGACAGGGGCATTGTGCTACATACAAGCACTAAAAAAAACAAATGTAACCGAGACCATGTCTCTTGTTTAGCTCACGGGAGAAATCACTAGTTATCATCTGCTGTTAACTAAACCAGACCCACGAACTTAACATGGGGAGAGCATATGCAGTCGTTGTTGGGAACTGAAACAGGGAGGTTAGTGTGGAACGCAGGGAAGGCTGACATCGGTTTGTATTCTTCTACATTGTTTGCTGTGACTGGACAGAGGAAGGGAGAGTGTGTGCCATGCTGTTAAAGAAGGTAAGGAAATTCGTCGCCCACCTTGAGAAGGAGAAAAGCCTCTGATATATTTTTTTCTCCCAAGATGTGTGTATGGAACAGATCGTACTAAATAAATGAATCTATTGTTGCTTTACTGTTGTGGTGGTTCCCCTTGTCTGCTCTACCTACTACCTACTACCACTACCATCGAGTAACAGTGCTGGTAAAGTACAAAGGAGTTTGGGTGCTAGTGTTGCTGTTCGAAAACTACAGGAAATTGTGCTCTGGTGCATCATGGTGCACTTCGGGTTCTCAGTCAGAGCCAGGAATCGATGGTCTGTGTTTTTTTTTTTTCCTCTTGATTCAGGTGCAGCTGCAGCGAGGAGTACTGCTCTCGCATTACAAGAGGATGGTGGCATTAATCTTTTCTTTTTTTTTCTCCTTTTATATGCTCCAGTGGGTGCGCACGAGACAGAGGGAAAGAGAATGTTGTGGTCGTGGTATATATTTTTGAAACTGATAAAGGTTATGTCTGGTGCTGCTCCAAGGTTTGGGCTGTACACTGATCAAGAAGAGGAAGGAGGGACCGATACTTACTGAAGCGTATTTGCATTTTTTTTTTTTTACTTTAGTTCTATATGTCTAGGGGTGACATTGGTTGCTGAATACGAGCACAGCTCAACCGGTTAAGGTGTTCGGGATGGGTACAAGAGGTACGGGGTTTGAACCTCAGCGGGAGCGTCTTTGCTCCCTTTTTCTTTTCTTTTCTTTTTTTCCCCTTTTTTTTGTGTATAATTTATACATGTTTATTTATATATGTAAGACCATATAATATATCGCGTCACTAGCTAGATACGTGACCACTTAATTTTCGTTATGTTATATATACGACATTTTTATTTCGTAACGTTTTAGTTATACATAACTATGCAATTATTAATTATTACAACGTTATAGTACCGTAACGTTTCGTACATGTGTTTTCATACTCGTACATATATAAGTACGTGACTACATTAACATGTAACGTTGTCGTGTTTTCGGACATGTATATACTGAGCTTAATTGTTCATGCATTACTTTATGTCCGGATTATATAACGCGTTTATGATTTTATGCAATAAATTGATTAGGGGTGTTTCATACATGCTTAAAGCACATTTTTCCTTAAAGCACATTTTTGTGCTCTAAGGTGCGTTTTCGGTTTAAACGCTAATTCCGCTTAATGCGTATTACTAATCTTAGAGGTATTTCACATTTGAAATCTCTTGGGAACTTATTGGTAGTTCCCTAATTTATTTGTGCTATTTAAAACATCTTTTTCTCTAATTGTTCATAAAGCATGTTTTGGTGTAAATTATTGTTTAACACTTCTTCTAATGTTTCTAAGGCACGTTCTAGCCTTAGTATATCCTAATTATATAGTTCATTAATATATTAAGGTTTGGGGTATTTCATATATGAATAAGATTATACATGCAATATAATGATAAACTATGTAATATACAAATGTGTATTAAATTACATGTGATAACACACGTTTAAAGTTAAGTATATTAATATACACGACATAACCACGCATGTAATATAGCGTTTTTCCTAATCCCGAGTTACAGTGAAAACCCGACAAACGTTGTTAGTAAATAACGGGGAATGAACCGGGATGGATTAGTGACGGTACGGGGTATCATCGAGTAGTGTTGTTATACAGAGTGCTAATCTGTAGCGTTATATATTATTAGACTATTAGAGACATCACGGGGGAGCTTCGGATCTAGCTGATTCATACTCCACGGTTTTATAATCCCGGTGCACGGTATGTTATTATGTGGCTTGATTGTCTCTGAAATAGTGCATCAATCCTAGTAACCTTCGATCTGATCTTAATGAAACAGTACATTTATCCTAGCATGATCCGATCTGATCCTCTATCCTACATTACCTGGTCTCAATCACAGAGTCTCACACGAGTAGAGAGAGAGAGAGAGAAAGAGAGCTTCTATTGGAATTGAATGTAAGTTCGACTGCCAAATGTCACGTATCTTATTTCATGGGGGTACACCCCTATTTATAGTATTTTGGGTCTGGTTTTTATGATGCCAGCCTGTATTTTACATGTATAAGTACGGTTCTACCCTTTCTTAGTATCTTTGACTGACCACAGGCGGTCGATCGTATAATACTTTGCTCTGCCTAAGTCCTATCCCCATCCGGCTGGAGACGGCCGGATGCCCTATGTGTTTCTACTTCTATCCGGCTAAAGCGGCCGGATGCTCTATACATCCTGTTTTGTCTCGACACCATTTCTTCCCTTCTCATCAGTCTCACAAGTTCTATCTTTCTGAATTTTGGTGAAGAAAATAGAACTTCGTGTCTTGTGTTTTGCCGAAAAATTTTGCAACTGCGGCCAATTCTGAGGCTCTTTGGTCTGTCTGAGCTTCATCTTTTCCTTATCCCAGTCCCACAAGTTCTTTTTCTTCATACCTGGAGAAAAGGAACTTCTTATTGGCCACGCGCGTAGCTCGTGGTTCGAACCTGCTTCGTACCGCCTTTTTGAATTTTTCCGCCTGTTCTCGGTGTAGAATACGCAGGGTCTTTTTTTTCGACTAAACATCGGAAGCGTCTTTAGGAAGCGTGCGGCTCTTTCTCTTCCCCTGCAAAGAAAGGATACTTTCTGTTCGCACATGTATATATATATTATTTATTTGAGCGGGAAAAAACTTCCCTTAAAGCCCGATTTTTGAGCTTCCTCTTCTTTCTTCTACTGCCCCTTTACTTCGACTGTTCTTCTTCTCTCGCCCCCCTGTCGTTCTGTGCTACCTTGTCTTTTATTGCCGTCGCCCTTTGATCCTTTGTTAAGCTTGACAATGTCTTCCTCCTCCGCAAAACAGAGTAAACTCGCTGCCAAATTTCCGCCCGCCATTGAGGCGATTCAGGGCTCTCGCTCCTCTAACGGCTTTCGCCCCTCGTATCTGAAGTTCACAAGACCGTTCCTATCTGGGCGTCAACCCTCTCCCTCCTCTCTTAATTACTCCTCCCTTTGCGATTGTCTCAGGGATGTCGAAGCCCCGCTTGGCACGCAGATTTACCTGCCATCCTCCGACTCTCACCCTAACGACGACTTTGGTCGTGGATACGTAGTTTTCGCTGATTTTTTCCGCTCCGGCCTGACCATTCCCCCGCACCCTTTTGTGCTGGGCTTCCTCCTTCGCCGCTGCTGCACTCTTGCTCATCTTCACCCAAAGGCCATTTCGCACCTCCACGCCTTTGTTTCTCTTTGCGAGGGAAGCAAAATTCGGCCGGAAGGTACTGATTTCGTCCGATTTTTCACAGTTAGGGTTGACCCGGATAGCCTAACCCTCATCGCGAAGGCTGGATACTCCCTCTTCGACTACAAGAAGGCTCACGAGTGGGTGGTCGCGGTGGTTCGTTATTGTTCCTCCACCGGCCGAGTCTTGGGCATCCCATACTGCGCTGAGGTTGACAAAGGTCAGCTGATTAGCCCCCAAACCCCTGCGGCTGAGCTGCCCATTTTGAAGGTTCTGAGGGCAGTAAGCAAGAAACCGCCGACTGTTGAGGCGTTTTTCACAAAGGCGCGTTTGTCTTCCCTGAAGACATATCACAGTAAGCGCCTTTAACTCTTAATACAAGTTCTGTAATTCCTATCGGTCTTCTTATCGTTTTGACATGTTGTATGTAGATTTCTTCCAGAAGGGGGACAAGATCGGCCCCTTTTTAGCTGGAACTTCGTCACCTTCAAGAATGGGGACGAAAAAATCAATTACTATGACACGCTGGATGCGGCTACTGATGCGGCCGAGCAGCTTTTGGAGAGTGCTCCCCTTCCGGTAAAGCGCTCCAGGCAAGAAGCCGGGGATGACCAAGTCGGTCATTCAAAGAAAAAAAAGCTAGAGTCTCCTGATCGTGCTGACGCCGGGCTGTCAGGTACATGGCACGTGAGCCCCAAGTCTGGGCGCCGTGTCCTCCTTCCCCTCACCCCTGGTTCGGGTTTAGACCTTGGTTCTCGCCCGGGGCGGGAGTCCGGTCATCCGACTCCTATTTGCGAGCAATTTCCTGATTTGACGGGTTACTTTTCCTCAGATCCCGCTCAAGAAAACACCCTGGAGGCCACAGACTCCCGTGTTGGTCCTTCGGCTGAAGAAGGTTTTGGTTGTTTCGTCGCTTTCTCCTGTTCTTTACTTTACTTTTCCTCCCTTTTTTTAGTATCCTTCCATTTCCAGTTTCAACCTTCTGGTCCTAACTGTTTTTATTATTGCGGCAGTCCCTGCTCCTGCCAAGAAAAGACTAAAAAAGAAAACTACATCAAAGCCGAAGGCCACAGAGCCAGGGGCATCAGGTGAAGGACAAACCTCTGGTGATCCCGAAGCTTCAGGATCATTCTCCATTGATGTTGCTGCGGCCATGGATGCGGCAAGGGATAGAGCAATGGAGTATCGTCAGGTGCCGGAGGATCCTGAGCTCCGGAGTAAGCAGAGAGAGGACTACATAGCCTCTTCTTTGCCGGAGGATCCTGAGCTCCGGGGTAAGCAGGGAGAGGGCTACATAGCTTCCTCTTCTTCTTCCCCTCCTCCTCCTGCTCAGGGGTCCTATACTGGACCCTCCCAAAAGGAAGGGTGGTTCTACCATTGCGGGCACCCTCTTCCTTTGATAACCTGCGACTCAGCCAAGTACTCCTCCGTCTGGAAGGAGGCAATAAAGAGATCTGGTCAACCGGACGGGATCTTTGCTCCTCCGGCAACCTTCACTGCTACCAAAAAAGGCTGCGGATCGGAGATGGGGGGCAGATGCTATCATGCGGCATTCCCTCCCAATAAATGAAGTGTTTGACATGATGTGGGGGGGAATCTTTCAGGTTGGCACGCGTATCTCTTTTGTGTTTCTCTTCTGTTTTGGTTTGGCTTTTTCCTTGATTTTATGAATTGTGTTGCTTTTAGGTGATGTCCATGGCCCAAAGTGCTGAGGTTCACTTTGGCAACCTTCAATCCAGGCTTCGCTATGAGGAAAGCCGAGCCAATAATGTTGAGGAGGAACTGAAGCTGTCCCGCTCTTCTCATGATGCTTACATTGACCAGGTTGAGTACGAGATCGACCGTAAGGCAAAGGAGAGAACTGAGGCAATAAACAAAGACCTGTAGTTGTCCCGGCGAGAATGCGAGCGTCAGCGTGATGAGTATGAGCTGCAGCTGAAACTCCGGGAAGAAAACTTTTCTCTAAGAGGCCGGATCAAGGAAGCTGACAATACTTTGATAGAGGTATGAAACCATCTCTTTTTCCCTTGATAAAGATAAGCTGATTCGGTCCTTCTTTGACCTAGATATTATGCTGGATCAGGTACGCTCTATGCACCGGAACGAAGTGAACACTCTTCAGGCTGACAAGGCCTTTTTCTATCAGGAGAGGAACTCTTTCAAGCAGGAGGCTGAAACGCTCGAGCTGGAGAAGCAAACTCTTCAACGGGAGAATGAAGCCCTTGTGAAGGAAAAAGAAAAGCTTATGCAGGAGCTTGATCGCCTGTCGGAAGAAAAGGCCACTGGAAGAGCAGTCGAAGTCCTCCTTTGATCAAGAGAAGCAGTCTCTGCTCCGAGACTGCTCTCTTTTGGAAGAGGAGAAGAAAACCCTTGTTGCGGATAAAGCTGCCCTGATAGAAGAGAGGACCAGGCTGGAGGAGAGAGTAAAAGAGCTGGAGGAAGCCAAGTCTCGCTCTCAAGCCGAGAATACTGAGCCATCGGGCCATGGTAAACCTTCAGGCCTTCAACTTTTGTTCTCCTTTTGCCCTTTTCTTCTTCTTATTGTTTTTTGTTCCGGCTAGGCTTGAGTTCTGTCAACTTACTGAAGCACGTCACTCAGTTGAGTGGTCGGGTAGCCCGTGCCAAGGAGGAGCTGTCATCTGCCAATTCTGAACGTGACAAGTATCGAGCCCAAGTCCTGACCCTTGAATCTCAAGTGGCCAGGCTCAAGTCATTTTCCCGGCAATCTCAGGAGGAGATACAGAAGCAAGGCACCATTAACGCCCATCTAAAGGAGTCCTTTGCTTCTCAGTGTCGCCGGATAGTTGATATTTGCCAGCAGATTGTCTCGGATCACTCTCTCGAGAAAGGAGAGTTACTGGATGATGATCTGTATAACAAGCTGGAATTCAAGGCTGTTGCCCAGAAGTCTAACTTCTTCTTGGAGCTCGAGAGGTTTTGCCGCAGTCCTGGAGAGACATGTTTTGGCGCCGGCGAAGCCTCATTTCTTCCAGCTGGAAGCAACATCCTGCCGTCTGCCGGAGGGATGCAGCGTCTTTCCAGGAGGTCCAAGTCTTCTGAGAGTGTGGCTGGTAGCGGCGATAGATTGTTAACTGCCGAAAAAGAAGCTGTAGAGAAAGTAGAATAGAAGTTTTTTTTTAATCTTTAGAGGAGTTTTTGTTTCGGTATGTATTTTTTGTGTTTGCCGAATGATCATATTTTGTAACTGTTTTTACCCCACACCTTGGGAGAAATATAAGCTATATTTTTTACCATCTTTAGTTATTTGTCTGCCGGAGTGACTCTTTTGAGCCGAGTTTTCTATTACCGTGATATTTCCCTCTTTTTTTTAATGGTGCACGTATGGTTATCTTATGCAAGTTATGCCAGTGTAGTATCCATTCTTTACAACACAAGGGGTTTGTGGTTTTGGACTTTCGTTCCGGCCGGACCCTTTTTCCTTTTAAAGTATGGTCATCTATGGTTTTTAGCCGGATTTTTAGGATATGGAGTATAGGAACCTGCGGCCTGTTGGCCGACGCCTTTCTTTTTCTTTCAAGGCATGATAGCCTGCGGCTCGTTGGCTGGTGCTTTCTTTTTCTTTCGAGGCATGATAGCCTGCGGCTCGTTGGCCGGTGCTTTCTTTTTCTTTCAAGGCATGATAGCCTGCGGCTCGTTGGCCGGATGTTTCTTTCAAGGCATGATAGCCTGCGGCTCGTTGGCTGGTGCTTTCTTTTTCTTTCAAGGCATGATAGCCTGCGGCTCGTTGGCCGGATGTTTCTTTCAAGGCGTGATAGCCTGCGGCTCGTTGGCCGGTGTTACTTTCAAGGCATGATAGCCTGCGGCTCGTTGGCCGTGCTTACTTTCAAGGCATGATAGCCTGCGGCTCGTTGGCCGGTGCTTACTTTCAAGGCATGATAACCTGCGGCTCGTTGGCCGGTGCTTACTTTCAAGGCATGATAGCTGCGGCTCGTTGGCCGGTGCTTTCTTTTTCTTTCAAGGCATGATAGCCTGCGGCTCGTTGGCCGATGCTTTCTTTTTCTTTTACTTTCCCAAAAATAACACCTTTCATTGAAGAGTTATAAATTTTACACATAGAACTTTTGCAGACATTCTCCATGCCAAGAATGCGGCAATTCGTACCCTTGACCATTTTTCAGGCGGTATGAAGCTCATCC
>CM041780.1:291968134-292436685 GCA_023374045.1 Limonium bicolor | reverse complement strand
ACCACCATTTTCTTCCTCTCATCAAGCTCTTCATTCCTATCTTCTCAAAACTTCAAGAGCCCCATTTCGGTGCCATGGAGTTCCACCATTGAAGGAGCTTGAGCTTGTATTTCTACATATTATTACTCTCCTTTGCTTCAAGGTAAGGAATCTCAAATAAAAACTACATTTCCTCCATGTTTTTGTTGTGACCGGAAATACCCATTGAAGGTGCTCTTTATATGGCTTTGTTTTAGCTTCATTCCAACCTTTCAAGGACTAGGTGGAGTCCTCTCTTCATAGATATTCAAACTCTCTTCAAAGACCAAGGTAAAACAACTACATTAATATTTTAGAAATAATGTAAAACTAGGGTTTACAATGAGTTTAAGCTTGGAGCTTGTATACTCATTTCAATGCTTGTATATTGTTTAGAACTTGACAAGGAATCAAATACCTTACCAGTTTTATAAGGAAACAAGAAAGAAGTTGTTTGGAAAAGAGGTAAATATACTAACCTAATGTTGTTTTAATGCCTTAGGAGAAATGAGCTTATAATGCTTGTTAAAACTACCTAAAGAGCAAAAGGTGAATGACCTAGTAAATGTTCTCAAGGAGACTAGTAAAAGAACATATGTCTTGTTGTATGTATTCGCAGGTCAAAGGCATATATATTGTGGAAATTCAGTGTTTATGATTTAAGCACTTTAAGGGCCTAAGAGCCATGCATTTTAAGGGCCTAAGTGCCATGCAATTTAAGTTATGCATTATATTGTAATGTAGTGAGATTTGAGGGAAGTTTTGTGTATGAGAGTGTTCTTGGTGTTCTTAGTGTTCCTGGGTGTTTAATGGTGAAAACAATGTGCTTTGGTGTAACAAAATGCTAGGAGAACCTATGTCAAATTTAGGAAATGTATAAGGAGTTCAAGATGTTTTAAAGGAATTTTGATGAACTAGGAAGTGTTCTAGAGTGTAATGAGGACTTAGGCATTATCTTGAGGTTTTAGTATGTACAAAGTCATTTTGGACTTAGGCAAACTTTGGTAAATTGAGGAGAAAGTGTAAGCTTAGAAAAAGGGATTTCAAGGATGACATAAGGAGTTTTAGTTTGTAAGAAATGATGTTTAAGTAATGATGTTGTGTGGAAGAAATATCTTGGGATAATGATTAGAATAGGCAAGGAATACCACTTAGAAACCTAAGGAGAAGATACTATAAGTGTTGGAGGCTTTGGAGAAATTTGGCTAAGTGTCTGAAGACTTAGAAATTGAGTAATATGCCTTGTCCGAACTTCCGTCCGGACATGGAAGTTCGGACAGGCTCTGTTGGGTAGAAGAATTCTCACTCGCGAACAGTGTCCGAACTTGGGAAGTCCGGACACTAGTTCGGACGTACCCATTCATCCTTAGTATTATCCTCGAACTGTGTCCGAACTTGGGAAGTCCAGACACATGTTCGGACGCATGGATTTCTGTCTAGAATTTTTCTCGACTCACGTCCGAACTTCCGAAGTCCGGACATAAGTTCGGACGTGTGTCTGTTTTATGTCTAAAGTCACGGCTTGCGTCCGAACTTGGAGGTTCGGACACAAGTTCGGACGGGCCACTGTATGGACCAAAATTGTTGTTTTAAGTGGGGAAATGATGTCTAAAAATGGTAATTAGTTAGTAATGATGATATGAGGTTAATTAAGACATGTTAGGAGTGTTATAATGGTAGTTAAAATGGTGAAGAGATATAACAAGTGTGAAAAATAAAATAAAATAGATATGTGAAGTAACAAGTTAACAATGGACTAGTGCGTTAATTAACCGACGTTACTAATGTGTTTAGGATTCTCTCAAGGTGGAAACGAATCGAGGCAAGGACCAAGGTATGGTTTTCTTGTAGTCTGTTGCCTACCGGTTTACACCGGCTTATGTGTTGTTTGTTTTTCTGTATGTTTATGACTTTGTAAGATTAAAGCATGTAAAGAGTTTACAGTTGTTAAATATTATTATGTTGATAAGTATGACTCTCTCTTCCCTTGTGTGTGTCTAACAAGACTTGACCTATTGCTGTGAATTGTGTATTGAGTTCAACAATGAACTGCTAACAAGTGCTAACGGGGGAAGTGAGGAGTCCGGTCTGTTCCGGCCACGCGTATGAGTATGGGAGTCGATGTCATAACCGGTTCGATTCTCTTTGTATGTTATGGTTGTTTTCCAATTTGGTTTCCAACCTTCCCTTTAGCTTAACCAAGGCTATTTTACTGACTCACGTCGGGCCACAGGGGCATACTATGTGTTATTTCGGTGGGCTTGGATCACTATATCCGAGGCACCCTGTGTAAGTTAACCGTTCAATCTAACAGGACGGTAACGAGTTATGTAACGAGCTTAGCATGAGCATGGCAACATTCTCTAGGCTCTCAATGGGGACTAACTGTGTTGGTTCTCTTCCTAAAAGGAATTGTTCTTGTGTGATGTGTGTGATGTTGTGTACAATACCCATGTTATGATATATATGTATAAGTTGTGTGTTTTAAAATGAATGCCATGTCATCATGACAAATAGTTTGCGCGCATCCCGGTAGCCGATGGGCTGCGCGTTAACCATACCAGCCAAGGGTTGCTGACCCCCTCGGGGGATCCATATTTCTTTTACTACAGGATGAGGAACGAAGAAGCGGAGTGGCTCTAGATTCTAGGATGCAGTTTACTTTTGGGTACTTTTGGATGTTGGCCCGGGATGCGCCTGTGCTCCCGAGGCGTGATATATATTTGGTTATGACGGTTTACAGTGATGGCTAACAGTGATGTTTTACAATGAAGGATGTATGTAAACACTCGGTATTTTGTTAATGTGTATATATGGTTATTAGTTCTATGCTCGGGAGTCTGATCATCAGACCGGTACACTTGTATTTATTCAGCCTTGTTAACCACGTGGGTGGTTGACGGCGTTGTAGCACCATTCGTTTAGTTACTGTTTAGTTGTTTATATTCCACTGCGATTTCAAGTAATGTGATGTGCGTAGTAGGGGTGTTACAAAAAGGGTTTGATCCGAGTTGTCCTAAGGTTGCTCCTTGGGCTCGGATTTGGTTGATATAACTTGTATATTGTTATGTGTCTCTGGTTGTCTCTGAGGGCTTCCTCAGTTCAGGCTTCTGTGCGATCTGTGATAAGTTTGTTTGTCTGAATGTGTTAATTAATATGCATGAATTGTATATATAGCTGCTTATTATTTACTGTTGTTGAGTTAACAGTATTGGTTCGTATATATGAACCTATATATAAACGAACTAGCGGCTATGGTGCTATCTTATATGAAATATAAGGAACGTAAGTAAAACGTTGTAGCACTATGATAATAACACATACATATTATCTGAGACTTTTGTACGGAGCATTGGCCTTTTCTATACGCCGCTCTCGTATCTAACACTGGATCCCGAGTTTACAAACTCCGGATTGGACTAATGACCTTGGTCTGCTGTGTTAGAAAATTTGGTAATGCGATGCGATGGTATAATTAATTAATTAATGGAATGGAAGTAAAGCCAAGAGGATGTGGCTCTTGGTGCGCGCCGTGATCACAAAAACGATACCAGGATGTCCGCGTACGGGTCCGTAAGTATCAAGAAAATTTCCCGTGAGCTAGAATGGCTCGTTGGTCAGAGACTCTACCGTTGGAGTGGCTACTGCCGTGGGTGACCCGCCATAATATATGGGTAACTAGAGACATGTCGTTTTAACGAGACATTGTCACTAGGTATAACTGAACGACTAAAACAATTGAGACTTATACAGTGGCGAACAATACCATGGACGAGACTTAATACTTGTTTATTATTCTCGTTGTTTCGCTTTGTTGTTCATTGGTTATACTTGTAGTTATTTTATTGTGTGTTGATGGTTGGATGGAGCCTACAAGGCTAAGGTAAATCAAATATGAAAACTGTACGCTACGGCGAATGTACATTGTACATTATATTGTTATTACTCGATACGTTCGATATATAAATGTTGTATGGAATATTAAACGAATGTTTGGATATTTGGATGGATGGTTGAATGTTTATGGATATTTGGATGGATGGTTAAATTTATTATGCATGTTTACTACAGTATTGAATATAACTGTAAAATGGTAAAGCATGAAACCAATCTAATAATAAGATGGTTAAAATGACAAGTGACCATTAGGGTCCAGGCCCGGCATACTCAGCGTCTATCGCTGATACTACACCATTTCAGGTTGTTGATCATTGTCGGAGCTGAAGAGTAGGAACAGGGTAATTGGAGATGTTGTATAGAAATGAAGATGGTGTATGGTCTTATGGTAAGGTTATGTATTTTTCAGGATTGGGTAGACGTTCACTTGTCGATGTTTATGATTTATGGATTTAGTGTGGTGTATAGGAATTTCTCGTTATCACTGGTTAGCAGTTTGTTCATTTTGGAAGTTGGATGTAGTTTGGCTACGTTGCTCGCATGGGCGAGTAATGGCCTGACACCGTGTGAGTTTTGTAATTGTAATTTATTTTCCGCTGCGAGACGTTTTATTTATTGCTACGTGAGGGATTATATCGTGATTATGGAGAGGGGTGTTACAAAAGTGGTATCAGAGCGGAGTACCGCTCTGATGACGAGAAAGTAGGTTAAGACAGTGAGCTTAGGACTTGGGAAATATTGGGAAACGTTTGGGAAGTACGAGACGATTCGTCTCAAAAGATATTGTGTCTAGTAACGCAAATTGCGTGATAGGCTAGCCCTTAAGACAATTCAATATCTACTGGTTGTGTACGGTAAACTTACCGAGTATTTATGTGACATACTGTACTACAGATGTCTGGTGGAACTAGAGGGCGTGGTACTGGTAGAGGTGGAGGCGGTGACCCCGGCATTACAGGAGTTGCTGAGACGGTTGCAGCCGTTCTTGCACAGCTGGGTACTCAGATAGGAAGAACACCAGCCCACCCGCCACAGCCCAGGGAAACGAACTGGCTAAAGTCAGTTACAGAGACCCGACCACCTACATATTCTGGGGAACCAGACCCCGTAGCTTTGAAACGTTACATCGTTGAACATGAGAAGGCCTATGAAGCTTTACAAGTACCGGACGACAAGAAGGTCGCCATTGCTGCTTTCCATTGAAGGATGCAGCCAGCACTTGGTGGAGGTTGGTCAAGGACCATCACCTGGCTACGCCCGACTTTTCGTGGGCTGCCTTTGTCGAGTTGCTGAGAGGGAAGTACTACCCAGCACATCTCAAACAGAAGAAGCGCCAGGAGTCCGAGACACTGACCCGAGGAGGTCTGACCGTGGATGAGTATTACGCTCGATTCATTGGTCAGCTGGACTTCATTCCCGGTGTGGATTACTCAGAGACCGTGAAGGTCGAGAAGTTCCGGGGAGGACTATTATTTCGCATTCAGATGGCGATGTGTGCTACCCTCTACTACCATCCAAGTACCAACATGAAAGCCATAAGATTCTTTACTTACTACACTACCAATTAACTTTGTGAGAACTTACCAAGGAGATTCCAGGAGTATGAGGCTGCCTCGAGGACGGAGCTAAAGCTCCAGACTCGGGAAGAGACTCTAGGGGCAAAGAAAAGGAAGAACCCTGAAGGAGAGTCTGAGGGTGGAGGAGCATCCCAGGCGAAGGCCAGAAGAAGGGAAAGTAAGGACTTATCCCACTCTAAATTGTTTACCATATTAAATACCTTAGGAATGCTAACCCGAAACCTTGTACAGGAAATTCTTTAAAAAGAAAGGGCAGTAGGGCCACCAAGGAAAGAAAGGCAAAGAGCCCGTCCTTCAGTTGACCGGCCCAGCTATTGATTAAGCCTCTAAGATCTGCACCTCCTAAGGGTGAGAGCACCTACCTCTTAAAATTCAACTATAACCTTAACCTTTATATCAAGTTATTAACTTACACTCAAATACTACTATCAGGCACCGGACAGCCCCAGCGCCATTTTTACTGTAAGCGTTGTGGGAAGGACCACCCTGGGGTCGACTGCGAAGGCCGCAAAGTCGAGTGTCGGTGCTGCCACAAAGAGGGCCACAGGGAATTCGAGTGCTGGATGAACCCAGAGAGCCGTAATTACAGGCCACCAAAGAATACTCAGAAGACCTCAGCTGGAGGATCTGGAGTACCACGAGGCGGTCAGGATGGCCAGACATCTACTGATGCTGGAGCCCAGAAGGGCAAGGGAGTAGATAGGGCATGAGTGCCCTAACTCCATGAGACCGCTGGTGGAAGACTTTGCTTATTTACTATGTTGTGTACTTACCTTGGATGTTAGACAGATTTATGTTACAAGTATGTGGGAGTGTGTCATTGACCACTCGCCTTTTGTGTAAGACTTTGGGATTAGTTGTGTGTACTTAGTACCAATAAGCTGTAAACTTTGACGGATAACATATAGGAACAGGATGTTAATGCTTACATTATCATGTAGCCTATACTCAAATGACGAAGAGTCAATGAGACCGGGAATTACTGAACCAGAATTTCCACCTGCATGGCGCACTTGCTATTGCAAGCGCTATGACAAGAAAACCACTGAAATTTCCATCTGCCTTGCGCACTTGCTACAGCAAGTGCAGCGACAGCAACAGTAACAACTACTGCAAATGCAACTGCAACAACTACTACTTTTAACCTTTTATAAAAAAAACTGTTTTTCAAACTTTTTCATTCAAACCTTGAGATTAGAAACCTTGCAACCTTGGAAGGACCGTTAGTCCGACCACTGCAACTGGACAAATTATACAGCCACTGTCACTGTAAAAAAAAACACCAGTTTAAATGCGCAAGGGATTTTCAGACAAGGCTTATAGCCAAATACCATCAGTGTATACCCGGATTGAATACTAATCACTACTAGTGATAAATGTTTAGTCCTTATGGACAAACATAGCCTTTGTAGATGCACCACCGTCAGTGAGGATGGTTTGGAAGTGAAGAGCCAAGTTGCTCAAACTATTATGCAATCTGCAATGCATCCAATTACATGGATGAGGGGACATATATGAACTATGGATGAGATTTGATAAAAAAAAAACAGGGAGAAAAAGGAAAATGTGTTGTACTCAATGACAAAAAAAGGAGGAGAAACAAGTTTGCTAAAATAACACGGATTTTACTTACACCGAGTTGAATAATACTAGTCTATGATACAAGTTACCACGGTTGCCACAAAGGCAATATCACTCATTACAGGATAACTGATAACATGAACTATTACAAAAAAAAGAAGCAAGCAAAAAGAAGAAAAACAAAAAAAAAAAAGAAGAAGAAGCAGAAGAGGAAGAGAGAAAAAAAAGAAAAAAAAGGATATCCATCAGAGGGAGATTGACAACAGAATACTTCACAACAACCGTGTGACAAACATTACCAGTTTACAAAACGAGTCATGGGACGACCGCACTCCGTTAGGAGCATGTGGGCCTGACAGACTTATTTATGAGTTAGTCGGGTAAGTAGTAATGTATCAGTACGGTACCCCGTGCAAGTAGACAAGTAGTGTTAGGAACACGAGAAGTAGTCAACTCCATTCTACGGACAGTAAGACGGACTACCTCGAAGATGGACGAGAAGAGCCGCAGTTAAACCAACGGGCTAGAAAAAAAAAGGAAAAGAACCTACAACAGAGAACAGTGGACAGTATACGGAGAAGACAAAGGAACCGTTTAAGGACAGGAAACCAAAAAAAAGCAACAAGAAAACCTATTATGGACGAAAATGTGTAGAATCCTCATAAGGATCGAGTAATTCTTACAATCCAGAGGAAATCTACCAGATGATATGGACATAAACGCGTGACTACGCAAGGAGGAAAGATAAAGCTATATGATAGCAGATACCTTAAGCAAAGAACAATGGATTTGGAATGTACCACTCACAGGATAATTCGCACATCTTATCTGTTTGACTCATGAGATATTAGCTGTTGAGTTTACGCCTCTGCACTCTGTATGACTGAGTGTTTTGGTATTGCACTCGTGCAGTTATTAATCTAGTGGGAACGCAGAAAGATAAAGTGGATATCAACACGAGTGTGTAAAAAAAAAAGAACTATAACAGTGTGTTACTCCGGAGCAAAACCACCAGGAGACATGATGACAAACATCATCGTTGTGGACATTTAGGCTGGTACGTCTTAGTATTACAAAGACAAGTGCAAAAGCACTAAGTACTAACAATGGCCAATGTCATAGTATACCTCAATTGAATATCAGTGAGACAAGACACACGCATGTATGCTAGTGATCCAAACAAGTGGATTCACAGCAATGGAAAAAAAAGAAAAGCAAATTGAGCCTGTGTTCATGGGTCTGCACCTCATACGGAGCGAGTGGGCCCATTAGAATGAATTTGGGAGAGAGCACAAATTGTTTAGTGCCACATCCCTTACGAATTGTGGAGCCCAGAAGGGCTAGAGTCACACCCGTCTCTCTGATATGAGGATAATCCACGAGTTGGTGAACTCTTTGAGAGCCAAGTATCCAGTGCTCCTTGTTGAGCGGCAGTTGTATACTTGTGGGGTACGGGGGCGTAACCCTTTTTAAGGGGGGTAGAGCCTCTTGGCTGTGCACATGTGTGCACTAAGTTTCGTTTGTTTAGTATGCATTGCATACAAAGAATTGGTGGTGTGCGGGGCATACGAGGTTTGTTTGGTTAGTATGTGAATTTTATATGCATAGCATAGAGTGAATTGGTTTTGTTGGTTATGGTTGGTACGCGGGGCGTGCGTTGTTTGGTTTGTTTGTGTGTGAATGTACACTTGTATGTACGTATCTTACGAGATACCTGTATGAATGTTGTGTCTACACCATGTGTGTAACACTTTTCCCTATGCTATTTGTGATATGTATTCATATTGCTTTATAGAATGATTACATATGGTATCGCCTAGATACGAAATGAATCATTAGATATGGAATGTGGAACAATGGAATGTTATGGACACCTCAGGAAGATTGTCAGGACTTGTAGAACTGATAGGAAATGATGATGCTGATGGATCACCTATATCCATATATGATTGAACTAATGCCACAACGTGATGGCTATGTGCTGTATGAGCGCAATACGATGTTGTAAATGATATATCACATAGATTTACATTATGGGAATAATGGGTAGTTATACATTTATATACTTACCTATTTGATTGAGAGACTTCGGGACGAAGTCTTTTTAAGGGGGGTAGACTGAAATACCCCAAACTTATTAAACATGGATTAAATATCTAATCACATTAATTAAGGCCTAAACATGCCTTAGAAAATCAACTGAGAACAACAGTGGTCAACACAAAACAAGATGTTGCACCCTTTGACTGTTAAGGGTAAATAAATACCCAAATGAACTATGTAGGACCCAAAATTTTGTCCTAAGCATATTAACACATTACTAAACATATTATAATTGTTAGGCAACACTCCAACACAAAGAACAAGCACTTTCATGCTTCAAGGTCAAAAAGGGCAAAAATGTGCTCTAAGAAACCATAAAGGTCTATTGACCTCTAAATGATATAAAATTGAGTTACATGATCAAATATCATGTAAGGAACACAACAAGACCGTTGTCAAAGAAAACAGAGCTCAGAAACACCAGGAAACACAAAATGTGCGCTAAAACTCCTTAAAGCACGTTTTTGTGAAATTGTCTTTTAAATTGGTTTTAAATGGGCTAAAAGGTTATAATTACCTTTAAATATAATAAAATATTATATTATATGATATTAGGAATTTAATTCCAGAAATTTACGAATTTTTACAAATTTAATATTAAAATATTAATAAAACCCTAATGTGGGGCCCGTTTGGGTCAACATTGACTAAGTTGGTCAATGTTGACCATTGACCACGAAATGGACTACATAAAATCAGATAATTAAGTCTCTTAACAGACCAAGAGACAATTCCCATGTGACAATTAAATGTAGTCCTTTACTTTTACATAAAATAACAAAAAAGATAAACTTTACCTTATAAAATAAAAAAAGTGGGCTCCACTTACCTTACCCATGTGAGCCAGCCGAATTGGAGCCTCCACTTGCTCCTCTTCCTCCTTGCATTTCGGTGCTCCAAGCTGGTACAAGACAAGAGATGAGTCACCTTACAATAAATGAACTAAAGTAACATTATTTATCTCCATTTTCATTCAAAATTGGCTCCAATCATGCCCTACCTTTGTCAATCAAGGACGGCTGCCCTTGTCATTGTCTCCTCCTTGTCTCCACCGAATTTACTCATCAATTATCAATTACAATCAGACTTGATGAGTCACCAATTCAATAATGACATAAAATATTCAAAAAAGTGCTTTAAGGCAATATTAGGTCATCCTCATTCATTTCTCCTCTTCAGCCGAGGTTGCTCTGTCCTTGAGCTCCATTTGGCTCCTCTCCACCGTAGGTAAGAGTTCCAAGCACCATTGATGAGATCTCAAGCTCTAGGTAAGCTCCTAAGGCATAAAAATGCCCATTTTCTTCATCTTTCTTTCCTTTTTCGATTGATCTACACTCCAACCTTTTCTATACATCTATGTAGAGTGATTTGGAGGTTAAAGGAAGTATTGGTTTCGTACATAACCAGATCTAAGGAGGAAAGTTCAAGTCTTGACCATTTAAGGTAAAAATGTGCTTTAAGCTCATAACTTTTGATTCCCTTCAAGTTCGGCTGTAAAACTTTGTTCCTAGCCTTATTTTCTTCTCCGTTTCATGTGGAATCAGTTGGTTAGCCATTTGGAGCAAGGGTGGTCGAGATCCAAAGGAAATACCCTCTTTTAAGGCATTTTTCCAAGGTAAAACCTGATAACAAGGTAGCTTGTTGAGATCTAGCTGTTTCCTATGTCAATATGGTGGATCTAACACCTTGTGGTTTGTTTGATTCAGGTCGAAACCATCTTGAACTCTCCTTGCATTTTAAGGTGATTTTTGCCTTAAATCTTACATTAAATTACTTCTTATGGTTAGATCTTTCTTGGAGACTAACTAGGCCTTGTTTTCTGTTTGAAACATGCAAGAGAAGCTTTGGAAATTTTATCTAAGGCTGGCCGAATTCAAACAAGGAATTATTCAAGCTAAATCAAGGTATAAATCACTTAAACATTAACTTAACTAAGTTAAAATGTTCTAAACTATTTCTATACCAATTGCCGTGAGAGAACATGGTAATAAGGTCATTTTTTACCATAAAATGTTTAAAGAAATGGCTTAGTAAATTTATCTAAGTGATCAAGTAACATAAATGTCAAATTTAAGACATTATGTGGAAGTTTGGTAATTAAATGGAAAGTGTGTGGTGAGGCGAGAATTATAAGTGTTTTTGGGACATTTATGTGTAATTTATTTTGCAAGACAATGTTTGTAATAAGGCCATGTATTTTAGGCCATTTTATTTATGCATTTACAAGTTTTTAATTAAGTTTAAGTAGTATAAATGCATTACCGAAAATAAATGGGGTCTTAGGTATAATTAAATTAAATTTGAGGGATTTAGAATAATAAGGCCGAAAATTAGAGGTAAAAAGGAGTTAAAATAAAGTTTATAAGATTTTATAAAGTTTTGGGGTTAAATGGTGAATTTTAGAAAGTTTGGGTACTAAACCGTAATTATAAGGAAATATTAAGGTGGTCAACATTGACCATATGCTATGCTAGTTTGACAAAGGTTTTATAATAAGTTATGTATTTAATGGTAATATTTTTATAACATATGTGGTAAATATGTTATTACCAAAAATAAAGGGTGTACAATGGCATTTTAAAACACCCATGGGCTATTAGGATTTTTAGGAATTTATTGGGTTGTTTTTGGAATTAAAATAAACTTTATATGTATAATATATAGTTATTATGTCATTATGACACTTTGGAGAAAAATAGATGGTGGAATGGTAAATACCAGGAGTATATGGGTTAATAAGGATATTTATAACCCTTTGGTAAAATTTGGAGATTTTTAGAATTATATAAGAGTGTCTATTGAGATATGTGTATAAGATATGATTTTAATGATATGGTAAAACTATATGTTATAAATAGAGCCAAATGGCAATTATAGAATAGCACAAGGGCTGTTCGAAATTTACAAAAAATAACCATAGGTTATACTTCTTTTAAGTTAGAAATGTTATATTGAATGGTATATATAACATGGTAAAAAGAAAGGGGGTGATTTTTGTAAATAAAGGAAATTATGGTTTAAGGAAAAGTATAAGGTTTAATATATGCCTACGAGGCAATATACAATAGTTTTATATAAAAACTATAGGAATAAATTAAAGGGAATAAAAATATCATATCAAATGATATTAGAATTTGGTATAACATTACATAATGTTATGTGGTCAAAAGGGAATTTAAATAAATTCAAGGGCTATACCGAATTAATAAGAATTGGAAAATGAATTTTAGACTATGGTCTACAATGTCAATAATGTTATGACAATTATATGGTATTAAGGTGGTTTAATGGAATTAATATAAGGAAGGGTACTCACATAAAATGATGTGACAAACTATAAATAAATGGGATTTATAAAATAAGGTGTTTATGGAATAAACCTTAGGAGTTGTAATTATACAACAAAAAATGTTATATGATATTTGGATAATAATCTTAATATAAGTTGTATAATATAATACAACTAATGGGGATAATCATCTAATAAAGGATGATAAAATGTAACATAAATATAAGAGTCTATGAAACTCATGAGAATTACCTACGTGGTAAAAATATATATACATACACAAGAATAATGTATATAATGTGGATATATATATTTTGGTTGAAAACCATATGATTTAAGGGTGGTGGTTATTTAAAAAAAATAAATATAGTTACGAACTATAAGTTATGAATTTTAGAATGCAATATAATATAAGAATGCATGCATACATGCAACTATAGGTTACGTACCTAAACTAGATGTGGATAAGATTAAAAGAAATATAAGGAATTAAACTTAACAGTTGAAATAGTTTTAACGTACGCGTTTTAAGTAACAAAGCCGACTGTTTTAGAAAAACCTGTAACAAACAACTGTAGAAAACAAGGGTGAACTGTCGGGGTTACTTATAATTCGGAAATACCGGATGTAGTTAGTCATGGAGACTGACTTATAGTTTTATTACCGTTTAGAGTATACTTCTGACAAGGACGCTTGACAAGCTAACGGACTACACGGAGCGTAGGATCTTGCTGATTCATACTCCACCGTAATACTGTAACACCCCAACTCAATCCAATTGTGGTCTCGCAACTTAACAGCATAAATACATACGTGTCACAGCGGAATTCTTTACAATCCAGGACCTTGCTACGGTCTGACTACAGGATATACCGAACATTAGAGCAACAATCTTAAACATTTACATATCCTTCTTACAACCCCCTCGCATCCTATACATCTTACTAACTTAAATTGCCATACGGGTGTACACGCACAACTCGTAGGCCACTCTTAACCCTTAACACTTGTATCCTCTTCTTACTCTCGCGGCGGCCGCTTCCTGTTGTACCTGTGTAGTAAAAACAGCCCCCAAAGGGGGTCAGCACGAATGCTGGTACTATCCCCTCATGGCCCCCAAGCTAACGTGGCTACGACGACTAATTGTCGATAGCATGGAGGTTGATTAAATGCACAACATAATAGAAAGTGCAGTAAACAACAACTCAGATATGAACAATCAAAGTTCACACACAATGAACGACTTAAATGCGTTCCCTTAATTAGAGAGTTAGTTATTTAACTCCTTAGGTAATGTCCCTTCTTAATCTTAGTCTTAACTTAATCTTAATCCGGACGATACAAATCATCCTTTAAAAAGGAATGATTGTAACTTATCTTAATCTCAACTTATCTTAATCTTAATCTTAATAATACAAATCATCCTTTAGAAGGAATGATTGTAACTCATCTTAACCTTAACTTATTCTCAGAGTACGAACCGTTCCTGGAGGGGAATGGTTGTAGCCTAAGTCCAAACCTGGGATTTAGGTGATCCCACCGCACCATCTTAATGCCACCTACCCTGGACGGGAATCCAGCGTAGCTGAGCCGGCAACCGGCCCTAGGCTACAAGTCCGAAGACAAGTCCTTAAGCGGAGGGCGGATCTGATTCAGATACCGTCCCCCTTTTTCCTTAGCATGCATGACCTGAGATCGGTCCCGGGTTTCCTCACTCAAGTTCCAGTTAGTAATAGTCTCAAGACCATGTTTGTTGGTTAACCTCTTTCGGTTCATATCGTCCCTCATTAAGGGGCGTTCCTTAGTCTCACTCAATTCCTTACTAAGCATTGGTTAGTAAGTTCTCACGGTATGTTGTGTTTGTTTTCAAACATCACACAACAATACAACATATATAATATGATCCGGTTGCATGCTTTATCTTGTTTAGTGAGCACACAAAACAAATAGCACACAAGCCGAGGGACACCTCGTTAGCAAGCAGGTCACAAGAGAACTGTACCGTTCACCGTTGGTCGTTCGGTTGCTTACTTCTCCACTGGAGTCCAAATTCTCAAACCCTAAAACATTCATTCAATTTTAGGTTGTTAATTACCTTTCCAATCAAGCTAACTTACTTAACTCACTTACTCACTAATGATCCCCATCTTACACCACTTAGGTTCTTATAAACTTAGTCTTAAGTGAATCACTTCTCCCCATAACTTATACTTATTCATCCACTTAATTATCATTGTTACTCACCAAACATGTCTTAAACAACCTTATATCATCATTACTTAATATTCCCCATCATTTCCCAACCTTAAACAAAATTTTTGGTCAATACAGCACCTTGTCCGAACTTGTGTCCGGACTTCCCAAGTTCAACACTGTTCGAGACTCTAAGGGTGCAGATTGTCGAATGTCCGAACATGCGTCCGGACTTCCAAAGTTCGGACGTTGTTCGAGGCCAAACCAGAAAATAGAAATAGATGTGTCCGAACTTCTATGTTCGGACGGGTAGTTCGGACGTCAGTCGAAGTTCAGAAGACTTACGCGCTCCAGGGCATGTCCGAACGTCCAAGTTCGGACGTAAGTTCGGACGTGCCCAAACACCCATTTTCCTTATCTTTAAACTCTTACTCAACTCTTACCAAAATCCCTAACATCTATTATGTTTTATCCTCAGGTTTCTAAACGGCATCTCATGCCTATGTAACCATTATACCAAGGTGTTTCTTCATCACCTTAACGTCATCTCCCAAGCATCTTATGCATATCCGTTTGCTTTGCTCAAGCTTTTCAAAGCTATATGTAATCTAGCACACGCTTACATCTTCACAAGTCATTATACCTTATTTTTCCTTCGAACTTGTACAAGCTTCCTAGCTTCCTTAACCATGGTTTTGGTGCCTTAAATTCACCATTGTAACCCTTAGTCCCTCTGGACATCCCTAGGTCTTCCTAGTACTCAAGAACTCCATAGTTTAATCATTCTCACCAAAACAACACTTACCGTTTCCTAGAACATCCTTAGTCATAAAATCTCCTTAGAACACCTTAAACACTACCCTCCATTTACCTTGACCAAGCAACACCCTCCTTAGACTTTTTCCACCTCTTTTGTTCAACTTACTCACCATTCTCATGATCATACACTCTTATAACCCCCTAGCCATTACCTTTGACGTCTTACAACCTTTTCCTACAGTTTTACTTCTATCTCCCAAACCACTCATCACCTTCTAAACTGAACCCTTACTAGTCCTGTACTAGTTTCACCACCCTACACAAGCTTCTCATAACTCTCCTTGTTTTACTCTCTAGTTCACACCCAAATCATCTTAAAGCATTATACACCATTCCCTCTAGATTTTTGCTCAAGTCTTAACATTCCTCATACCATGTCTTGGTGTGTTCAATACACCCTCCAATCCTCTAATTCTTCCTAGAAAACTCTAGGGCATTCTAAACCTCAAGAACTCCTTCATTAACTCATTTCCACCCAAATTGCTTTTAATGACTCCTAATAAACCCTTGGTCACATTAACTCACCACTACCACCACACACATTGTTTTCTACTCAAATTTCGCCATAGCTCTTTTAGTATTTTATCATGCCCATAAGCATTGTTTTTCTCACACAATAATCTCACACACACCAAGTCCTTTCTCATCTTATTTTCTCACCCAAATCAACTTATTCACATCATACTCATATATTGCAATAACCTTAAATTGCATAGCACTAAGGCTCTTAAATGACATGGCTCTTAGGCCCTTAAATGGCTTAAACTTAAACACTGAATTTCCCACATATAAAAGCTTTCAACCTGCAAATACACTCATCAATCTCATAGTAGTTATAATGCTCTTAAAACTCTCTTAAACTTATATTACTAACTCATTCCTTGGCTCCTTAGTCACAAGTTCTCAAGCTTGTTTAAGTTCTTTTTCTTAGGTTACATAACCCAATACACAATGTAAGCTCTAAGCTACATTGGTACTTATCTAAAACTCATTCCTTAATCTTAAACCACCATTAGGTAAGCATTTTACCTTATTTTCTCAAGCTTATCTTAATCTCCTCCTTAGACCTTCTTCTTGCATGAATCTCGGCCACCACTTAAATTCCCTTTGCCAATGTTCTAACCAATATTCAATGTCTCACATGAAACCTAAACAGTACATTAACCTTAAGGAGTAAGCCCTAGGTTAAAAATGTGTTCTAAGGTATTAAATTGAATGTTTTACCTTGGATTCTCAAAGCAAGCTTGGATATGAATTAAGTAGGACCTCCTCTAGCCCTTGGAGAATAGAATCAAGCTAGAACAATGGATAAAAATGAATCCCCATGAGTAGTAATTTTCGGTAATGTGTAGAAATTGTGGAAACATGGTTTTTCTTACATTTTCTTTACCTTAAGAGAATGGAGAAGCCAATAAGCTCTTCAAACTTGATTTTCCTCCATCAATGGAGTTTTCTCATGGCACCAAAATGGAGCTTTGAAAGATTTGAAAAGATAGAAAGATAGGTCTTGACCTAACTAAGACAAATATGCAATTTGTTTTGGATTTGGAGCTTGGAGTTGTATTTGGCAAGTGATTGAAGATGGAGAACCATGGAGGGCAGCCCTCTCGGTTTTGGAACAGAGAGAAGAAGAAGAAACCGTGGGTGAAAGAGAGAAATGGAGAATAGAGGAGAGAAGGTAGCTTATAAGGATATTTTGCTTTAATAAAGTAAATAGTAACTTCTTTACTTATCTCTTCTTTTCTTCCTTATTTGACTACTTATGGTGACTCACCCTCCTTATAAAAAAACGGCCCCCTACCTTAAATGAGGCTAGTCATGGTCTTTGTTGACCAACTAATTAGCTTAAGTTGATTATAACTTAAACTAGTCACTATTTGGCACTATTCACTAATCAGTGCACATATTTCTGAAATTTTTGATTTCCCATTGATTTAGGCTTCCTAATGTGATACTAATTAGTACACATGTTGATTAAAGAGTAATGATGGACATTTAGCCACTCAAAACTCAATTCTAAGACAATTTCTCAAAAATGTGCTTTAAGACTTCTTAAAGCACATTTTGTGTTTTAACTTGTTTTCAAGCTTGGTTTTCTTTGCTAATTGATTTAAAATGACCATTAGGATATTACTAAGGTCTTATCATGATATTTGGGTACCCACCCAAGTCTCTCCAAGCTTAGAGCACATTTTTGCCCTAATTGCCCTTAAGGCATTTCCTTGTGTTTTCCTTGGTTTAAATTATCTACCAATCTTTCTAAGGCATGTTTTAGCCTTAATACATCATGATTTGATGTTTACTTAGCATACTTAGGTTTGGGGTATTTCAATCTACCCCCCTTAAAAGAACTTTGTCCCCAAAGTTCCCATGCATCTTTTCTTATCAGAATGCATGTCTTACCTCATTCCTTAGATCATATAGATCATACTTATGCGTACTTAATCTCATTGGATCATTGGATCAACCATATTCTCATACTTAAATATCACACAACATGCTTAAGCATGTGCAGCACTCAAAATTCCTTTTGTTCCTTTTGATGGTTAAAACATTCACATAACTTCCAACGTATTCTCCCATGTCACCGGTCCGTAGACAATGGCTCATTCGTCCTCGTCACCATGGGCCAGAATACAAAACACGCTGCTCTCCCCATGTCACCGGTCCAAAGACAAAGGCTCGTACGTCCTCGACTTCATGGGCGAGACTCAGTAAAAAGGTAATCCTTTTTATGAGGTCATGTGAGGAATAATTCCTCTAATTAAAAATACAAGCAACTCCAATTTCATTTTTATCCCAAGGTCTCTATCCTTAGTGTGATTTAATTGTGAGCACTGGTAGGGAGTTTCAGGAATCATCCAACCCTGATGTGATCAGCATCAGTGTAGAACTATCCTTCCACCCCAATTTGTGTTCGGTTTCCCTTGATCCCTAGAAAATCAAGTTCCACCTCCCACGTCATTTTCAAACATCCAAATAATTCACTCATGTCCAATTTTCTATCTTTTTAGTTCTTCTAATCATAATCAATACATCTCCAAAGTGTGAACTCATTCCATCAAGCATTCCCAATTCATCTCTTAGTAATTACCTCAAGACTTAAATTCCTACTAAATTCTATATCAGTCTCATACCAACTTCCACTGTCTCATACCACATAGCATTACTATATCCTAACTCATGCTCATATCAAATAATATCTCATAGTGTTATCTTATTCTTATCTCACACATAGTCTCATATCGACTCATACCTCATATATTCTTATTTCTTAAGTCTCCTTAATCCTCTTCCTTAATTCTCTTAACTTGTACTCACACCGGAGTTAACAAGATAGGTACTTAATATGTATGGTATTCACATCTTCTGTGTGCAATAACCATGATTTACCTCCAAATGTTTATGTAAAACATATTCTCAATTTATTTTGTGCTATGCACACCGTAGTTTATGTACTCAGTACACAAACATACGCTAAGCGGTTTTCGCTCTACCCCCCTTAAAATGGATTACGCCCACGTAATCAGCGTTACATCGTCTTTGAACATAAGTTCAAGATGTCTAATTCTCACCAAGCATTCTAGCTTCCACGTCATCTATCTTACTTATAACTCGATCAGAAATGACTTAGTCTCTGTATCGAGGATTCTTAACGGTACTTATACCGTTTCCTTAACTTAGTTTGGTCTAATCTCAAAGGTAGTGATCTGCTAGCTTCCGCTGCACCACTCTGATAATCTTAGGCCTAATTGTCTCAATGGGCACGTGTTATCTTTATATATACACGGCCTTAATGAGTTGTAACTCGTCTATCCATTCTTCTTGAAGATCTTACGCTCATACTCTTAGTATTTTCTCGAATGTCTAAATTGTTCTCCCCAACTGACCTTTGGTCTGAGGATGATTCTTAGTCTGAAACTACTGTTTAGTGCATAATGCGCTTTACAGTCTTAATCTCTTACATCTTAAGGCATGTTCAATGTCTGTACTTAACAATCCGTGCTCTTCGCACTTCATAGTCCTTAATTATTTGTTCTCTGGTTCCTCTGTGTTGCTGGTTCAACTAAGCTCTTCTCTTCGACTGTTTGTGGTAGTAGCTGCTCTTGTCTGGTCTTGCGTCGTTGTCGGTGGTACGGAGTCGACTACTTCCCGTGTTCCTTACACCACTCGTTCACATGCATGGGGTACCTTACTGGTACATTACTACTTACCCAACTAACTCATAAATGAGCGTGTCAGGCCTGCAAGCCCCTGTGGGGTGCAGTCGTCCCACGTCTCGTTTTAGTAAACTCATAGTGCCCGTCACACGTTTAGCTATCGCTAATTATGAAGTATTCTGTTGTCGATCTCCTCTTTCATCGTTCCAAAATAACATTTATTGTTCTTCTTGAAGTTAATCAAGGGAAGTCCATTTACTGTGTTCCTGGGTATTGTATGTTCTAGCTCTTTCCTGTATTCCATATTGATTCGGTCACTTAATATCTGAGGTCTCTTTCCGTAGAGCCTCTTATCTTGTTTCTCATATTTATGCTACTAGGAATGCACTTCCAGTTCCTTAAGGAATGGATAGTGTGCTTCCTGTGAAATCTTACCTAACTAGGTCCAGACTACTGGCACCAATGCTCAGTTCGTCTACCATCTTATTTCCTTACTTATACTGGTCTTAACTCATAAATCTAATTGCCTCAGTGTCAACATTTGACGGCTCATACATAATGGTCGCCTTACCGTGCACCATGACTTAATCCACTTATCTAACTATTGTACTCACGACCACTACTACCGTGGTAGTTGGCCCTTACCATGTTGCCCATTAATGGTGCAACCTCTTATTCACTTATTCTAATGTCTTACCTTATACTCAATCCCTTCTTGGTGTAAACACACTGGGAGTTCTTTCATTCCGGTATAGGCGGTTGTCGTACCGTGTTGTAAAATAGTTGACTCTTGATATGAAGATGTTCTACTCCAATCTCAGATTCATAAGTAGGCTAATTTCTTTCGCTTTCTTTCATCCTTAGTGATGTTATCTACCATGTAGTTTTAACTGGTCACTGAAGAAGTCATCCCCTGAATCACAAGCTCTTCTGAGCATTGATTAATTGACATGCCATAATGTGCAGTCACCATGTTTATCTCTGACCATTACTAATTCTTACATCCTGGGTGTTGGATATGGGGTCTATCTTTGCCACCTTCCTTATTACTCAAGTGTATCTGGTATGTTCTAAGGTAATCTCTAGGTTCAGAGTTTTCATTTCCTAAATAAAGTGTATTTTATCTCTAATATGTGAAAGCCCTTTTGAGGGGTTCGTTCCCACTCATGGCCTCACAACAAGGAGAGGTATCCCCACCCTAAAAGGCATGGTTCGTTCTCCGCTCCTGTCCTTAGCATTATCTCAATATCCTCATTGGTACCTTTTCTTGGTAATGTTTTTCCCAATCTAAGTTATAGGTTTGGTAACCGTTCATATCTACAAATTGTAGTCCCTTCGTGGCTTAAACAAGCTCTCTTATAACTTACTGCGCCTCGGGCTCCGATGTGGTTAACATCCTTGGCTCGTAGGCTCTCAATGCTTAATTTCTCAGTTCATTATTTGTACTCTTACTCATCTACAGGTCATCCCTATAAGATTCTGGTTCTTTGAGCACTATCCACCGTTAGGTTACATACTAAATGTAGTATCGGTTTTCATGATAAGTTGCTGCAACCTGCTTCCTGCTAGGGAAGTTGTCCAGGTGATCTAAGGTTACTTAATGTCTTTGACAATACTGTCATTCTACTAGACTTCTGTCTTTTAGTAGTCAAGATTAGGTTCGTATTAGGCGTTTGCCTTGCGGTTTCCAAGTTGGATATCATCCCGTCATCTTATACTCCCATCTCAACGCTTCGTTCATCTTCTGTTGACTACGCCACCCGTTGATGACTAATCATACTTGGGTGTTAATGAGTTAGACGAACAGCATTAACTGTTATTCATCAGTTTGATCGGCTCGACTATGCCCGCTCTGTGGGGGTAGTCCTCTGAGCTTTCCTTTTCCAGGGTTGTACGACTTTAATCCTTAGTAGTTTATAGCTTACGTTTATTTCTTTTGTCCTTGTTTTCTGGGTCGTCCAACATCTTCATTGAAGAATGTTGTTATTGGTATCCTTAGTGTTCAAACTGGGAGTTTTATCCCATCCCTGTTGGGAGTCGTTCTATCGACTGCCTTTATTGTATCTCTTGATACATTCCATGTATGTTGTTACTTACGTGTTGTGTTTTTTGCTCGATATTGAGCGATTCTTAGGTTCCTCTTTGAGATCCGTGTTTGGTGTTCTTACCGCACTGTCGGTTGTTGTTGTAGTGGGTTATACCGTTGCTAGTATTTATATGGTTTAGTATTTCATCTAAGCTCAGCTCCCTGCTGGCTGATGTTCGGTTCTCTCTCATGGTCAGCCCGTAGGCCCTTCCAAGGTCTATGTTTTTTTTTTCTGCTCTTATGGTTTTACAATCCGGTATTAATATATGCTACAACTTACGTTCTCCTATTTCGCCTAATGGCTTTTCGTGTGGCTTAACCGTGGTAGCACTTGCTATGGCAAGTGCGCCATGCGGATGGGTTATTTGGTACAGGCACATTGGAAGTGAAACTTCCTTCTAATTTCCATGTAATTGGTAGTCCTCGGGACTCCTTCGATAATCTCTTATTTTGGATAACCGTCCATCCGGCAGTTTCCTTGTTGTTTGACAGTACTGTCATTTATCAGGGCGTTCCTCTTTCTAAGAGAACCCCTTAATATTTCCTTATGTCTTAATCCTCGATCTTGTCTCCACACACCTTGTTGTGGTTACTAAGTAATGATTCTCCTTCAGGCACTACATCGTAGTCCTATTTCGGTATACAATTTATATAAGTTTCTACCGTCGTCCGCGTTATGTCGGCAGGTTTGCAACCTTTTTCATTGTATGGGGTTTGGAGTTCTCGGTTCTCAACTGGGCTTTCCAGTAATCTCAATCCTCATGCTTTGTATTTTTCCCCTATTATGCTCACTCGGACCTCTGTCCGGTATTCATGTCTCTTATCACTTCCTTATCTATTGTACTCGTAGTGCTTTCCTTACCATTGATATCGCGGGTTATTTCGACTGCGTAGCATGTCGACCCATGTTGCCGGTAATTACCGTTCTTTTACTGGTAAGGTTCCATTGGTAGCGCCTGTTTCTCTGTTGCACTCCATTAAAAATCTCCCAGTTCTCCTTAACTGTTATGCCACAAGACGTTTCTCGTATTGCTTACTGTTAGCTAACTGCCAGATCGGGTTTCTCCGAGTAAGAGAAGGCTTTCTTCTCTCTGGCGTTTGTTCCACATATTCAGGGTTAGGGATGTGGAGGGCGGGCCTAGGTACTATGGATATCCGGTAAACACCGGGGAGTCCTAGCTAACGCACCTCACACTCTATCTCTCAACCCTTAACCCATAACTCAATCTCAACCTCATCATTCTCCTAAGTTCGGTATTTCTTGTCTTCAGAGCGTAACTACGCTCTGATACCACTTTTTGTAACACCCCAACTCAATCCAATTGTGGTCTCGCAACTTAACAGCATAAATACATACGTGTCACAGCGGAATTCTTTACAATCCAGGACCTTGCTACGGTCTGACTACAGGATATACCGAACATTAGAGCAACAATCTTAAACATTTACATATCCTTCTTACAACCCCCTCGCATCCTATACATCTTACTAACTTAAATTGCCATACGGGTGTACACGCACAACTCGTAGGCCACTCTTAACCCTTAACACTTGTATCCTCTTCTTACTCTCCGCGGCCGCTTCCTGTTGTACCTGTGTAGTAAAACAGCCCCCAAAGGGGGTCAGCACGAATGCTGGTACTATCCCCTCATGGCCCCCAAGCTAATGTGGCTACGACGACTAATTGTCGATAGCATGGAGGTTGATTAAATGCACAACATAATAGAAAGTGCAGTAAACAACAACTCAGATATGAACAATCAAAGTTCACACACAATGAACGACTTAAATGCGTTCCCTTAATTAGAGAGTTAGTTATTTAACTCCTTAGGTAATGTCCCTTCTTAATCTTAGTCTTAACTTAATCTTAATCCGGACGATACAAATCATCCTTTAAAAAGGAATGATTGTAACTTATCTTAATCTCAACTTATCTTAATCTTAATCTTAATAATACAAATCATCCTTTAGAAGGAATGATTGTAACTCATCTTAACCTTAACTTATTCTCAGAGTACGAACCGTTCCTGGAGGGGAATGGTTGTAGCCTAAGTCCAAACCTGGGATTTAGGTGATCCCACCGCACCATCTTGCCACCTACCCTGGACGGGAATCCAGCGTAGCTGAGCCGGCAACCGGCCCTAGGCTACAAGTCCGAAGACAAGTCCTTAAGCGGAGGGCGGATCTGATTCAGATACCGTCCCCCTTTTTCCTTAGCATGCATGACCGGAGATCGGTCCCGGGTTTCCTCACTCAAGTTCCAGTTAGTAATAGTCTCAAGACCATGTTTGTTGGTTAACCTCTTTCGGTTCATATCGTCCCTCATTAAGGGGCGTTCCTTAGTCTCACTCAATTCCTTACTAAGCATTGGTTAGTAAGTTCTCACGGTATGTTGTGTTAGTTTTCAAACATCACACAACAATACAACATATATAATATGATCCGGTTGCATGCTTTATCTTGTTTAGTGAGCACACAAAACAAATAGCACACAAGCCGAGGGACACCTCGTTAGCAAGCAGGTCACAAGAGAACTGTACCGTTCACCGTTGGTCGTTCGGTTGCTTACTTCTCCACTGGAGTCCAAATTCTCAAACCCTAAAACATTCATTCAATTTTAGGTTGTTAATTACCTTTCCAATCAAGCTAACTTACTTAACTCACTTACTCACTAATGATCCCCATCTTACACCACTTAAGTTCTTATAAACTTAGTCTTAAGTGAATCACTTCTCCCCTAACTTATACTTATTCATCCACTTAATTATCATTGTTACTCACCAAACATGTCTTAAACAACCTTATATCATCATTACTTAATATTCCCCATCATTTCCCAACCTTAAACAAAATTTTGGTCAATACAGCACCTTGTCCGAACTTGTGTCCGGACTTCTCAAGTTCGGACACTGTTCGAGACTCTAAGGGTGCAGATTGTCGAATGTCCGAACATGCGTCCGGACTTCCAAGTTCGGACGTTGTTCGAGGCCAAACCAGAAAATAGAAATAGATGTGTCCGAACTTCTATGTTCGGACGGGTAGTTCGGACGTCAGTCGAAGTTCAGAAGACTTACGCGCTCCAGGGCATGTCCGAACGTCCAAGTTCGGACGTAAGTTCGGACGTGCCCAAACCCCATTTTCCTTATCTTTAAACTCTTACTCAACTCTTACCAAAATCCCTAACATCTATTATGTTTTATCCTCAGGTTTCTAAACGGCATCTCATGCCTATGTAACCATTATACCAAGGTGTTTCTTCATCACCTTAACGTCATCTCCCAGCATCTTATGCATATCCGTTTGCTTTGCTCAAGCTCTTCAAAGCTATATGTAATCTAGCACACGCTTACATCACAAGTCATTATACCTTTTTTTCCTTCGAACTTGTACAAGCTTCCTAGCTTCCTTAACCATGGTTTTGGTGCCTTAAATTCACCATTGTAACCCTTAGTCCCTCTGGACATCCCTAGGTCTTCCTAGTACTCAAGAACTCCATAGTTTAATCATCTCACCAAAACAACACTTACCGTTTCCTAGAACATCCTTAGTCATAAAATCTCCTTAGAACACCTTAAACACTACCCTCCATTTACCTTGACCAAGCAACACCCTCCTTAGACTTTTTCCACCTCTTTTGTTCAACTTACTCACCATTCTCATGATCATACACTCTTATAACCCCCTAGCCATTACCTTTGACGTCTTACAACCTTTTCCTACAGTTTACTTCTATCTCCCAAACCACTCATCACCTTCTAAACTTAACCCTTACTAGTCCTCTACTAGTTTCACCACCTCCTACACAAGCTTCTCATAACTCTCCTTGTTTTACTCTCTATTCACACCCAAATCATCTTAAAGCATTATACACCATTCCCTCTAGATTTTTGCTCAAGTCTTAACATTCCTCATACCATGTCTTGGTGTGTTCAATACACCCTCCAATCCTCTAATTCTTCCAAGACAACTCTAGGGCATTCTAAACATCAAGAACTCCTTCATTAACTCATTTCCACCCATTCCTTTTAATGACTCCTAATAAACCCTTGGTCACATTAACTCACCACTACCACCACACACATTGTTTTCTACTCAAATTTCGCCATAGCTCCTTTAGTATTTTATCATGCCCATAAGCATTGTTTTTCTCACACAATAATCTCACACACACCAAGTCCTTTCTCATCTTATTTTCTCACCCAAATCAACTTATTCACATCATACTCAATATATTGCAATAACCTTAAATTGCATAGCACTAAGGCTCTTAAATGACATGGCTCTTAGGCCCTTAAATGGCTTAAACTTAAACACACTGAATTTCCCCTATAAAAGCTTTCAACCTGCAAATACACTCATCATCTCATAGTAGTTATAATGCTCTTAAAACTCATCTTAAACTTATATTACTAACTCATTTCCTTTGGCTCCTTAGTCACAAGTTCTCAAGCTTGTTTTAAGTTCTTTTTCTTAGGTTATAACCCAATACACAATGTAAGCTCTAAGCTACATTGGTACTTATCTAAAACTCATTCCTTAATCTTAAACCACCATTAGGTAAGCATTTTACCTTATTTTCTCAAGCTTATCTTAATCTCCTCCTTAGACCTTCTTCTTGCATGAATCTCAGCCACCACTTAAATTCCCTTTGCCAATGTTCTAACCAATATTCAATGTCTCACATGAGTACTAAACAGTACACTAACCTTAAGGAGTAAGCCCTAGGTTAAAAATGTGTTCTAAGGTATTAAATTGAATGTTTTACCTTGGATTCTCAAAGCAAGCTTGGATATGAATTAAGTAGGACCTCCTCTAGCCCTTGGAGAATAGAATCAAGCTAGAACAATGGATAAAAATGAATCCCCATGAGTAGTAATTTTCGGTAATGTGTAGAAATGGTGGAAACATGGTTTTTCTTACATTTTCTTTACCTTAAGAGAATGGAGAAGCCAATGAGATCTTCAAACTTGATTTTCCTCCATCAATGGAGTTTTCTCATGGCACCAAAATGGAGCTTTGAAAGATTTGAAAAGATAGAAAGATAGGTCTTGACCTAACTAAGACAAATATGCAATTTGTTTTGGATTTGGAGCTTGGAGTTGTATTTGGCAAGTGATTGAAGATGGAGAACCATGGAGGGCAGCCCTCTCGGTTTTGGAACAGAGAGAAGAAGAAGAAACCGTGGGTGAAAGAGAGAAATGGAGAATAGAGGAGAGAAGGTAGCTTATAAGGATATTTTGCTTTAATAAAGCAAATAGTAACTTCTTTACTTATCTCTTATTTTCTTCCTTATTTGACTACTTATGGTGACTCACCCTCCTTATAAAAAAACGGCCCCCTACCTTAAATGAGGCTAGTCATGGTCTTTGTTGACCAACTAATTAGCTTAAGTTGATTAAAACTTAAACTAGTCACTATTTGGCACTATTCACTAATCAGTGCACATATTTCTGAAATTTTTGATTTCCCATTGATTTAGGCTTCCTAATGTGATACTAATTAGTACACATGTTGATTAAAGAGTAATGATGGACATTTAGCCACTCAAAACTCAATTCTAAGACAATTTCTCAAAAATGTGCTTTAAGACTTCTTAAAGCACATTTTGTGTTTTAACTTGTTTTCAAGCTTGGTTTTCTTTGCTAATTGATTTAAAATGACCATTAGGATATTACTAAGGTCTTATCATGATATTTGGGTACCCACCCAAGTCTCTCCAAGCTTAGAGCACATTTTTGCCCTAATTGCCCTTAAGGTATTTCCTTGTGTTTTCCTTGGTTTAAATTATCTACCAATCTTTCTAAGGCATGTTTTAGCCTTAATACATCATGATTTGATGTTTACTTAGCATACTTAGGTTTGGGGTATTTCAAATACAGTTAGGGTGAACGGTATGTAAAGGGGTTTGATCCGAGTTGTCCTAAGTTTGCTCCTTGGGCTCGGATTTGGTTGATATAACTTGTATGTTGTTATATGTCTCTGGTTATCTCTGAGGGCTTCCTCAGTTCAGGCTTCTGTGCGATCTGTGATAAGATTGTTTGTCTGAATGTGTTAATTAATATGCATGAATTGTATATATAGCTACTTATTATTTACTATTGCTAAGTTAACAGTATTGGTTCGTATATATGAACCTATATATATAAAATGAACTAGCGGCTATGGTGCTATCTTATATGAAATATAAGGAACGTAAGTAAAACGTTGTAGCACTATGATAATAACACATACATATTCTGAGACTTTTGTACGGAGCATTGGCCTTTTCTATATGCCGCTCGTATCTAACACTGGATCCCGAGTTTACAAACTCCGGATTGGACTAATGACCTTGGTCTGTGTTAGAAAATTTGGTAATGCGATGCGATGGTATAATTAATTAATTAATGGAATGGAAGTAAAGCCAAGAGATGTGGCTCTTGGTGCGCGTTGTGATCACAAAAACGATACCAGGATGTCGCGTACGGGTCCGTAAGTATCAAGAAATTTCCCGTGAGCTAGAATGGCTCGTTGGTCGGAGACTCTACCGTTGGAGTGGCTACTGCCGTGGGTGACCTACCATAATATATGGGTAACTAGAGACATGTCGTTTTAACGAGACATTTGTCACTAGGTATAACTGAACGACTAAAACAATTGAGACTTATACAGTGGCGAACAATACATGGACGAGACTTAATACTTGTTTATTATTCTCGTTGTTTCGCTTTGTTGTTCATTGGTTATACTTGTAGTTTTTTATTGTGTGTGATGGTTGGATGGAGCCTACAAGGCTAAGGTAAATCAAATAGAAAACTGTACGCTACGGCGAATGTACCTTGTACATTATATTGTTATTACTCGATACGTTCGATATATAAATGTGTATGGAATATTAAACGAATGTTTGGATATTGGATGGATGGTTTGAATGTTTATGATATTTGGATGGATGGTTAAATTTATTATGCATGTTTACTACAGTATTGAAATAACTGTAAAATGGTAAAGCATGAAACCGATCTAATAATAAGATGGTTAAAAGACAAGTGACCATTAGGGTCCAGGCCCGGCATACTCAGCGTTTATCGCTGATACTACACCATTTCAGGTTGTTGATCATTGTCGGAGCTGAAGAGCAGGAACAGGGTAATTGGAGATGTTGTATAGAAAAGAAGATGGTGTATGGTCTTATGGTAACGGTTATGTATTTTTCAGGATTGGGTAGACGCTCACTTGTCGATGTTATGATTTATGGATTTTGTGGTGTATAGGAATTTCTCGTTATCACTGTGGTTAGCAGTTTTACATTTTGGAAGTTGGATGTAGTTTGGCTACGTTGCTCGCATGGCGAGTAATGGCCGGTGACACCCGTGTGAGTTTTGTAATTGTTATTTATTTTTCCGCTGCGAGACGTTTTATTTATTGCTACGTGAGGGATTATATCGTGATTATGGAGAGGGGTGTTACAAAAGGTGTCTAAAGTTTCGGTTTTGCCAGCACATAAAATAATACCGAAACTGTAAGGTAAACTCGCAACTTCTAGCTATAATTTCTTTCTGTGTGATGCGAGTTAGGATTAGTTCTTGCTATCAATACGTAGATCTAAGTTTGCTCTTTCCAATGAGCCCTTACACATAGCCTAACTCGATTTGTACTGCTAGTTATAGATCTTCGAAGTTGGCACCACGAACTGCTCAAAAGTCATATTTTTCCAGATTTACCGAAATCGAATCTCTCCGTTTTTGCAACTCCGGTGAGTTTCCGATCAAATTGCCCCGTTATTGTCATTCGTTATCATGTTACCGACCTAACCCATGTCTCAATTTAGTCAATTACGTGTTAGATTAGGAGAATTTGATAGAATTGTTGTCGAATCGAATTCTGTACCCGATATAAACCCTAACACTCGAATTGATTTTGAAACTTGATGAATACTGCATTATAATTGGGGAAATTGGCATCAATAGAACCGAAATTCGATTTCGAATCCATAGAAACAAGAATCACTCGATTTCGTTCTGTAGATTAGGAGATATCTGTGATTTAGTACTCGGTTTGGTTAGTATTCTCGCTGATGAACTAGGAGTACAGGGGCCGTCCGATCTCGTTTTAAAAGATTGGACGGCCGAGATTAAATCGTCTCAGAATAAGTTTATAAAAGTTTCTATAAAAATTCAGTAAATAGCTCTAACTTGTTGGGTTAATTTAAATATCTTCCCGAAGGTATTTTGACTTGAAATTTTAACCATAGATTCCTTATTTAATCTAGTTTATTTTGATGTAAATTATTATGGTTTTGGAGTTTTTAAACATAAGTTATGATTTTGCAAGTTACGGGTTTCTGGAATTATTTGGCTAAATTAAAAAGATATTTTTATGAAATAAAAATTTTATAATATGTCTAAAATGTTATAGTTTACTGTATATTAAATTTGGGAATTTTGGGCAATTGTAAAAGGTTTTAAAAATTGTGTTTATGAGTTTTTCATAAGAATAACCTATAATATAAGGTTTTTAATGTAACCAAAAATTTAAGTATGGTTTGTTAATTAACTTTTAAGCTGGGGAAAATAAGGGAAACTAAATTAACATTTTATAACAGTAAGTTTATAAATGTTTGGGTATTAGCTTTTATGAGAAGTGAAATTATTACATATATGTATATATATATGCTTATATGGTAGATTTAAAAATAGGAACTTATGTTAAAACAAGGAATTTAATTATCTTTACGTTTATTTATTATATTATATGGGAGTTAATATTTTTAATTTAAACTAAGGAAATATATATATATATATATATAGCTAACTATATATAAAAGGAATAAAATTGCAACTTAGGTTAAATCAAGGAACTAAATTAATCTACATGTATATTAGTTATATAATAGAGTGGTTAGTATACTTAATAGAAACTAAGGAAAATACTTTATTTTATAAACCATATTTCGGATGTGGATATGTGTAAAAGTTAATATAAATAATTAAATGCAATAAAACTACATAAAGAATGTCTAGAATAAATCCAAGTATACATATACGATAAATACAAAAATAAATAAAAGACATAAAATACCTTATAGCAAATAGAATATGAAGGAATTAATAAGTTAAACTAAACCTATACATAATACTATTAAAAGATATTATATGAGCTAGTATTGAATTTGGTTATGAATTGAGCTTAAAGAGTTATCTGGATTTCTAAGACTTATATAAACCATATTAGAAACATGTGTAATTATTTGTCAAAGACCATAATGTAAATCTATAATTTGGTTAGGTAATTAATAAGTTGGGACTTAGGAATATTTGTAATTAGATTTTACACAAATAGAACTTACTATATAATTAATGAATAAATGTAATACTTTTACATCTAAATGTTCTTAATATATAAACAATAATAAAAAAATAAAATACTTTTACATCTTAATGTGAGGTGGATTAGTAAGTCTAGATTTAATCCTTTCTTAACATTTATGGTATTGGAATATAACTTAATGTTTCAAGATAAAATCATTAAAAGGGTATGATATAAAACTATATTAAACTATGATTCGGAAATTTATCTAAAATAATATCCTTAAGTTTCCTGGCATTAGATAAGCCATATGAAATACATTTATAACATTTATTACCAATACTTAGGATGTGAGTTTACAATTAAGTGAGGTATTTAGTAGTTAGAATTTATAGAAGGTTTATAAATAGGAATTTGATACTTAAAACTTTTGAACCTTTTTATTAGATAAAACTAAGTTACATAAGATATTATATTGATATACTTTACGGTAATGGGAAATAATGATATGTTGTTTTGAATATAAAATATGAGAATTTTCATAATGGTTTATCTTATTAAATAATTAACAATTTCACTTGTGAACCAGAATTTAATTCTTTGATAAATACTACTCTATGTAGATATATTGTCCATCCTAAATACAATAAAGGAAATTAATTTATTAAGTTATTCCTTTGAAACCTTAGGTTTTGTGAAACAATTTAAAACGTATTTAGGAGATTAAATGTAACACCCCAACTCAATCCAAATGTGGTCTCGCAACTTAACAGTATATATATAAACATATCGCAGCGGAATTCTTTACAAATCCAGGACCTTGCCGCGGTCTGACTACAGAATATACCGAACATTAGTGCAACAACCTTAAACATTTACATATCCTTCTTACAACCCCCTCACATCCTATACATCTTACTAACTCATATTGCCATACGAGTGTACATGCACAACTCGTAGGCCACTCTTAACCCTTAACACTTGTATCCTCTTCTTACCCTCGCGACGGCCGCTTCCTGTTGTACCTGTGTAGTAAAAACAGCCCCCAAAGGGGGTCAGCACGAATGCTGGTACGATCCCCTCATGGCCCCCAAGCTAACGTGGCTACGACGACTAATTGTCGATAGCATGGAGGTTGATTGGATGCACAACATAATAGTAAATGCTGTAAACACAATCCATTTATGAACAATCAAAGTTCACGCACAATGAACGACTTAAACGCGTTCCCTTAATTAGAGAGTTAACTATTTAACTCCTTAAGTAATGTTCCCTCCTAATCTTAGTCCATCCTTATCTCACCTCACTCTTAGTCTTATCTTAATCTTAGAAACAACCATCCTTTAATAAGGAGTGGATGTAACTTACCTTAATCTGAATAATACAAACCATCCTTTAAAAAGGAATGGTTGCAACTTATCTTAACCTCACCTTAATCTTAATCTTAACTTAATCTTAATCTTAACGATACAAATCATCCTTTAAAAGGAATGATTGTAACTTATCTTAATCTTAACTTATCTTAATCTTACGATACAATCATCCTTTAAAAAGGAATGATTGTAACTTATCTTAATCTTAACTTCTTAATCTTAATCTTATAATACAAATCATCCTTTAGAAAGGAATGATTGTAACTCATCTTAACCTTAACTTATTCTCAGAATACGAACCGTTCCTGGAGGGGAATGGTTGTAGCCTAAGTCCAAACCTGGGATTTAGGTGATCCCACCGCACCATCTTAATGCCACCTACCCTGGACGGGAATCCAGCGTAGCTGAGCCGGCAACCGGCCCTAGGCTACAAGTCCGAAGACAAGTCCTTAAGCGGAGGGCGGATCTGATTCAGATACCGTCCCCCTTTTTCCTTAGCATGCATGACCGGAGATCGGTCCCGGGTTTCCTCACTCAAGTTCCAGTTAGTAGTAATCTCAAACCCTGTTTGTCGGTTAACCTCTTTCGGTTCATATCGTCCCTTATTAGGGGCGTTCCTTAGTCTCACTCAATTCCTTACTAAACATTGGTTAGTAAGTTCTCACGGTATGTTGTGTTAGTTTCAAACATCACACAACAATACAATATATATAATATGTTCCGGTTGCATGCTTTATCTTGTTTAGTGAGCACACAAAACAAATAGCACACAAGCCGAGGGACACCTCGTTAGCAAGCAGGTCACAAGAGAACTGTACCGTTCACCGTTGGTCGTTCGGCTGCTTACTCTCTTCCGGAGTCCAAACTCCCAAGTCCTAAAACATTCATTCAGTTTTAGGTTGTTAATCACTTAACTTAATATGACTTACTTAACTTGTTTAACTTACTTAATTCCTTAATGATCCCCACCTAACACCTCTTAGGTCTTACACTTAATCTTACAAACTTAATCTTAAACTTTCAAGTTTATACTTAACTTAACTTAATCTCTTAAGTTCTTAGGGTCTCAATCATTACTACCCTACCAAAGGCATACCTTATTACCCATTGCCATTCTTAGAATTCAAAATTTCTTTTTTTTTTTTTTAGGCTCGACCGGACTTACCGACCGGACTTGCCAAGTCCGGTCCATTCCAGTACCCTTTACCGTTTGAAAATTCTACCCCGACCGGACTTACAAGTCCGGTCCTATGTCCGGTCGATTCCAGAGACTTATTACCGTACAAAATTCATGCCCGACCGGACTTGACAAGTCCGGTCCCATGTCCGGTCCATTCCAGAAACATTTTCCGGTAGTGTAACAGAGCCCGACCGACCTTGCAAGTCCGGTCCTAAGGTCGGTCGGCTCCAGAAACTTGTTTCTAAATTCTCTTTCAACTCCATACTTCTCCTCATATATTCTAATATGTTATAACCTCATTTGGGCACCTCAAATACACCTTAAGCCCTCCTTTAAATACCTTAAATCATCCACCAAGATCCACCTTAGTCATTATGCATTTTCCTTGTAATAATGCTAACACTTGTAATGCTTCCTCTAGGTTTCTAGGTGGTGGTTCATACCTAATGTAACCACTATGCCAAATGTTTTCTTCACCACTATAACATCATCTCCCAAGCATCTTCACCATCGAAAACCTTTTATGCACTTACTTAAGTTCCTTCCTAAGCTTAAGCTTCCATCCACCAACACCTTATTTCCTTCATAGTTGTTTACCAACATTTGCTAAGTCCTACATGCTCAATTACATTCTCTTGATTCCCAAATCCTCCAAGGTAATGCCTAAGTCATTATGACTCATTACCACACTTTATCTCACCCCTTTTTCATCAAGACACCTCTAAAACTTCCTAGTACATTAATTCCCCTTAGAACACATTCAATTCACCTTAATCATTACACCTTCTCCTTAAACTTATGCACACTTCTTATATTCCTCATCTCATGATTTTGGTGTGCTCAAAACACTCACCATTCCTCTAACTCCTCCTAGACATCTCTAGGTCATCCTAAACCTCAAGGACTCCTTAGTTAACTAATCTCCACTCAAATTCCTCATAATGATTCCTAGTAAATCCTAGGTCATATTAGTTCACCACCATCGCCTAAACACTTATTTTCTACTCAAATTTTGCCATAGCACCTCTAGCATCATAGCATGCCCAAACACATTATTTTCCTCATTTAACCATCTCACACACCTCAAGTTCTTTCTCATCATATCTCATCACCCAAACCAACTCATTCATAACAAACTCAATATTTGCAATAATCTTAAATTGCATAGCACTAAGGCTCTTAAATGACATGGCTCTTAGGCCCTTAAATGACTTAAACTTAAACACTGAATTTCCCACATATATAAGCTTTCAACCTGCAAATACACTCATCAATCTCATAGTAGTTATAATGCTCTTAAAATCCACCTTAAACTTATATTACTAACTCATTCTCATTAGCTCCTTAACACAAGTTCATAAGCTTGTTTAAGTTCTTTTTCTTAGGTTATATAACCCAATACACAATGTAAGCTTTAAGCCACATTGGTATTTATCTAAAACTCATTCCTTAATCTTAAACCACCATTAGGTAAGCATTTTACCTTGTTTTCTCAAGCTTATCTTAATCTCCTCCTTAGGCCTTCTTCTTGCATAGATCTCGGCCACCACTTAAATTCCTTTTGCCAATGTTCTAATCAATATTTAAGGACTCATATGAGTACTAAACAATGCACTAACCTCAAGGAATGAAAACCTAGGTTAGAAATGTTCTAAGGCATAAAGTGGATGATTACCTTTGAAGTCTCAAGGTAGACTTTGGCATTGAATGAAATAGGACCTCCACTAGTCCTTGGTGAATAAATCAAGCTAGAACAAGGCATAAAAACATAGCCCCATGAGAAAGAATTTTCGGCCATGTATAAGAAATGATGGAAACATGGTTTTTCTTACATTTTCTTTACCTTAAGAGAATGGAGAAGCTAATGAGCTCTTCAAACTTGATTTTCCTCCATCAATGGAGTTTTCTCATGGCACCAAAATGGAGCTTTGGAAGATTTGAAAAGATAGAAAGATAGGTCTTGACCTAACTAAGAAAATATGTGTTTAGTTTTGATTTGGAGCAATATTGTGTATTTGGTAAGTGATTGAAGATGGAGAACCATGGGGAAGCAACACTCTCGGTTTTGGAACAGAGAGAAGAAGAAGAAACCGTGGGTGAAGAGAGAAATGGAGAATAAAGGAGAGAAGTGAGCTAATATAAGATATTTGCTTTATTAAAGCAAATTAACTTTCTTACTTACTCTTCTTTTCCTTTCTTATTTGATGACTCATGTAGTGACTCACCTCTCTTAGAAAAACCGGCCCCCTACCTTAAATGAGGCTAGTCATGGTCTTTGTTGACCAACTAATTAGCTTAAGTTGATTAAAACTTAAACTAGTCACTATTTGGCACTATTCACTAATCAGTGCACATATTTCTGAAATTTTTGATTTCCCATTGATTTAGACCTCCTAATGTGATACTAATTAGTACACATGTTGATTAAAGAGTAATGATGGACATTTAGCCACTCAAAACTCAATTCTAAGACAATTTCTCAAAAATGTGCTTTAAGACTTCTTAAAGCACATTTTGTGTTTTAACTTGTTTTCAAGTTTGGTTTTCTTTGCTAATTGATTTAAAATGACCATTAGAATATTACTAAGGTCTTATCATGCTATTTGGGTACTCACCCAAGTCTCTCCAAGCTTAGAGCACATTTTTGCCCTAATTGCCCTTAAGGCATTTCCTTGTGTTTTCCTTGGTTTAAATTATCTACCAATCTTTCTAAGGCATATTTTAGCCTTAATACATCATGATTTGATGTTTACTTAGCATACTTAGGTTTGGGGTATTTCAATCTACCCCCCTTAAAAGAACTTTGTCCCCAAAGTTCCCATGCATCTTATCTTATTAGAATACATGTCTTACCTCATTCCTTAGATCATATAGATCATACTTATGTATACTTAGTCTCATTGGATCATTGGATCCGCCATATTCTCATACTTAAATATCACACAACATGCTAAGCATGTGCAGCACTCAAAATTCCTTTTGTTCCTTTTTATGATTAAAACATTCACATAATTTCCAACGTATTCTCCCATGTCACCGGTCCGTAGACAATGGCTCATTCGTCCTCGTCACCATGGGCCAGAATACAAAACACGCTGCTCTCCCCATGTCACCGGTCCGAAGACAAAGGCTCGTGCGTCCTCGACTTCATGGGCGAGACTCAGTAAAAAGGTAATCCTTTTTACGAGGTCATGTGAGGAATAATTCCTCTAATTAAAAATACAAGCAACTCCAATTTCATTTTTATCCTAAGGTTTCTATCCTTAGTGTGATTTAATTGTGACCACTGGTAGGGAGTTTCAGGAATCATCCAACCCTGATGTGATCAGCATCAGTGTAGAACTATCCTTCCACCCCAATTTGTGTTCGGTTTCCCTTGATCCCTAGAAAATCAAGTTCCACCTCCCACGTCATTTTCAAACATCCAAATAATTCACTCATGTCCAATTTTCTATCTTTTTAGTTCTTCTAATCATGATCAATACATCTCCAAAGTGTGAACTCGTTCCATCAAGCATTCCCAATTCATCTCTTAGTAATTACCTCAAGACTTAAATTCCTACTAAATTCTATATCAGTCTCATACCAACTTCCACTGTCTCATACCACATAGCATTACTATATCCTAACTCATGCTCATATCAAATAATACCTCATAGTGTTATCTTATTCTTATCTCACACCTAGTCTCATATCGACTCATACCTCATATATTCCTTATTTCTTAAGTCTCCTTAATCCACTTAATCCTCTTCCTTAATTCTCTTAACTTGTACTCACACCGGAGTTAACAAGATAGGTACTTATATGTATGGTATTCACATCTTCTGTGTGCAATAACCATGATTTATCTCAAATGTTTATGTAAAACATATTCTCAAATTATTTTGTGCTATGCACACCGTAGTTTATGTACTCAGTACACAACATACGCTAAGCGGTTTTCGCTCTACCCCCCTTAAAATGGATTACGCCCACGTAATCAGCGTTACATCATCTTTGAACATAAGTTCAAGATGTCTAATTCTCACCAAGCATTCTAGCTTCCACGTCATCTATCTTACTTATAATTCGATCAGAAATGACTTAGTCTCTGTATCGAGGATTCTTAACGGTACTTATACCGTTTCCTTAACTTAGTTTGGTCTAATCTCAAAGGTAGTGATCTGCTAGCTTCCGCTGCACCACTTTGATAATCTTAGGCCTAAATGTCTCAATGGACACGTGTTATCTTTATATATACACGGCCTTAATGAGTTGTAACTCGTCTATCCATTCTCCTTGAAGATCTTACGCTCATACTCTTAGTATTTTCTCGAATGTCTAAATTGTTCTCCCCAACTGACCTTTGGTCTGAGGATGATTCTTAGTCTGAAACTACTGTTTAGTGCATAATGCGCTTTACAGTCTTAGTCCCTTACATCTTAAGGCATGTTCAATGTCTGTACTTAACAATCCGTGCTCTTCGCACTTCATAGTCCTTAATTATTTGTTCTCTGGTTCCTCTGTGTTGCTGGTTCAACTGAGCTCTTCTCTTCGACTGTTTGTGGTAGTAGCTGCTCTTGTCTGGTCTTGCGTCGTTGTCGGTGGTACGGAGTCGACTACTTCCCGTGTTCCTTACACCACTCGTTCACATGCATGGGGTACCTTACTGGTACATTACTACTTACCCAACTAACTCATAAATGAGCGTGTCAGGCCTGCAAGCCCCTGTGGGGTGCAGTCGTCCCACGTCTCGTTTAGTAAACTCATAGTGTCCGTCACACGTTTAGCTATTGCTAATTATGAAGTATTCTGTTGTCGATCTCCTCTTTCATCGTTCCAAAATAACATTTATTGTTCTTCTTGAAGTCAATCAAGGGAGTCCATTTACTGTGTTCTTGGGTATGGTATGCTCTAGCTCCTTCCTGTATTCCGTATTGATTCGGTCACTTAATATCTGAGGTCTCTTTCCGTAGAGCCTCTTATCTTGTTTCTCATATTTATTCTATTAGGAAAGCACTTCCAGTTCCTTAAGGAATGGATGGTGTGCTTCCTGTGAAATCTTACCTAACCAGGTCCAGGCTACTGGCATCAATGCTCAGTTCGTCTACCATCTTATTTTCTTACTTATGCTAATCTTAACTCATAAATCTAATTGCCTTAGTGTCAATATTTGACGGCTCATACATAATGGTCGCCTTACCGCGCACCATGACTTAATCCACTTATCTAACTATTGTACTCACGACCACTACTACCGTGGTAGTTGGCCTTTACCATGTTGCCCATTAATGGTGCAACCTCTTACTCACTTATTCTAATGTCTTAACTTATACTCAATCCCTTCTTGGTGTAAACACACTGGAAGTTCTTTCATTCCGGTATTGGCGGTTGTCGTACCGTGTTGTAAAATAGTTGACTCTTGATATGAAGATGTTATGCTCCAATCTCAGATTCGTAAGTAAGCTAATTTCTTTCACTTTCTCTCATCCTTAGTGATGTTATCTACCATGTAGTTCAACTGGTTACTGAGGATGCCATCCTCTGAATCACAAGCTCTTCTGAGCATTGATTAATTGACGTGCCATAATGTGCAGTCACGGTGTTTATCTCTGACGATCACTAATTCTTACATCCTGGTGTCGGATATGGGGTCTATCTCTGCAACCTACCTTATTACTCAAGTGTATCAGGTATGTTCTAAGGTAATCTCAAGGTTCATAGTTCCCATCTTCTAAATAAAGTGTATTTTATCTCTAATATGTGAAAGCCCTTTTGAGGGGTTCATTCCCACTCATGGCCTCACAACAGGAGAGGTATCCCCACCCTAAAAACATGGTTCGTTCTCCGCTCCTGTCCTTAGCATTATCTCAATATTCTCATTGGTACCCTTTCTTGGCTTACACAAGCTCTCTTATAACTTATTGCGCCTCGGGCTCTGATGTGGTTAACATCCTTGGCTCGTAGGCTCTTAGTGCTTAATGTCTCAGTTCATTATTTGTACTCTTACTCATCTGTAGGTTATCCTCATAAACTTCTGGTCCCTTGGAACACCATCAATCATTAGGTTACATACTAAATGTAGTATCGGGTTTTATGGTAAGTTGTTACATCCTGCTTCCTGCTATGGAAGTTGTTCAGGTGATCTGAGGTTACTTAATGTCTTTGACAATACTGTCATTTTACTAGACTTATGTCTTTTGGCAATTAAGGATAAGTTCGTATTAGGCGTTTGCCTTACGGTGTCCAAGTTGGATATCATCCTTGCATCTTATACTTCTATCTCAACGCTTCGTTCAACTTCCGTTGACTACGCCACCCGTTGATGATCAATCATACTTGGGTATTAATGAGTTAGACGAACAGTACTAGCTGTCATTCATCAGTTTGTTCGGCTCGACTATGCCCGCTCTGTGGGGGTAGTCCTCTGAGCTTTCCTTTTCCAGGGTTGTACGACTTTAATTCTTAGTAGGTTATAGCTTATGTTTATTTCTTTTATCCTTGATTTCCGGGTTTTCCAACATCTTCATTAAAGAATGTTGTTATTGGTGTCCTTAATGGTCACTCTGAGAGTCTTATCCCGTTTTCGTTGTACGTCGATGCTTCACAGTCTCAATAGTATCTTATAATACATCCCTTGTATATCATTGCTTATATAGTGTTTTTGCTCGCGATACCGAGCAATCTCTTAGGTTTTCCCCTTGGAGTTTGAGATTGGTGTTCTTACCATACTGTCGGTTGCTGTTGTAGTGGGTTATACCGTTGCTAGCATTTATATGGTTTAATATTTCATCTAAGCTCAGCTCCCTGCTGGCTGATGTGTCGGTTCATCTCATCATGGTCAGGCCGTCAGGCCCTTCCAAGGTCCTATTCTCCTGTTCTTATGGTTTTACAATCCGGTGTTAATATATGTTACAACTGTAGCGTTCTCCTATCTTGCCATGATGGCTTTCCGTGTGGCTTAACCGTGGTAGCACTTGCCATAGCAAGTGCGCCATGCAGGATGGGTCATTGGTACAAGGTGCATCTGTAGTGATACTCCCTTCTAATTTCCATGTAATTGGTAGTCCTCGAGACTCCTTCTATAATCTCTTATTTTAGATAACCGACCATCCGGCAGTTTCCTTGTAGTTTGACAGTACTGTCATCTACCAGGGCGTTCCTCTTTCTGAGGGAACCCCTTAATATTTTCTTATGTCTTAATCCTCGCTCCTATCTCCACACATTCTGTTGTGGTTATTAAGTAATAGTTCTTCTATAGGCACTACATTGTAGTCCTATTTCGGTATACAATTTGTATGTGTTTCCACCATTGTTCGCATTGTGTCGCCCAGGTTTGTAACCTTTTACATTGTGTGGGGTCTGGAGTTCCCGGTTCTTAACTGGACTTTCCAGTAATCTCAATCCTCATGCTCTGTATTATCATACTGTTATGCTCCTTCGGACCACTGTCCGGTACTCATGTCGTTTCCCTTTTTCCTTTCTATTGCACCCGTAGTGCTTTCCTTATCATTGGTATTGCGGGTTATTTCGACTGCGTAGCATGTCGACCCATGTTGCCGGTAATTACCGTTCCCTTACTGATAGTATTCCATAGGTAGCGCCTGTTTCTCTGTTGAAGCGCTCCATTTAAAATCTCCCAGTTCTCCATAACTGTTTACAACAAGTTGTTTCTCGTATTGCTTACTGTTAGCTAACTGCCAGATCGGGTTTCCCCGAGTAAGAGAAGGCTTTCTTCTCTCTGGCGTTTGTTCCACACATTTAGGGTTAGGGATGTGGAGGGCGGGCCTAGGTACTATGGATATCCGGTAAACACCGGGAAGTCCTGGCTAACGCACCTCACACTCTATCTCTTAACCCTTAACCCGTAACTCAATCTCAGCCTCAATATCCTCCTAAATTCGGTATTTCTTGTCTTCAGAGCGTAACTACGCTCTGCTACCACTTTTTGTAACACCCCAACTCAATCCACATGTGGTCTCGCAACTTAACAGTATATATATAAACATATCGCAGCGGAATTCTTTACAAATCCAGGACCTTGCCGCGTCTGACTACAGAATATACCGAAATAGTGCAAACATTAGTGCAACACCTTAAACATTTATATATCCTTCTTACAACCCCCTCACATCCTATACATCTTACTAACTCATATTGCCATACGAGTGTACATGCACAACTCGTAGGCCACTCTTAACCCTTAACACTTGTATCCTCTTCTTACCCTCGCGACGGCTGCTTCCTGTTGTACCTGTGTAGTAAAAACAGCCCCCAAAAGGGGTCAGCACGAATGCTGGTACGATCCCCTCATGGCCCCTAAGCTAACGTGGCTACGACGACTAATTGTCGATAGCATGGAGGTTGATTGGATGCACAACATAATAGTAAATGCTGTAAACACAATCCATTTATGAACAATCAAAGTTCACGCACAATGAACGACTTAAACGCGTTCCCTTAATTAGAGAGTTAACTATTTAAATCCTTAAGTAATGTTCCCTCCTAATCTTAGTCCATCCTTATCTCACCTCACTCTTAGTCTTATCTTAATCTTAGAAACAACCATCCTTTAATAAGGAGTGGATGTAACTTACCTTAATCTGAATAATACAAACCATCCTTTAAAAAGGAATGGTTGCAACTTATCTTAACCTCACCGTAATCTTAATCTTAACTTAATCTTAATCTTAACGATACAAATCATCCTTTAAAAGGAATGATTGTAACTTATCTTAATCTTAACTTATCTTAATCTTAACGATACAAATCATCCTTTAAAAAGGAATGATTGTAACTTATCTTAATCTTAACTTATCTTAATCTTAATCTTGATAATACAAATCATCCTTTAGAAAGGAATGATTGTAACTCATCTTAACCTTAACTTATTCTCCGAATACGAACCGTTCCTGGAGGGGAATGGTTGTAGCCTAAGTCCAAACCTGGGATTTAGGTGATCCCACCGCACCATCTTAATGCCACCTACCCTGGACGGGAATCCAGCGCAGCTGAGCCGGCAACCGGCCCTAGGCTACAAGTCCGAAGACAAGTCCTTAAGCAGAGGGCGGATCTGATTCAGATACCGTCCCCCTTTTTCCTTAGCATGCATGACCGGAGATCGGTCCCGGGTTTCCTCACTCAAGTTCCAGTTAGTAGTAATCTCAAACCCTGTTTGTCGGTTAACCTCTTTCGGTTCATATCGTCCCTTATTAGGGGCGTTCCTTAGTCTCACTCAATTCCTTACTAAACATGGTTAGTAAGTTCTCACGGTATGTTGTGTTAGTCTTCAAACATCACACAACAATACAATATATATATAATATGTTCCGGTTGCATGCTTTATCTTGTTTAGTGAGCACACAAAACAATTAGCACACAAGCCGAGGGACACCTCGTTAGCAAGCAGGTCACAAGAGAACTGTACCGTTCACCGTTGGTCGTTCGGCTGCTTACTCTCTTCCGGAGTCCAAACTCCCAAGTCCTAAAACATTCATTCAGTTTTAGGTTGTTAATCACTTAACTTAGTATGACTTACTTAACTTGTTTAACTTACTTAATTCCTTAATGATCCCCACCTAACACCTCTTAGGTCTTACACTTAATCTTACAAACTTAATCTTAAACTTTCAAGTTTATACTTAACTTAACTTAATCTCTTAAGTTCTTAGGGTCCCAATCATTACTACCCTACCAAAGGCATACCTTATTACCCATTGCCATTCTTAGAATTCAAATTTTTTTTTTTAGGCTCGACTGGACTTGCCAAGTCCGGTCCATTCCAGTACCCTTTACCGTTTGAAAATTCTACCCCGACCGGACTTACAAGTCCGGTCCTATGTCCGGTCGATTCCAGAGACTTATTACCGTACAAAATTCATGCCCGACCGGACTTGACAAGTCCGGTCCCATGTCCGGTCCATTCCAGAAACATTTTCCGGTAGTGTAACAGAGCCCGACCGACCTTGCAAGTCCGGTCCTAAGGTCGGTCGGCTCCAGAAACTTGTTTCTAAATTCTCTTTCAACTCCATACTTCTCCTCATATATTCTAATATGTTATAACCTCATTTGGACACCTCAAATACACCTTAAGCCCTCCTTTAAATACCTTAAATCATCCACCAAGATCCACCTTAGTCATTATGCATTTTCCTTGTAATAATGCTAACACTTGTAATGCTTTCCTCTAGGTTTCTAGGTGGTGGTTCATACCTAATGTAACCACTATGCCAAATGTTTTCTTCACCACTATATCATCATCTCCCAAGCATCTTTCACCATCGAAGACCCTTTTATGCACTTACTTAAGGTTCCTTCCTAAGCTTAAGCTTCCATCCACCAACACCTTATTTCCTTCATAGTTGTTTACCAACATTTGACTAAGTCCTTCATGCTCAATTACATTCTCTTGATTCCCAAATCCTCCAAGGTAATGCCTAAGTCATTATGACTCATTACCACACTTTATCTCACCCCCTTTTTCATCAAGACAACCTCTAAAACTTCCTAGTACATTAATTCCCCTTAGAACACATTCAATTCACCTTAATCATTACACCTTCTCCTTAAACTTATGCACACTTCTTATATTCCTCATCTCATGATTTTGGTGTGCTCAAAACACTCACCATTCCTCTAACTCCTCCTAGACATCTCTAGGTCATCCTAAACCTCAAGGACTCCTTAGTTAACTAATCTCCACTCAAATTCCTCATAATGATTCCTAGTAAATCCTAGGTCATAATAGTTCACCACCATCGCCTAAACACTTATTTTCTACTCAAATTTTGCCATAGCACCTCTAGCATCATAGCATGCCCAAACACATTATTTTCCTCATTTAACCATCTCACACACCTCAAGTTCTTCCTCATCATATCTCATCACCCAAACCAACTCATTCATAACAAACTCAATATTTTGCAATAATCTTAAATTGCGTAGCACTAAGGCTCTTAAATGACATGGCTCTTAGGCCCTTAAATGACTTAAACTTAAACACTGAATTTCCCACATATATAGGCTTTCAACCTGCAAATACACTCATCAATCTCATAGTAGTTATAATGCTCTTAAAATCCACCTTAAACTTATATTACTAACTCATTCTCATTAGCTCCTTAACCACAAGTTCATAAGCTTGTTTAAGTTCTTTTTCTTAGGTTATATAACCTAATACACAATGTAAGCTTTAAGCCACATTGGTATTTATCTAAAACTCATTCCTTAATCTTAAACCACCATTAGGTAAGCATTTTACCTTGTTTTCTCAAGCTTATCTTAATCTCCTCCTTAGGCCTTCTTCTTGCATAGATCTCGGCCACCACTTAAATTCCTTTTGCCAATGTTCTAATCAATATTTAAGGACTCATATGAGTACTAAACAATGCACTAACCTCAAGGAATGAAAACCTAGGTTAGAAATGTGTTCTAAGGCATAAAAGTGGATGATTACCTTTGAAGTCTCAAGGTAGACTTTGGCATTGAATGAAATAGGACCTCCACTAGTCCTTGGTGAATAAATCAAGCTAGAACAAGGCATAAAAACATAGCCCCATGAGAAAGAATTTTCGGCCATGTATAAGAAATGATGGAAACATGGTTTTTCTTACATTTTCTTTACCTTAAGAGAATGGAGAAGCTAATGAGCTCTTCAAACTTGATTTTCCTCCATCAATGGAGTTTTCTCATGGCACCAAAATGGAGCTTTGGAAGATTTGAAAAGATAGAAAGATAGGTCTTGACCTAACTAAGAATAATATGTGTTTAGTTTTTGATTTGGAGCAATATTGTGTATTTGGTAAGTGATTGAAGATGGAGAACCATGGGGAAGCAACACTCTCGGTTTTGGAACAGAGAGAAGAAGAAGAAACCGTGGGTGAAGGAGAGAAATGGAGAATAAAGGAGAGAAGTGAGCTAATATAAGATATTTGCTTTATTAAAGCAAATAGTAACTTTCTTACTTACTCTTCTTTTCCTTTCTTATTTGATGACTCATGTAGTGACTCACCTCTCTTAGAAAAACCGGCCCCTACCTTAAATGAGGCTAGTCATGGTCTTTGTTGACCAACTAATTAGCTTAAGTTGATTAAAACTTAAACTAGTCACTATTTGGCACTATTCACTAATCAGTGCACATATTTCTGAAATTTTTGATTTCCCATTGATTTAGACCTCCTAATGTGATACTAATTAGTACACATGTTGATTAAAGAGTAATGATGGACATTTAGCCACTCAAAACTCAATTCTAAGACAATTTCTCAAAAATGTGCTTTAAGACTTCTTAAAGCACATTTTGTGTTATAACTTGTTTTCAAGTTTGGTTTTCTTTGCTAATTGATTTAAAATGACCATTAGAATATTACTAAGGTCTTATCATTCTATTTGGGTACTCACCCAAGTCTCTCCAAGCTTAGAGCACATTTTTGCCCTAATTGCCCTTAAGGCATATTTTAGCCTTAATACATCATGATTTGATGTTTACTTAGCATACTTAGGTTTGGGGTATTTCATTAAAACAATTTGAAACCTTAGGATTATACATAGTCTATAGAGTGAATGGGTGTAAAAATAAAATATTTAGGAGATTAAAGGTAAGTAAGGATACATAAAAGGTTATATTTAAACACCTTATTATATAGGTAATAATTAAGCAAATAATGTACCTTGTGAATACTAAATGTAAGAGTTCGATAAGTCTAAGTTAACTATAATAGTTGTTTCAAGATGAAAAGTAATTTAACATCTTATGTCAAGATTATTAGCTGGATGTAATAAAAAGTCTTTCTGGACTAAAGATAAGATAAACGAGTTAGTAACTCAATTAGGTTATGATATGCGTCTACAACACTATGGTTCCAATATACAAGATGTAGATCTTAATTAAGTTAAGGTGAAAACTTAATCACAATGGATTATCTAGTAGATATTGATAAAATGCATAATCATTACATTGTGAAATAATAGTATAGTATTATGGGATGAATCCATCATAGGTCATAATACAATGTTTATTCTAAATTAAGAATAAAGGTATTCAGCTTAAGATTACTATTGGAATTCTTAGATTTAATTATATAATGTAAACACATTTGTGTTATAAAGGTCTCAAAAGTCTTGAATGTGAGGATTGTGGTTAAATATGAATAAAGTGGATAGGAGTGGTCAGTTAGCAGGTGTTAATAAGATACATTCCTTGATCTTACCACCTTGGGCTATACAACGTTCTCAGATAACTCAAAGATTATACGTAACACATAAGTGAGGGCTTAAAAGACAATTGAGACTTTGGAATAAGAGTAAGGAATTTATTTAAGCTTAACTTAGGCTACAAGTGATTGATGATAGACTACCTTTAATATTCTTCAGAGTACTGTTGATTGTTTGCGCAAGTTGACTAGAACTGCTACAGCACTACCCAGGTACGATTTCTCGTACTCAGCTTGTTGTGTTTTGGACTCTATGGAATGTTTTGTACGATTTCTTGTACTCCGATATTTTTGCTGATTGACTTGTGGAATGTTTTGGAAAACGCTAACTGAGTTTAAGAGGATTTTCTAAAAGGAATTGGTTGTGTGACTAACTCAGCTTGTGTGACTAACTGAGCCTTGAATGTGAAACTCACTTGGGTTGGTTCCTTCTATTTGGTTGTTCCATTAGACATTGTCTACTTAGGATTTACGCTTCTGCACTCTGTAGGACTGAGTGTTTTGGTATTGCTCTGGGTAGTTAGTGATCTGGTGGGAATTTGGAAAAGGTCAATCTTGGAATTCTTCTTTTGACTCTGGATATCGTTTCATCCATGGGCTGGTTCTTGAGGTTTCGACGTGCGCGCGTCTTCAATGGTAACAGTGAGGGGATGTATATCCCCTGTCCCAAAAAGGGACGTGATAGACAGTGAGGGGCTGTAGATCCCCTGTCCCAAAAAGGGACGCGATAGACAGTGAGGGGCTGTATATCCCCTGTCCTTAGTGGACGTGGTAGACAGTGAGGGGCTGTATATCCTCTGTCCTTAGTGGACGTGGTAGACAGTGAGGGGCTGTATATTCCCTGTCCTTAGTGGACGTGATAAACAGTGAGGGGCTGTATATCCCCTGTCCTAAAAGGACGTGATTGGCGGTAGGGGCCATCTCTCCCAGTTGAAACTATTCCACTCTTGAGTTCTTGGTTCTTGGATCTGTTTTATCATTCCTAGTCCTTTGTGACTATCTGAGTTTTTCTACTCCTAATGGGAATTGGGTTTAACGAAGGAAATGGATGTTCACTAACACATGATTTGATTTTGTTTCATTAACTTTACCTTTTATATCATTTATTTTATCCTTAACTTGTTATCTTTGGCTTGGTGATTTTAAAGTGCCTTGTTTCCCTGCTTTACTTTCAAGAGGTTAATTTCAAGTTACTGTTTATTTTGAAGAGTTATGTTTAAAAGATTGTTTTGGAGAATTGTAACAGTTCCATTCCAGGGAACTGACTCACCCCTCCCGGGGTGGGCTGCTTGGTTTCATCTTGCAGGTACAAATTGATTTACAGGTGGCCACGAAGAGCATGAGTGATTGGGATGGGATTAGGTTTATGGAGAGTGAATGTACTTTATTATTGTTATGTTAATGTTAAGTTTTCTCGAAGTTCAGACCGTAACTTAGTTAATTGTAATGGTTGTAATTGGTGAGGTTGGTACCTGGTGTTTGGAGCCCGATGGTCTGTAGCACCTTTAGTTTATTTTCCGCTGTTGTTTTATTATTATAGGGGTTACAGAAAGTGGTATCAGAGCGTAGTTACGCTCTGAACCCGAGAAACAAGTCGAGTGAAATACTTAGATTATAGGTGTACTTAAAACTGGGGAACTGGGGTAGAATTAGGAAGTGAGGACTCCAGTAAGGCATGACTCCTAACCCTTTTTGGAATTGAGAACGATTCCTTTACATACTTTTCTTTTGTGAATGTCTGTTGAGTGTGATGTGTTGTTATACCGTTCCAAACAATAAACTACAAAATATATATATATATATATATATATATATAAGTTGGAACATCCGATATTAAGTACGATAAGATTTTGGTTGAGATAAACCAAATATTAAGCTATTTTTCAAAAGCATACTCATGGAGAATACATTGCTAAAAATGCAATCCTTTAAAAGCTAGTACACAAATTCCTAGAATTTTAAAGAATACTTTTGGTTGAAAACAGTATACTAATAGAACTTTACATGACTAAATTAGTATTGATATTATGTGAAAGTACTTCAACTCCTTTAAAGTTTGAAAATAAATCTCATGAACTACTTGGTACCAAATTATTACCTAAAGATAATGTTTAAGATAAACCTTAAGTCTAGAATATTATTAAGCTAACAAGAACTAGTAGCGTATTAGAAAAGATCAACATCTGAACTTGTAAAACACATTAAAACTCTATGTTAACTTTAGAAAGAAAACACATAAACCTAACACCCTACGGGAAGTGCCTGGTGCGACGAACTCCTAGGCTGAAAGTAGTGGGGGTGCACACCCACTTCTAGAAGTTTAGGGGCTAGACAAGCCTTGTCATCTAACTGTAAATAATCTTCTACGCAGGTGATGGATTGTGTTGAACTTGAGGGGAAGTGGTGGTAAGACGTTACCATCATGGAATCTTGAGCTAGGCATATTTCATTACTAGCCACAATGAACATTTCAAAACTCGTATATTAAGATCCAGTACTAAATTCATGCATGAAAGAGTTTACCGAGTTAAATCCTTGGTGAAAAATACTTACCTATGGAGTGAAAACACATGAGTAATAATAAACTAAATATTATTGAGCCTTAAATACTTGGAGTATTGAGTTTTTAGTGAAAAATTGAGAGTTACTTAAAGATTTGGAAATCCTCATGTTTATTTAGAAGTTTAACCTTATACATAGATAAAATCTTAGAAGTCACACTAAGAGTGATATTTACAAAAGCCACCATTGTCTAAGGGAGTACTAAGATTTAATAATCAGGAGAATACTTACATAGAACAAACCTTAAGAAAAATAATTACCAAGAGTGAGTGAGTTTTCATTAGACTAGCTCATTTGAATTAAAATTTTATATAGAGTCCCTACCTTAAAAAAATATATAATATATAAATTTTAAGGTAAAGGAATCAGATTTTGGAAGAACTTCCTAAAATTCTGTTGTAACACCCCATCCAACAACAAATACATAACAACAATCTGCAGCGGAAAACAACCTCATCACATTACTTAACTCGTTGGTGTTACACGCCGTTAGCCACCACGTGGCTAACAAGGCTAATACATACACATTGTACCGGTCTGATGGGCTAAATTTCCGAGCGACTACACATTACTATCCCTTTTCATTAATCACAACAACAACATACACCTTCCAACTATACCGAGTATTTATAACTAATGCCGATAACAATTTCGGTCTTACTACACTACTGTATATATACAACATAAACGATTACCCATGTACAACGACTACCCCGTCCTACTCTCGAACGGCTTCCAGCTCCTTGTACCTGAAATAGGAAAAGAAGAGAAAGGGTGGCCCCCAAGGGGCTCAGCACCTTTGCTGGTATGGTAATCCCGCAGCCCACATGCTACCGGGCCACGCACAACTAATTGTCGTCTTAGCATGCGGTTGATTATTTTTAAATCATGCATGCAACTGTAAACACACAACACACAATCATTTCGCCTCAACGGGCTCAACAAACGGATAATATATCCTTACTTAATAAGTCACTCAAGGTATTCAATATCCCTAGAGTGTTCCTCCTCTAATGGAGCTACTTCCTTAACAGACGACACTTACCCTTAAATCGGGTTATCCTTAAATGCCTCTTTCTCAAACTGGGATTCATATCCATGATCCACATACTCCACATTTTACAACATATAACATACACTACATAACAACACTTAACAACACCTTGCACGTTTCCACGTGCACAACATAACACCGCAATAGATATTGCATCACAACAAAGATACATAACATAACGGGAATGGTCCTCTTAGGAACCGACCCAAACTTTAATACACTGGTGAGCCTAGAGTGTTGCCAGTCCTCATGATAGCTCGTTCACATAACTCGTTACCGTCTCGTTAATGAACGGATAACTTAACACAGGTGTCTCGGATATAGTGATCCAAGCACACCGAACAAACATAACAATAGTATGCCCCTGTGGCCCGACGTGAGTCAGTAATAGCCTTGTTAAGCTAAAGGAAGGTTGGGAACCAAATTGGAAAACAACCATAACATACGAGAGGATCGAACCTGCTATGACAACGACCCCCATACTCACACGCTGGCCGGAACAGACCGGACTCCTCACTCCCCCCCGTTAGCACTTGTCAGAAGTTCATCATTGAGCTTAGTTAAACAATCACAACATTGGGTTAAGTCTTGTTAGACACACACAAGGGAAGGGAGAGTCATACATTCACACACCAACATCACACACAAACATTACATAACTAACTCACGCATAGCCGTGGTTAGAACGTTCCTTAGGTCGGAAACGTTATCACCGGATACCGTTCTCCTACGTTTACCTAATAGTGGTTAACTAGCCCTTCAAGCGCATACGAGGTTACCGGTATCGGCACGTAAACATACAATAACAATAACGACTGTAAACTCGTTTCATGATTTATCTCATAACGTGGCAAACATACAGAAAAACACATTGGCATACAAGCCGGTGTAATCCGGTAGGACACAGGTTGCAAGAAAACCATACCTGTCACCGGAGTCCACTTTATCATGTCCACTTATGTTCCTCGAGCAATTCTCGAACAACTGATAACATTACATGTACTTTTATTAACATCGGGGTAGCATGATTATTTAATGTCTAATGCTTATAACTTCTCCACGTTAACTTAGTTACATAACTTTACATTTTAACTTGTTTTACTTTTACATTTTGATACAACTTTCCCCTCACCAAATTGTCATTATAACTCACCTAACATGTCTTTAACAACCTTATAACATCATTACTAATCAATCCCCATCATTACATACATTTTATAACCTTAACATTTAAAATCATCTTACTTAACTTAATCTCTCAAGTCCATATATTTTTATCTTTCTAACCATCAATACTCTCTTAATGGCATACAACTAATACACTTAACATTCTTAAAATTAATTTTTTTTTTAAGGTCCGACCGACCCACCGACCGACCCACCCCCTGGGTAGGTCGGCTGCAGAGAACATCCAACTTCACAGTTTCAGCCCGACCGACCCAGACTGGGGTCGGTCCCTGGTAGGTCGGCTGCAGAAACTCTCCTAAAAATGCCTATCTTATTCCAAACTCCTCCACAATTTCCCTTATATGTTCTAACACCATTTAGCCACTTAAACACCCTCTTAAATCATCCATTAAACTCATTAGTTGACCCACCATCAAGCTCCTTGATCATTCACTCAAATTCTTGCAAAATTCCTAACACTTGTAATGTTTTTCCCTAAGTTCCTAAGTGGTGGTTTATACTTATGATAACAACTAACTAAAATGTTTTCTCACCACCATCGCATCTACTCCAAGCGTCATTCCTCACAAACATCTCCATTACACAACTCCTTCTATATCCACAAGTTTACACTTGGACCTTCACAAGGCATTACTTTTCCTTTGTTTACCTAAACTTTAACAAGACTTAATACTTCACATATCATAACTTTGGTGTGTATAAAACACTCATTTGATTTCTAAATCCTCCAAGATTATGCCCAAGGCATCTTAACACTTAAGAACACCTTAATTCACCATCTTCACACTTAACCATTCCTAGCACCTTCTAGGTCATAAAATCTCATTACAACACATGAACTCCTTTGTTCATCAACTAAATTTTGCCATAGCTTCTCTTGTATATTCTCACATCCAAACACTTAGGTTTTTACCTTATTCCATTCAAGAACACCTAAAATCCATCAAACACATTTTATACACAACTTCACACATTTAGCACTACATCACAATATAGTGCATAAGCTTAAATTGCTTGGCACTTAGGCCCTTAAATAACATGGCTCTTAGGCCCTTAATTGCATAAACCTTAAACACTGAATTTCCCACATAAGTAATGCCTTTGACCTGCAAATACACCCAACAATACATATGCCCTTAATTAACTCCTTGAGAGCATTTCTCTAGGTCATTCACCATTGGCTCTTTAGGTTATTTATTAAGCAAATATAGCTCAATTCCCTAGTACAATAAACCACATTAAGAGAGGTTATTTACCTCTTTGTTTTTCCAAGTTTTCTCACTTGTTTTCTCTTGTTTTTCTTGATTGAAAATCGGCAAGGAGCTTTTATCACTTGTCAACCTTCTAACCAATATACATATAAGGGTAATGAGCATTAAGTTTAATACTCAAACTCATAATTAAACACTAGGTTTACATAAGTGTCTTAAAACACTAAAATTGATGTTTACCTTTGGAATTTGAAAGAGAACTTGAACAAGTGGCAAGATAGGACTCCTCCTAGCCCTTTGAAGTTTGGATTAAGCTAAAAAGATAGCAAGGTAATGCACCATTGTAAGGTGAATTTTCGGCCACACACTAAAACAAGAGGAAATGTTGTTTTTCTTTGATTTTCCTTACCTTGAAGCAAAGGAGAATGTCAAGGCATGAAAAGGTGAGCTCAAGCTCCTTCAATGGAGAATCTTCATGGCACCAAAATGGATTTCTTGAAGATTTGAAAAGAGAGAAGTGTAGAGCTTGACCTAACTAAGACAAATATGGTCTTAGAATTTGATTTGGAGCACTAATGAACATTTGGTGAGCAATTGAAGTTGGAGAAGAGAGGTGCTGCACCATGAACGGTTTTGGTTGGGAGAATGGAGGAAGATGACGGTGGGAACAAGAGGAAATGAAGAAAGGTGAGGAGAGAGGCAAGGTTTGAAGATATTTATGTTATAAAGCAAATAGTAACTTTACTTTATTTTCTTTTACTTTTCTTAGTTGGATGGCCAAGTATGGTGACTCACACCACTAAAACCGTGCCCCCTTACATATTAGAAGGGTATAATAGTCTTTGTTGACCAATTTAATTACTTATAACAACATATGTTACAAACTAGCTTATAAAAGTTACTATTCAAAAAACAAGGCACATAGAAGTGAAATTTTTGATTTCCCATTGATATAGACTTCCAAATGTGATACTATATAGTAAACATGTTGATTAAAGAGTAATGATGGACATTTAGCCATTCAAAACTCATTTACAAGACAATTTTTCAAAAACGTGCTTTAAGACTCCTTAAAGCACTTTTTGTGTTTTAACTTGTTTTCAAGCTTGGCTTTCTTTGGTAATTGATTTAATATGTTCACTAACATATTTATGAGGTATAGGTATGACCATTAGGTCTTATACAAATTTATCCCAAGCTTAGAGCACATTTTTGCTCATATTGACTTTAAGGTATTTTCTTGTGTTTTATTTGGTTTAACTGTCCACCAAGGTTTCCTAAGGACTTATTTAGCCTTATTAAATCATAATTGAATATTATTAAGTCTTGGTAGGCTCTTTGGGTCCTAACCAAGTTCGCTCATAGCTTAGAGCATGTTTTTGCTCAAACTGTGTCTTAATGCTTTATTGCATTTTACTATGGTTTAAATTGTACACTGATGTTCCTAAGGCACTTTTAGCCTTTACATACCATAGTTTAATATTTAAACCACATATCAAGGTTTGGGGTATTTCAATCTACCCCCCTTAAAAGAACTTCGTCCTCGAAGTTCACATTTCCCACACATCATTAGATTAGAATACGGGGATTACTTACAAAAACTTCCATAATCAAACACACTTTACTTCACAACCTCGGACTTAATGGTCCGGGCAACACATTCACATCCACACATAACATAACATATTCACATGATAACCTCGGACTCAATGGTCCGGGTATCTTAACAACACTTACACATACATAACAACCCCTTTGACTCACTGGTCTTGGGTAACATAACAACATTTAGACACATAGGTCCCGATAACATAACAGTCTTTAGACACATAGGTCTATGTAACACAACACATTTAGACTCATAGGTCTTGATAGCATACACTCTAGGAACTCAAGGTCAAAATAATATTTATTACACATACCACACAATATGTCATAGCATGTATAACAATCAAAAATATCCTTGATATACACTGTGATCCCGCAGAACCCGGTCGCGATGGACACCTTCTATCCCCGTGCCTTTGGGAGATCAAAACAATCACGTAAATTTAAAAATTTTCCTTGTGAGGTTAAGTAAGAAGACTTTAATTATGTAAAGTATCTATCAACGTCTTATAAATACCAATTGAAAATCCTTTTGAAAACACACACAACTCCAAGTCCAACTTAAGCTCTTTGCTTCTTTTCTTAGCGTGGTTATTTGTGACCACTTATAGGGAGTTTCAAGAGTCATCCAACCCTGATGTGATCAGCATCAGTGTTGAACTATCCTTCCACCCCAATTTGTGTTCGGCTTCCCTTGATCACATGCAAATCAAGTTCCACCTCCCACTTCATTTTCAAGCATCAATTAAATCACTTATTTTCAATTTTCTATCTTTTAAATCATTCTAGTCATGATCATAACATCTCCAAAGGATAGAACTCCGTCTATCAGTTACCTCCACTCACTTTAATCCTGTTGCCTAGGGAATCTTATTCTCACTAGGTTCTATGTCGGTATCATGCCCTTTCTTGAATCACTATATATATATATACACATATATTTTATCAAAATACAACACACAATTTCACATTTATACACTGTCGGGGTTTTCTCCCCCGGGAGTTTCTCTACTCCCACACTTGTACTATCGCTCACAACTGTTAACAAATACACACACTTATCACAATGGTATTCGCATCTTCTGTGCGCAATTACCACAATTAAACGATGAATGAATGCGTATGTTTACATAACACACACACCAATCATCAAAACAAATAATATAATTTTGTGCTATGCACAATATAAGTCACATACACTACGTACACTTGTACGGTAATATACACTAAGTGGTTTTGCGCTCTACCCCCCTTAAAAGGGATTACGCCCACGTAATCAATCACTAAACATTGGCTTATAATGTTCTGCCGTCGTGAAGTGTTTTAACTTCCACGCGGTCTATTACACAATGGATTCTGATTAGAGGATCTTAACCATATTGGCGGTTTAGTTCCTAAACCAAGAATTCTCATTGGAGTTTGTTTAAACTCTTAGTTGGTTCGATTCTGGCCTGTTAGGCTTCTAGGCGTTAATAATTAGCCATTCACTCATGATCACCATGTCATTCAACACTTGATCACTGGCTCACAGTTTCTGCTGCGAACTCTAATAACTGTAGAGCTTAATTCTCCCTTTTGTTATTCTTACTGTATTGTACATCCCCAATTGTCACCTTCATCTTGGTAACAATGGTTCTCAACCGACGCGTGGTATCTTACCGTTAGCGAATTCGGTGAGTTATACACTTTCTATCCACTTCCATAAACAATTTACTGTGTATACCACTATGTATTTCACAATGATTGACTTGTTCCCTTCCGACTTACTGTCGGTTGAGACTGAGCTACTACTATTGTGTAGTGCTCGCTATCAGCTATTTACAACATTTGGGGTATATCTCCATACCGATATTTGGCAGTTAGTGCTACTGTAGTCACTTACTGTTACATGGCACTTACTGTACAAGTACTTTTTTTATTGGTGCGGCCTTGCATTTCCTATGCATCGGCCATTATAACATTATTGCTCCACAATAACATTTTCCAATTCCTAGCTATCTCATTCGATCATTACTGCACAAGTGCAATACCAAAACACTCAGTCATACAGAGTGCAGAGGTGTAAACTCTTGACAGTAAATCTCTTATGCGATTCGCCATGGAATTCACACTGAGTTCCTCATCACATAGTACCTACCACTGGCTTATTGCCCAGTTTGTTTAACATCACTTATCTTGCATCTCCCTGAGTTTAACTCATAACTGGTCTTATCTGTTACATTATCGTTTAACAACATTTATACAACGGTCGCTTGTTGCGCACCGTGCTCTTACTCCCTGTATAACATCAGCTTATATCGTATCTACTGTCGCCTCAACTTCCACAACATAAACTTACATTATTCACATTATGGTTCATCCTCATTTGGATGACTACTGAATGCTCCTTGAGCATCGATCATTCGAGTCAAAAGTCGGCATTATTCAGCAGGTGCTTCACTTTATACACACATACTACTAAGCTAATTGCTCTCTTTCAATAATAACGTTGTCCATCCTTAACATATTTCTTGAACTTGATTACATAACTACCGCTCCTGCGGTCTCACATATCGAGAGGTATCCCCACTCTTAATGCAGTGGTTCGTTTACCACTCTATTTACTTGTATTACATAAACTTCTATAATTAACTCAAATTTTCATAGCATATCTTGCTTATGGCCTATAAGCCTTGCTGCCTTGAGCTCCATGACAGTCGTTGCATTCCGTTTCCTTTCATGGAATGCTCCTTAGGATTGTCAGTCCGTTCCCTGACAACTTATGTCTAAACTGGGTGTTAGTTCAACCCTTGTGTTTCTATCGTGCATTTCGTTCAACAATTGTTGATGCGAAACACCCCTCAAGGATTTCTCCTGGGTGTTGTTACGTTATGCCTTACATTTGTTTCACACTTATGGTACATTCCATTAGCCACGCCGTTTGCGTTCTTAAATGGCTTATATCTCTCTTTGTGAAGATCAACATTTCCTAGTAGTGTAAGTACTTTATTTGGAGTTTCATCCCGTTCATTGCACATTAATGTCCACATTAGGCATCTGCTTGCCATGTACAGGCTGGGTCACCGTTCCAGCTATCATGTTTATTCCTCGGATTCTTAAGACATGTGTGTCTTTATAACAGTTAGTGCACTTCGCACCTCTTGACTCTTAAACAATCCTTGAAATGAATTCACTAGTTCCTTAGTCTAGTTATCTTAACTGGGTTCCTCTACTTCAACCATTCATGGTAATCCTTAGCTGTTGTTTGACTTATACTGCTGACCGAGAACGGAGTTCGACTACTTCCCGTGTTTCGGACTCTACTTGTATACATATGTGGGGTACCATACTGATACATTACTACTTACCCAACTAACCCTTAAGTAGGTCTGTCAGGCCCACAAGCTCCTATCGGAGTCGTCCCACAATTCAGTTGGTACACTCGTAGTGTCCGTCACACGCCTAGGTGAAGTATTCTGTTGTCAATTCCCTTATTGTCCCCTGACAATATGCGTCCCGTGCTTCCCGAACTTATCGAAGGAAAGTTTATCCACGGTTGTATCCTTGTCAACTGTCCTTGGTTTTACTGGTTTGGCGTAAAAGAAGGTTAGAAAGAAGTGTTGGTTTGAAAGAAAATCTGGTTTTGAAAAGAAGAAGGGTTTGAGTAAATCTGAGTTTGAAAGAAAATCTTCATGGTTTCACAGCATCTTCTTACCTTAACCAAGTCTAGCTTCTTGCTGACTGGTGTACTTACAGTTACAGAGGTTAGGCTATCAAGCACTTCCATGGTCATAGTGGTCTCGTTTAACTTCATGGTACTTTACTAAGTACCCTGTGGTGGTTATAAATTTCCGAATAGCCCTGTTATAGCAGCACTTGCTATAGCAAGTGCGCCATGCTAACTGGCTATCGGTTTAACACATACCGGTTGTGGTATTGTTTTTACCCATACTGTCATTAGTGGCCTTGTTGGCCCTCACTGATCTTACTGTCTTGACAATAACTCCTCTAGGTGACTTCTCACTGTCTTCACATGATAATCATCAACTAGGGTGTTTCCCATTCTGGGAGACCCCTTTTACTTAGTATTGTATTCACTTTGTAGCCTGTTCCATGTATTTGGGCACTACCTTGTAGTCTCCCTTGTCGGTTGGTATACCGTTGGTGTATTATTTATCAACTGTGGTTCCGTAGACACTCGTCTCGGGTTTCATGAATCCACTTCTTGCCTGTTGCACGGTAGGTGCGTTGCAAGCTGGTTATTCTCGACTGCTCTGCATGTCGACCCAGGTTGCCGGAAATTCTATTCTCTTATACGCAAAATCCTTCATTCTTCGCTATTTAATGAGGTTAACATTGTTCAGATGGAGACCGTCTCCGGGATTCCCAGTTTTCGGGATCTACCGTATGACAGGTTCTCCGTACCTTTAGAGGTATTTAATAACAGCCAGATCGGGTATTCCCGAGTAAGAGTGGACTTCCATCTCTCTGGCGTTGTTGCCCAAGTTATAAAACAGGGATTGTGGAGGGTGGGATGGATATTGTAGGTTTCCAGTAGTCACTGGTAGTTCCTAACTAGCGTATCTCTCACGCTATCACTCAACCCTTAACCGAAAGTACTTAAATCCTAACTCGGTACTTCCTAAGCTCGGTAATTCAGTCATCAGAGCGATACTTCGCTCTGATACCACTTTTTGTAACACCCCATCCAACAACAAATACATAACAACAATCTGCAGCGGAAAACAACCTCATCACATTACTTAACTCGTTGGTGTTACACGCCGTTAGCCACCCACGTGGCTAACAAGGCTAATACATACACATTGTACCGGTCTGATGGGCTAAATTTCCGAGCGACTACACATTACTATCCCTTTTCATTAATCACAACAACAACATACACCTTCCAACTATACCGAGTATTTATAACTAATGCCGATAACAATTTCGGTCTTACTACACCTACTGTATATATACAACATAAACGATTACCCATGTACAACGACTTCCCCGTCCTACTCTCGAACGGCTTCCAGCTCCTTGTACCTGAAATAGGAAAAGAAGAGAAAGGGTGGCCCCCAAGGGGCTCAGCACCTTTGCTGGTATGGTAATCCCGCAGCCCACATGCTACCGGGCCACGCACAACTAATTGTCGTCTTAGCATGCGGTTGATTATTTTTAAATCATGCATGCAACTGTAAACACACAACACACAATCATTTCGCTTCAACGGGCTCAACAAACGGATAATATATCCTTACTTAATAAGTCACTCAAGGTATTCAATATCCCTAGAGTGTTCCTCCTCTAATGGAGCTACTTAGGGCTGCCCAAAAAATTCCGAAACCGCGGTATCCGACCGAAACCGAAATGAACTGTACCTGTTTTCAGGTTAACCGTACCGGTCTTGCGGTATGGTTAACCGAACCGTGTAAATTGACCGGTTTCGGTTTCGGTAACGGTATTGAATTTTCCAGAACGGTTAACTGCTCGGTTAACCGTGGTTAACCGATTATATAAACAACCGAAATCTTCAAATATTAATGTTCACCTTATATAATAATTAATGTTAGGTATTGAGGGAATATGCACACTATTATACTTTTTGTCACATGTGTTTGATTTATCACTCATGATTTAGTTGAATGATCAATGTTGTATTATAATATTAATGGTATGGGTCTTATCAATAATAAAAAAAACACGGCTATAAGGTTAACTGATAAAACCGAACCGAACTAAAGGTTAACCGGTCTAAACGGAATGGTAATGGAATCGAATTTTAGAAAACCGAATTAAACGGTTAACCGAATCCGGTTAACCGATCTAAATGGAATGGTAATGGAATTGGATTTTAAAAAACCGAAGACCCGGTTAACCGAAAGCGGTTAACCGAATAAGGCGGTTAACCTACCATGGGCAGCCCTAGAGCTACTTCCTTAACAGACGACACTTACCCTTAAATCGGGTTATCCTTAAATGCCTCTTTTCTCAAACTGGGATTCATATCCATGATCCACATACTCCACATTTTACAACATATAACATACACTACATAACAACACTTAACAACACCTTGCACGTTTCCACGTGCACAACATAACACCGCAATAGATATTGCATCACAACAAAGATACATAACATAACGGGAATGGTCCTCTTAGGAACCGACCCAAACATTGTTAATACACTGGTGAGCCTAGAGAATGTTGCCAGTCTCATGATAAGCTCGTTACATAACTCGTTACCGTCTCGTTAAATGAACGGATAACTTAACACAAGGTGTCTCGGATATAGTGATCCAAGCACACCGAACAAACATAACAATAGTATGCCCCTGTGGCCCGACGTGAGTCAGTAATAGCCTTGGTTAAGCTAAAGGGAAGGTTGGGAACCAAATTGGAAAACAACCATAACATACGGAGAGGATCGAACCTGCTATGACAATGACCCCCATACTCACACGCGTGGCCGGAACAGACCGGACTCCTCACTCCCCCCGTTAGCACTTGTCAGAAGTTCATCATTGAACTTAGTTAAACAATCACAACATTGGGTTAAGTCTTGTTAGACACACACAAGGGAAGGGAGAGTCATACATTCACACACTAACATCACACACAAACATTACATAACTAACTCACGCATAGCCGTGGTTAGAACGTTCCTTAGGTCGGAAACGTTATCACCGGATACCGTTCTCCTACGTTTACCTAATAGTGGTTAACTAGCCCTTCAAGCGCATACGAGGTTACCGGTATCGGCACGTAAACATACAATAACAATAACGACTGTAAACTCGTTTCATGATTTATCTCATAACGTGGCAAACATACAGAAAAACACATTGGCATACAAGCCGGTGTAATCCGGTAGGACACAGGTTGCAAGAAAACCATACCTGTCACCGGAGTCCACTTTATCATGTCCACTTATGTTCCTCGAGCAATTCTCGAACAACTGATAACATTACATGTACTTTTATTAACATCGGGGTAGCATGATTATTTAATGTCTAATGCTTATAACTTCTCCCCGTTAACTTAGTTACATAACTTTACATTTTAACTTGTTTTACTTTTACATTTTGATACAACTTTCCCCTCACCAAATTGTCATTATAACTCACCTAACATGTCTTTAACAACCTTATAACATCATTACTAATCAATCCCCATCATTACATATCATTTTATAACATTAACATTTAAATCATCTTACTTAACTTAATCTCTCAAGTCCATATATTTTTATCTTTCTAACCATCAATACTCTCTTAATGGCATACCACTAATACCACTTAACATTCTTAAAATTAATTTTTTTTTTAAGGTCCGACCGACCCACCGACCGACCCACCCCCTGGGTAGGTCGGCTGCAGAGAACATCCAACTTCACAGTTTCAGCCCGACCGACCCAGACTGGGGTCGGTCCCTGGGTAGGTCGGCTGCAGAAACTCTCCTAAAAATGCCTATCTTATTCCAAACTCCTCCACAAGTTCCCTTATATGTTCTAACACCATTTAGCCACTTAACACCCTCTTAAATCATCCATTAAACTCATTAGTTGACCCACCATCAAGCTCCTTGATCATTCACTCAAATTCTTGCAAAATTCCTAACACTTGTAATGTTTTTCCCTAAGTTCCTAAGTGGTGGTTTATACTTATGATAACAACTAACTAAAATGTTTTCTCACCACCATCGCATCTACTCCAAGCGTCATTCCTCACAAACATCTCCATTACACAACTCCTTCTATATCCACAAGTTTACACTTGGACCTTCACAAGGCATTACTTTTCCTTTGTTTACCTAAACTTTAACAAGACTTAATACTTCACATATCATAACTTTGGTGTATAAAACACTCATTTGATTTCTAAATCCTCCAAGATTATGCCCAAGGCATCTTAACACTTAAGAACACCTTAATTCACCATCTTCACACTTAACCATTCCTAGCACCTTCTAGGTCATAAAATCTCATTACAACACATGAACTCCTTTGTTCATCAACTAAATTTTGCCATAGCTTCTCTTGTATATTCACACATCCAAACACTTAGGTTTTTACCTTATTCCATTCAAGAACACCTAAAATCCATCAAACACATTTTATACACAACTTCACACATTTAGCACTACATCACAATATAGTGCATAAGCTTAAATTTCTTGGCACTTAGGCCCTTAAATAACATGGCTCTTAGGCCCTTAAATTGCATAAACCTTTAACACTGAATTTCCCACATAAGTAATGCCTTTGACCTGCAAATACACCCAACAATACATATGCCCTTAATTAACTCCTTGAGAGCATTTCTCTAGGTCATTCACCATTGGCTCTTTAGGTTATTTATTAAGCAAATATAGCTCAATTCCCTAGTACAATAAACCACATTAAGAGAGGTTATTTACCTCTTTGTTTTTCCAAGTTTTCTCACTTGTTTTCTCTTGTTTTTCTTGATTGAAAATCGGCAAGGAGCTTTTATCACTTGTCAACCTTCTAACCAATATACATATAAGGGTAATGAGCATTAAGTTTAATACTCAAACTCATAATTAAACCCTAGGTTTACATAAGTGTCTTAAAACACTAAAATTGATGTTTACCTTTGGAATTTGAAAGAGAACTTGAACAAGTGGCAAGATAGGACTCCTCCTAGCCCTTTGAAGTTTGGATTAAGCTAAAAAGATAGCAAGGTAATGCACCATTGTAAGGTGAATTTTCGGCCACACACTAAAACAAGAGGAAATGTTGTTTTTCTTTGATTTTCCTTACCTTGAAGCAAAGGAGAATGTCAAGGCATGAAAAGGTGAGCTCAAGCTCCTTCAATGGAGAATCTTAATGGCACCAAAATGGAGTTCTTGAAGATTTGAAAAGAGAGAAGTGTAGAGCTTGACCTAACTAAGACAAATATGGTCTTAGAATTTGATTTGGAGCACTAATGAACATTTGGTGAGCAATTGAAGTTGGAGAAGAGAGGTGCTGCACCATGAACGGTTTTGGTTGGGAGAATGGAGGAAGATGACGGTGGGAACAAGAGGAAATGAAGAAAGATGAGGAGAGAGGCAAGGTTTGAAGATATTTATGTTATAAAGCAAATAGTAACTTTACTTTATTTTCTTTTACTTTTCTTAGTTGGATGGCCAAGTATGGTGACTCACACCACTAAAACCGTGCCCCCTTACATATTAGAAGGGTATAATAGTCTTTGTTGACCAATTTAATTACTTATAACAACATATGTTACAAACTAGCTTATAAAAGTTACTATTCATAAAAACAAGGCACATAGAAGTGAAATTTTTGATTTCCCATTGATATAGACTTCCAAATGTGATACTATATAGTAAATGTTGATTAAAGAGTAATGATGGACATTTAGCCATTCAAAACTCATTTACAAGACAATTTTTCAAAAACGTGCTTTAAGACTCCTTAAAGCACTTTTTGTGTTTTAACTTGTTTTCAAGCTTGGTTTCTTTGGTAATTGATTTAATATGTTCACTAACATATTTATGAGGTATAGGTATGACCATTAGGTCTTATACAAATTTATCCCAAGCTTAGAGCACATTTTTGCTCATATTGACTTTAAGGTATTTTCTTGTGTTTTATTTGGTTTAACTGTCCACCAAGGTTTCCTAAGGACTTATTTAGCCTTATTAAATCATAATTGAATATTATTAAGTCTTGGTAGGCTCTTTGGGTCCTAACCAAGTTCGCTCATAGCTTAGAGCATGTTTTTGCTCAAACTGTGTCTTAATGCTTTATTGCATTTTACTATGGTTTAAATTGTACACTGATGTTCCTAAGGCACTTTTAGCCTTTACATACCATAGTTTATTATTTAAACCACATATCAAGGTTTGGGGTATTTCATCTGTCTTGGGTGAAGTTATATAATAAGTAAATTTTATAAAGTAAACACTGAATGAATCGTCTAAAATACGATAGTTAATTATAAAAAGAATTGAAACTTGAAAAGTCACAGAAAATATTTATCTTATAGAGTTTTAACATATGGTTGACTAATAAACCTCTGAAGATAATTTTGGAAGATTATTGAGGATTATTAAATGATCGGGAATATTATGTTAAACTACTCAAGTACGTTACACCCGGTTTATAGCTTGGTAATATAATTGATATGATAAATGATCATATATGGACATATAATTCGTATCAGTCATTAAATGAATGGATAATAATCATAAGATAAAATTTTATAACCACCAAGGAAATACAATTACATAACAATCAAGAGATACAGATATATGTAACGATCATAGATAAAATCAACGGTGCAGTAAATTCACAACAAAGCTGGTTAATAAGGTGTTGAATTCTTTGAATGTGCCGTTAGTAGCGATACGAGGGACCTTAGCTCTTTTAAGGGGGATATGCTGGCATACTCCTCCTTCGTTATCTCATCCGGATTATGCCTCGTTGCATTGTTAGTAAAGGGAGAACAGTATTAGCAGAATGAGAGGTGTTTGTATGTGCTTGGTTTTTACAATATGACACAGTATGTGACTGTTGATTTTCATCATGCTATGTCTTGGTATATCTTGGTTCGTTTTGAGTTTGAGTAATCTCGAGTGGAATGTTGTTATGGAAATGGATGGAAATAAAGGATTGGATTGGTATGGAATTTCATTGGAATTATCATTGTCTTAGCACACCCGAAGCGGTGTGAGTGCCTACTAGTTGATTTTCTTAAACTTCGAGGCGAAGTTTCTTTTAAGGGGGATATACTGAAATACCCCTAAATTAATTTAAATTAATTTAGGGGATTTCTTTTATTAAACCTTTAATAATACTATTAAGTATTAAATTATTATATGGAATTGTGAATATTAAGTTATTATATGGAATTATGAAATTTATTTAGGGGTTTTCTCCTATTTAACCCTAATTATTATATATTATTATATATTATTATATAGTATTATGAATTTAATAATAAGATTTATAAGTCCATAAATCTTGGGAAAATTTCTAAACACTCCAACTATATTATAAAGATTTTAGGAAGTGTTGGAACATTGTTTTGAAACATAAAAGTCAATATAAAATTCTAGAAACCTTAAAGCTTATTAAGCCTTACTAGAGTTGACTTTTTGAGAATGGTCAAACCAGGCCATGAAACCTATACCAATAAATAGGTTATGGAAAACCATGAAGATCGATAAAAAGAACGTCAAAAACGGATCATCCTAGCCAAAGTTATGCTAGATTGAAGTTTAGAGTCAAAAATTTGAAAGATGCCATGTGTCACTCTGTCACGGGTCGCCAACACTTAGCCGATTCTATCCCTTGAATTTCGGTAACAGATTTCAGTGTTTTGCCCTAACTTTAGACGGCTATATCTCATTCATCTCTCCATATTTTTCAATGCCGTCTTCTTTGTTGTCTTCTCCTACATTCCCTCTAAACAACTATAACTCATACAAACCCTAACTCATTCTGAATCAACCGGAAAATCGAGTCAAAGTAGCCACCCTGCAAAAACCGAAACTGCAATTCCAGTTTTCTCTTCGAATCAGGTAACTTCGTTCAGCCATAACTTCTTCGTTACTCATCCAAATTCCATGTTCTTTAGCTCGTTTTGAAGAGCTCTAATTCCTCTAAAACTTTCATGTTTATGGTTTAAGCCAATTCTCAACCGATTGTAAGGGAAAGGTGTCTAAAGTTTCGGTTTCGCCAGCACATAAAATAATACCGAAACTGTAAGGTAAACTCGCAACTTCTAGCTATAATTTCTTTCTGTGTGATGCGAGTTAGGATTAGTTCTTGGTATCAATACGTAGATCTAAGTTTGCTCTTTCCAATGAGCCCTTACTCATAGCCTAACTCGATTTGTACTGCTAGTTATAGATCTTCGAAGTTGGCACCACGAACTGCTCAAAGTTCATATTTTTCCAGATTTACCGAAATCGAATCTCTCCGTTTTTGCAACTCCGGTGAGTTTCCGAGCAAATTGCCCCGTTATTGTCATTCGTTATCATGTTACCGACCAAACCCATGTCTCAATTTAGTCAATTACGTGTTAGATTAGGAGAATTTGATAGAATTGTTGTCGAATCGAATTCTGTACCCGATATAAACCCTAACACTCGAATTGATTTTGAAACTTGATGAATACTGCATTATAATTGGGGAAATTGGCATCAATAGAACCGAAATTCGATTTCGAATCCATTGAAATATCCCAAACCTTGATTACTTTAATTAATCATGAATTAATTAAATAAAAGTAATTAATGAGAGATTAGAGAATTAAGTACCCTTATAACCCTTAAAGTCGTTAGGAAACATAAATGGAACCTAAAACGACGTTAAGGAAGTTTAGGAAAAAGAAATATAAACGAAAATAAAACTAATCAATTTACCTCAAAAAAAAACGTGTCATGATTATTTTAGAAGTGAAAACGAGATCATGGACACCTTATAATATTATTTGGGTAGTTTTGGAGGCATTGGAAAATTGGTTAAACAGTCAGAATAAAAGACGTCGCGTTTTCGCCTAAAAATGGCGAAACGCAAACCAATTAGAAATTAAATACTAATAATATTAAATTTATAGATAACAATAATAATTATTGTTTGAAAGTACAAATTTAGAGACATAAAATAGTTTGTCTCTTTAAACAGAACATCATGTCACAAACGGCATGAAAAACGGGTCTAAAACGAGCTATAAACGACAAATATAAGTAACATTTAAAAAAAAATAGCAATGGGCCGACCCGCCCAACATGACTGGGCCGGCCCAGTCTGTCTCTTCACTCTCGTACCAGCTGGTCCCAAACAAGGAGCCCAGTCTCCCTTCCTCTCAGATAGCATACTGTCCAAAACAAAAACAAAAATACAAAAGACTTCTCTTCATTTACGGTAATAAGCAACCCTAACTGCCGATTGTTTTCCTCTCTCGATCTTCACTCACGAACGGCGCCACCTCCCTTCATTCTTTTCTTCCCTTCACAAATCGCAACCCTAAACTGGCGATTTCCTTTCTCTCAATTTCTTCACTCACGGTATCACAACTCTGGCGAAGGGATCTCTGCATGGTGGCGATGCGGTCACGCACAATCGAAAAGGGAGGCCTATCTGCAGCGGATTGAGCCGGGAGGAAGCCGAGAGTTAGAGCCACCACCTCTGGGGATTCAAGGTGTAAATCAGTAGATTTTATTTTCGTTTCTTGTTTTCTGTCCGGTTGTGAGCCTCGATTTTAAACCCCTATCCTATGTTGATTAAAGTTGATTAGGATCTAATCGGGTTTTAGGTCCACTTATAGCCTAAGATTAATAACTATGTCATATAACAATAATTATTAAAACCTAAGCTAGCTCACTGGAACCTATTACGAGTCGCCACCTAATTTTAACCTAGATCAAATTAGGAAAGGAGAGTTCGGGTTCGGGGGCTTGATATTCGACTTAATTAGGGTTCAATTACTTTCATTACCCCTCCTAGGTCGTTTTTCCTCTACTTGGTTTAATTACGGCTTTTTACAAAGTTGCTTTTTAACGTAAGTGCGGTGCTTCTGTTTTTTGTGTTTTTTAGCATTTTTTGACAGAAAATTAAAGTGGAAATTAAAATTACCTAAACTAGGGTTTCGGAGGCAGAATTAGGTCAAATTTTGTTTCCGTCCGTGGCCACGGACCTAATGTCCGAGACCACGGACCCTAGTTAACCTATATGAAAATAAAGTCGAATTAAATAGAAAACAGAAAGTTGTAAAGTCCGGGGCCACGACAGGCCGTCCGTGGGCCCGGACATTATTAGAAAAACCTAAATTTTAAAATTTAAAAAATCTCGCCGCCGTCCGTGGGCGTCCGGGCTTACGGACAAGGAGTCCGGGACCCCGGACATGACGTCCGTGGGTGCGGACCGCCCTCGGACGGCGGCGTTAAGGCTGTTCCCGAAGGTGTTTTCGACTCAAATTTTATGGGTGTGTAGCCTGAAAGATGTACAATGCGTTAGTGATCGAAAGTTCTCAATTTGAATTCGAATTATGCACGAAACTTGGTAAACAAGTTATTGGACAGAAGCTTGAATAAACAGCAATACAGAAGCGTACGAAGGTTAGTTTGAACCCAAAATTTAACAGAGAGTTAATAAGGTCGTGGTGAATCAGAAAAGTTGGATTGTAACCTGTTTTACCTTCGAATTCAAGATGATTCTTCACGTTGGGATTCTTCGGAGGCTCCGATGATGCCGGTTTCGGATTGAGTTCGACCCGGGCTTCTGGTTGTTGATTGTTGATGGTGTTCTTCACGTTTTGGAGGTGGTTTGGTTGATGTTTGATGATTGTTGATGTGTTAGGAGTTGAAAAGTGTGTTTAGGTGGTGATTTCGAGAGATTTTTGATGTGATTTTGGTGCTTGGATGTGTAAAAACGTGAGGAGAATGAGACGGCTAGGTTTTCTGGTTGATTAGGGTTCTTGAGGTTCTTCTTTGATCATGGGATAAGGTTCCTTATATAGACCTCTTTAAAGATAGAAAAATCCGGTAAAAACCGAGATTTACCGACGTTTTAGCTCAAGGGCTTCCAAAAGGAATTTGATTATGAAATTTCACACATGGGTAAAGGATGATATTTCTGATTTTCCTAAAGTGGAATCGAATTTTTTGGATATTGGAATATTTTTAAATTCAATTTCTCGTCAGATTCAATCAGAAATTACTAGAAAATTATTGGAAATTTGAAAAATCAAAATTCCAACGCCATTATGCTTAAAATGTCATCCTCTATCATGGGTTAAAATTTCACAGCATTTTGAATTGATTTGACCCTTATTTGGAGGAGAGAGAAAGCCTATAGGGGGCTTAGGAGCCTTGAAAAATTACGAAAATGCCCCTGGAGATGACTAAGCTGTCCCTAGTACTCTGAAATGTGCCGATCGAATTGGGAACCCTCGCTACTAGCCTATTAGTAGAGACTCTCTTCCGGGGGGGTTGAAATTTTGGGTATAACAGATTGCCCCCCGTCAACTAGACTTTGTAATGGAAATGAAAAGGCTAGTTGATGCTTGAGTGATACCCCAAAATTATGGATCTTAAAAGACCACACGTGCAATCCGACAAGTTGCGTCGAGCTATTCTAAGGCGCTGACTACCTATGAGTAAAGTGGAAGGGTGTCGAGCGGTTCTAAGGCGTCGACCACCTAAAGGTGATAATGAAGTAATGTCAGACTGTTCTAAGGCGCCGACTACCTATAAGGATGATATGACGTCAAGCTATTCTAAGGCGTTGACCACCTATAATGAATGAGATGATGTCAAGCTATTCTTAGGCGTTGACTACCTATAATGAATGAGATGATGCCAAGCTATTCTGAGGCGTTGACTACCTATAATGAATGAGATGATGTCAAGCTATTCTGAGGCGTTGACTACCTATCAGTGATTGAAAATTGGTGTTGGGTCGAGTTCTTCTATTCGGGTGAGTTCTGCTGCTCTAGTGAGTTCTGCTGCTCTGGTGAATCTGAATCTTTGGCTGAGAATCTGTATCTCTGAAGAGTCTGTTCCTTCGGCTAAGAATCTGTATCTTTGAAGAATCTGTATCTTCAACTGAGAATCTGTATCTCTGATTGGGTGAGAATCTGTATCTCTGAAGAATCTGTATCTTCGGCTGAGAATCTGTATCTCTGAAGAATCTGTATCTTCGGCTGAGAATCTGTATCTCTGAAGAATCTGTATCTTCGGGGCGAGAATCTGTATCTCTGAAGAATCTGTATCTTCGGGGCGAGAATCTGTATCTCTGAAGAATCTGTATCTTCGGGGTGAGAATCTGTATCTCTGGTCTATGATGAGGAGTTTCGTACGGACGGATTCAAGGTGAACTTTATGCAAATGATCATGTTGAAAGTGATGCAAATGATATGGATGATATAAAAATGACATTCGGATGCTTCTGGGGACCGAAACCCGTTCCAATGCTCCTTGTTGGTATACTATGGGGACTTATTGCCTCTGCCCACCAACTGGGGTGCTGGGATAACTTCTAGATTACCAAGGGGACTTATTGCCACTGCCCACTAGTTGTTTCTCCCAAGAAGTTGACATGAAGATGGGGACTTATTGCCTCTGCCCCGCCAACTTAGATCGCGCTCTGTCTCGTACCTGTCTCGCACTGAAGATGATACTAGGTCTCGTACTGGTCTCGCACTAGATGATGACGCTCGGTCTCGCACTGACGAAGGTGATGGGTCTCGCACTGACGAATATGATGGTCTCGCACTGATGAAGATGCATGGTCTCGCACTGAAGTCTCATACTAAATGGATGAAGAAAAAGTCGGATTTCGCATTGATTCTGGGTCTCGCGCTGAATGAAGATGCCGGGTCTCGTACTAAAGTCTTGAAAATGATGGGTCTCGAACTAAAAATGAATCGGAATGATAATGGTCTCGTGCAAATGATGAAAACTGATTACTGGAGTGCCAAACACGGCAATGATGATAAGGTGTATGCAATCAAAATATTTGAAGGATACTCGTTCAAAACAGGAAACTGTTGGAAAAGGTGCCAAACTTGGCGATGTTGAGGTGTTATGCAAAAGTTGTAAAATGCAACTAAAGTGTTTGTTGGAAGCTTGCCAAAACAAGGAACTGTTGAAAAATGTGCCAAACATGGCAATGCTTGAGAAAACTCTGCTGAAAAGGAAAGTGAAATGATCATTTCCTGACTAAAAATTTCATATCTACAATTTGTTTCTTAAGAAAATGAACATGCCGCTGGTGGAAGTGTGTGGTGTTTTGTGGTGTTAAAGGCTTTTCCGGTGTTCAGGATTTGCGATAGACCTGGGATCAGGCTATGATTTTGGATGGTGGTCTGGGTTATGACGGGCCTGATGTTTTTGTGGAGGTAAGGCCAATGACAGGCTTGAGGTGGAATGGTGGTGGTGATGTTTGAGCTCTGGGTTCGAATTGGTGTTGTCATAGCAATTGTTGGAGCCAACAATTGCCCCCAGTATTTTTCCTTTAAGACAATCTGAGCTAGAGTTCATGGCGATCGATCGGAACGATCGATTGCCCCCAGTATTTTCTTTGGCCAAACGTGCGAACAAGTCTCGCCCTCACATGGTCAAGGATTATGTTTTGATGTGGTGCTTCTTAACCTACACTCGACGTGTTTGGTATTTGCACTCGTTTCTCACTTACGGTCATAACTTCTCAACCATTGAATTTGACATTTGTTAGATTTACGTGTTCAACCTGTTACTTTCACTCGATTGGATACACAACTACTAAGTCGGAAGTCTTTTGAGCTTATAACGTGGCCATGGGTGTGATGAATGACAATAGGATAATGGCGGAATGTTTAGGATATGTGGAGCTTTAAGGGTGACCAAAGCTGCAACTTGCACCACCTCTCGGACTTATCTTCTTTGCCTTGAAGTTGTTTGGCTACTTTATGATGGCTTCGCTTATGGACTTGGGGCTTGGAACTTTTGGATTGTTCCTTGCATCTTCTTTCTTTTTTCCGATTTTGGATATCTTCGAGGCTTTTCAGGTTTGCCTTTCTTTGAATTTCCTTTTCTTCGGGGTTCTTGTGTTTCCCGGCTTTGAACTTTGAGAGCTATTTTTGATATTAGCTCATTTGGATCCTGTGTCACTTTGGGACCATTTGCGGATCGTTTCGTCATGCTGGTAGCGGTTTTGCTTCTTTGGACTTGTGAAGTTGTTGCTCAAAAGACGGGCTCCTTGCTTCCTTTGGTCACCGGGTCGGTTATTCATCATTGGTTGGCTTGTTTGTGGAGCTTGTAGTGTTGTAAAATGGGTCATACATGAAAAGCTCAGCGGGGGTGCCTAGGGTGTAATGTCAGGGTTCACAAGCTTTTTGGCTGTGTGGTGTTGTACCTAGGTGCTTCGTCATTCCTGATAGTTGTGTATCCGTTCTTTGTTACTTTTTACAGGTTTAAACGTAAATTTACAAATCATCTCCTTCGGTCGGAGTTATGCTGTTTACCTCACCTTTGAATGTGGTCTCACCAGAATCGTGTAAAAATGACACGCTTGTTCACTCATGGTTTTTCCACTCAGGACACTCTCGTGAATTTCACTCAGAGACTAGTTCGCACGCGTAAACGAAAGATTAAAGATGACGATCCTGAACTCAGATTGCCCCCAGTATTGACCTGGGGTTTATGACAAAACAGATGTGGATTTTGGAATGCTTTGTGGATATTATGGGATAGTCCATGGTGGGAGGACGGACATGTTCACCCTTTTAGAAACAAAAGACAAGTCGTTCTATTCCATAGTCGGGAAATGATTACTCTGTGATCCCTTAATAAAAACATTTTTTTGTTTTTGTTTTGTTGAATGAATGCACACAAAATTACGAAAATAGAACTATGCTCTAATTCACGAATGGAAAGATAACATCAAAAGTTGTGATCTAAAATGATAAAGGAAGCTAACTACCATAAAAGTTAGAAGAATGATTGAGAAAAGAAAACTACTAAATCGAGAAAACTTGTGAAATAGTGATGTTGAACAGTCTGATGCCAACGTGTTGAAGACTCGAGCTGTTGACCGTCGGGGCGCCATTGACCATGATTGTCTTCCTTCCAAACTTCGAGTAGGCCCTGTAAAATGTCTGAACTAGGAATGCCTATGGGTTATGTAGGAAGTAACTGGGCCTGAGTCGTCGCCAAACTGAGAGTGAAGTGCATAGATTAGGGTGATTCCTAGACCAGAACGGACATATAGGCCTGAATCCCTTAGTCCAGAAATTGAGCAAACAAGATGAAGGAAGTCACATGGACCGTGAATGGGCCACTGAGCCCTGAGGTCTAAGATTCGTTTGATGTTCTTGTTGGGCCTTGAAGCCGGAAACTGGAATGAATGAAGTATGCAAACTATCTAGGATCCAAATGTTTTATGGGCTGAAATTCTAGATTGAGAGCAAAGCTCATGGGCCAAAACTACGAATTGGTCTATGGGCCTAGATGAAATGAGTCATGAGTGTGGTACTTGGGCCGGACTGATTGCTCTATATATGAACTGGAATTTGGGCCGAGTGGTTTTGGTTGGGCCTAAAAGATGGCACCTAGATCTAGGATTTTGGGTCAGAGCCCGAGTGAAGAGTTTTCCTAGACTAGAATGAGCCCTTGGGCTGAAATGTGTTTGGGCCTGAAATAAAGAACATGGGCTGGAACGATCCCTAAATCACAAATGGGCCTATCTTTCTTTGGGCCAGAGAAGATGGTTGCTAAGCCGAAAAAGATTTTATTTTCAGGTCTTGTGAGTTATTTCAAGTTCAGGTGGATTTCTTTTTTTATGGGCCTAGAACTAATTGGATAACCCAAATTGGGCCAGAAGAGAAATCACCTAAGCCTACACTTTTGGGCCGAAGCCCGAACGACTCACATGTTAAACCAAGCAGGGCCTCTGGGCCGCAAACAAATAGAGCTGCAAATTCGTGCTGGGCTAGGTTGATGCAGGAGAAGTTCCTATCAATCTCTAGGCTGGGTAGTGGGCCGATCATACAAGCAAACAAGGCCCACACAAATTCAACATGTCCTTACTAGACGTTTGAATCAAACCGGGTATGGATCGATCCGGAGAGGTGCTTGGGGCATGGGCCCAGGTCACCACAAAGGAATAGGGCTTGCACGCTATTCTCTTTGGGCTTCCCCACTCTTTTCACATCACCTGAAGGTGTGCGTCTACGGTCGGGTCTTTGACTGACCAAACAAAGGGCTAGGTAAGGGCACTGCCAGGAAAACGCTTGGGGCTAAAGCCCAGGTATTAAGGGGGTGTGGTTAGACGACACCCTCCTCTTTTCCCCCGCTTATTCACATCACCTAAAAGGTGTGAGTCCCTGACAGGGGACCCTCAAATGGGTCCCGGGGTGAGATCGGTTTACGTGGACCCTCGCTCTCATATGATGCAAAGGTACAAAATTGAAGTGCGCACGAAAGTAAACAAACAAAGTAATAAAGCCACAAATAAACATTTTCGAGTTAAGCCCTCTTTCTTAAAATTAAACAAGTTAAAATTAAGAAGTTTTCCCCAGCAGAGTCGCCAGTCTGTGAGCCTCGATTTTAAACCCTATCCTATGTTGATTAAAGTTGATTGGATCTATCGGGTTTTAGGTCCACTTATAACCTAAGATTAATAACTATGTCATATAACAATAATTATTAAAACCTAAGCTAGCTCACTGGAACCTATTATGAGTCGCCACCTAATTTTAACCTAGATCAAATTAGGAAAGAGAGTTCGGGTTCGGGGGCTTGATATTCGACTTAATTAGGGTTCAATTACTTTCATTACCCTCCTAGGTCGTTTTTCCTCTACTTGTTTAATTACGGCTTATTACGAGTCGTTTTAACCTAAGTGCGCGAGCTTCTGTTTTTTTGTTTTTAGCATTTTTTGACAGAAAATTAAAGTGAAATTAAAATACCTAAACTAGGGTTTCGGAGGCAGAATTAGGTCAAATTTTGTTTCCGTCCGTAGCCACGGACCTAATGTCCGAGACCACGGACCCTAGTTAACCTATATGAAAAAAAGTCGAATTAAAAAAAACAAAATTTGCAAAGTCCGGGGCCACGGACAGGATGTCCGTGGGCCCGGACATTATTAGAAAAACCTAAATTTTAATTTTAAAACTCGCCGCCGTCCGTGGGTGTCCGGCTTACGGACAAGGAGTCCGGGACCCGGACATACGTCCGTGGGTGCGGACCCCTCGGACGGCGGCTTTAGGCTGTTCCCGAAGGTGTTTTGAGCTCAAATTTTATGGGTGTGTAGCCTGAAAGATTACAAGTCGTTAGTGATCGAAAGTTCTCAATTTGATTCGAATTAAGCACGAAACTTGTAAACAAGTTATTGGACAGAAGCTTAAAACGTCAATACAGAAGCGTAAACAGGTTTTTGAACCCAAACTTTGACAGAGAGTTAACAAGGTCGTGGGAATCAGAAAAGTTGGATTGTAACCTGTTTTACCTTCGAATTCAAGATGATCCTTCACGTTGGGATTCTTCGGAGGCTCCGATGATGCCGGTTTCGGATTGAGTTCGACCCGGGCTTGGTTGTTGATTGTTGATGGTGTTCTTCACGTTTTGGAGGTGGTTTGGTTGATGTTTGATGATTGTTGATGTGTTAGGGTTGAAAAGTGTTTTAGGTGGTGATTTCGAGAGATTTTTGATGTGATTTTGGTGCTTGGATGTGTAAAACGTGAGGAGAATGAGACGGCTAGGTTTTCTGGTTGATTAGGGTTCTTGAGGTTCTTCTTTGATCATGGGATAGGTTCCTTATATAGACCTCTTTAAAGATAGAAAAATCCGGTAAAACCGGAGATTTTACCGACGTTTTAGCTCAAGGGCTTCCAAAAGGAATTTGATTATGAAATTTCACACATGGGTAAGGATGATATTTCTGATTTTCCTAAGTGGAATCGAATTTTTTGGATATTGGAATATTTTTAAATTCATTTCTTGTCAGATTCAATCAGAAATTACTAGAAAATTATTGGAAATTTGAAAAATCAAAATTCCAACGCCATTATGCTTAAAATGTCATCCTCTATCATGGGTTAAAATTTCACAGCATTTTGAATTGATTGACCCTTTTTGGAGGAGAGAGAAAGCCTATAGGGGGCTTAGGAGCCTTGAAAAATTACGAAAATGCCCCTGGAGATGACTAAGCTGTCCCTAGTACTGAAATGTGCCGATCGAATTGGGAACCCTCGCTACTAGCCTATTAGTAGAGACTCTCTTCCGGGGGGGTTGAAATTTTGGGTATAACACCGGTTTTGACTTAGATTCGAAACCGAAAATTAGGAAGCAAACCCCATTCTTCCCCTCTGAATTTCAGGGCCTTAGAGCCGAATTCATCCTTGCAAACTTTGTATGAACTGAACAATTTCTGTAGTGGAACTTCTCTGATATGGAGTTGCTGATATTTGCGAAAATTTGTACCATCTCTGACTGCAAATAATGTGGTGTTTGGTGATGATTTTTGTATGCGAAAATTTTGTACAAACCTAGCTAAATCTTGTGCGATTGTGTTGTTGTGTGGTTTCGAAATTCTGTATAACACTGCACTGTTGTATATGGACTTTGAATCTGCAAATGATGTTGTTTTTGTTGCGAAAATTAGAAACTAGGGTTTTCTGATTTGGAATCGAATTGTGCTGTTCGGATTAAGGATTTGGGGTTTCGAAAATATTGAAGAGTGATTCTGGTGGCAAAAGTCGAATTGAATTGGGAAGGTTAGATAAAATTAGAGTTTCTGGGAAAATGTTAGGCTCGATTGAAGATTTAGAAAGGATTGGTGAATTAGAGATTTTGACTTTAGTCAAATCAAAATTGGGTTGAAATTGTAAATTGAGAAAACTTAGGGTGAAAAAGCGAATTAGAGAAAGTGTGGGGCGATTTGGTATATTTGAAGAAATTAAGGGCGAAATCTGAGATTAGGGAATTTGGGGTGGTTCTGTAATTTGTAGAAAATTCAGGGCCAAGTCGTAAATATGAATAAAAATAAAAATAAACTGGAAACCAAAATTGATTTAGGCCAGTCACAATCGAATTGGAGTTTCGATTCATAATTGAATTAGGTGGCTAGGATGGATTAGTGTTAGTCAACACTTAAATTGGTCAATTAGGTGGGGCTGCCAAACATACCAAAATCTGTCAAAAGAATTAAGTTAGGAGCTTAGACTTGGAAATTCTTGTATGGGCTAACCATAAATAATTAAATATCGAATTGGTAAGTTATAAAAGAGGTTAAAGGGTTTTATCGAGGGATCAATTGATGGGTTAAATAAGTAAGGAATCATTTTATAAAATTGGTATTAATGGGTAAATATTAATATTAACGTATATGTATGTATTATGGGTTAATATTAGAGTTTATGAGGCTATGTATATGGTATAAGTACGTATATCTAGCTAGCGGTTAAAACAAAAGGAACTTAGAAATTTACGAGGATATGAATGTGTGGTATATATATATACATGTTGGGATTAAATTTATAAGCTTGGATAATTATTGGAGGATCGATATAATGTTATAATATCAATAAGAATTATAAGAACAAGTGTGCCTACATAGACACACCAAGGTTAAGTAGATAAAGGTCATAAAGCGTGACATTTAATTCGATGAAGTACATATAGATATACATATAAATGTGGATATAAGTATATAGTTGAAGGATCGGAACTCTGCAACAATTGATTAGAGGTTGTAATGGTACAATTAATTGGATACAACTATTAAGGTTAGAAAGTATTTTTTTTTAGAGTTGATAAGTTGTTAAACATATATATTATATAATATATATATATATATATATATATATATATATTTATATATAATATATAGACTTGTGAGGACTTATATAAATATACGCATGTGTATATAGTTGGAAGTTTAATTAAGAGAGTTACTTATGGTAACAGAATGTTTAGGAGATAATTAAGTTATTAACCTGCCCGGCTACTATGTTATAGGATCTAGATAGTCGGAGGTGTTCGACGGGTTAGACGAGCATCGTTTTAAGAGCTAGCCAATCTCCAGGTGTACGGTACAGTTCTTCTTGTGACCTGCTTGCTAACGAGGTGTCCCTCGGCTTGTGTGCTATTTGTTTTTGTGTGCCCACTAAACAAGATAAAGCATGCAACCGGAACATTATGTTTATTGTATTGTTGTGTGATGTTTGAAAACTAACACAACTTACCGTGAGAACTTACTAACCAACGTTTAGTAAGGAATTGAGTGAGACTAAGGAACGCTCCCTAATATTAGTTTGTTATAAACCGAAAAAGGTTAACCAACAAACATTGTCTTGAGACTTCTACTAACTGGAACTTAAGGGGGGAGTGAGGAACCCGGGACTGACTCCGGTCATGCATGCTAAGGAAAAAGGGGGTCGGTATCTATAGCAGATCCGACTTCCGCTTAAGGACTTGTCTTCGGACTTGTTGCCTAGGGTCGGTTGCCGGCTCAGCTACGTTGGACATACAGTCCAAGGTAGGAGGCATTAAGATGGTGCGGTAGGATCACCTAAATCCTAAATTATAAGATAAGTTGTTTATTCAACCAATGGAGTTAATAGCTCATTGGCTAGGGTTGCTTTTGACCCGACAAAAATAAACATTGAGGTAAGTTGCAACCATTCCTTTTTAAAGGATGGTTTGTATTATAAGATTAAGATAAGCTACATCCATTCCTTTTTAAAGGATGGTTGTTTCTAAGGCTAAGATAAGACTAAGATTGAGGTAAGATAAGGATGGACTAAGATTAAGAGGAAACATAACTTAAGGAGTTGAATAATTAACTCTCTAATTAAGGGAACGCATTCAAGTCGTTCATTATGTTTGAACTTTGTTTGTTCATATTTGGATTGTTGTTTACTGCACTTTCTATTATGTTGTGCATCTAATCAACCCCCATGCTATCGACAATTAGTCGTCGTAGCCACGTTAGCTTGGGGGCCATGAGAGGATCGTACCAGCATTCGTGCTGACCCCCTTTGGGGGCTGTTTTTACTACACAGGTGAACATCAGGAGGCGGCCGTCGCGAGAGTAAGAAGGAGTACAAGTGTTAAGGGTTAAGTGTGGCCTACGAGTTGTGCATGTACACTCGTATGTCAATTGAGTTAGTAAGATGTATAGGATGTGAGAGGATTGTAAGAAGATTATGTATTTGGTTAAGGTTGTAATGCACTATTGTTCGGTATATTCTGTAGTCAGACCGTGGCAAGGTCCTGGAGTGTAAAGAATTCCACTGTGACATGTATATATATATGCTGTTAAGTTGCAAGACCACATTTGGATTGAGTTGGGGTGTTACAAAAAGTGGTATCAGAGCGTAGTTACGCTCTGAAGACAAGAAATGCCGAACTTAGGAGAATATTGAGGTTGAGATTGAGTTATGGGTTAAGGGTTAAGAGATAGAGTGAGAGGTGCGTTAGTTAGGACTTCCCGGTGTTTACCGGATATCCATAGTACCTAAACCCGCCCTCCACATCCCTTACTTGAAACACGGGGAACAAACGCCAGAGAGAAGAAAGCCTTCTCTTACTCGGGAAAACCCGATCTGGTAGTTAGTTAACAATGAGCAATACGAGAAACATCTTGTCGTACAACAGTTTATGAGAACTTGAACGTTTTAATGGAGCGCAACAATGAAACAAGCGCTACCAATGGAATTCTATCAGTAAAAGAACGGAAATTACCGGCAGCATGGGTCGACATGCTACGCAGTCGAAATAACCCGCTATACAAATGATAAGAAAGCACTACGAGTGTAATTGATAGGAAAAGATAAGCAACATGAGTACCGGACAGTGGTCCGAATGAGAATAGCAGTGGGATAATACAAAGCTTGAGGGTTAAGATTACTGGAAAGCCCAGTTAGAAACGGGAACATCAAACCCCATACAATGAGGGAGGTTACGAACATGGCTGACATAGCGCAGACGACAGTAAAAAACGCGTACAACTGCATACCGGAATAGGACTACGATGTAGTGCCTACAGGAGAATCATTATTTAGTAACCGTGACAAAATGTGGGGAAACGGGAGCAAGGATTAAGACGTAAGAAAATAACAAGGGGTTCCCTCAGAAAGAGGAATGCCCTGATAAGCGACAACACTGTCAAACCAACCAGGAAACTGCCGGATGGCTAGTTATCCAAAATAAGAGAACACCGAAGGAGTCCCGTGGACTACCAAAGATATAGAAACTAGGTGGAGGTACCACTACCGACGTACACAGTACCGGTAGCCCATCTTGCATGGCGCACTTGCCATGGCAAGTGCTACCACGGTTAAGTTATACGGGAAGCCATCATGGCGAGATAGTGGAGCGTTACACTTTTAATACATATTAATACCGGATTGTAAATCCATAAGAACGAGAGAATAAGACCTTGGAAAGGCCCGACGGCCTGACCATGATAAAATGAGTCGACACACCAGTCAGCAGGGAGCTGAACTTGGACGCAATGCTAAATGGTATAAAATTTTAGCAACAGTACAAACTACTACAGCAACAACATACAAGGAATGTACTAAGAGATACAATGAAGGCAGTCGACAGAACGACTTCCAGCAGGAACGGGATAGAACTCCCGAGATGACCATTAAGAATACCAATAACAACAATCTTCGTTGAATATGTCAGTAACCCCGGAAACAGGGACAGAGGGAATAAACTTAAGTTATAACCTACTAAGGATTAAAGACATACATTCCCGACAGAGGGAAGCTCAGAGGACTACCCCCATAGAGCGGGCATAGTCGAGCCGAATAAACTGATTAACGACAGTTAGTATTGTTTGTCTAACTCATCAACACCCAAGTATGATTAATCATTGACGGGTGGTGAAGCCAACGAAAGTTGAACACAACATTGAGATGGAGACACATGTTAGCTAGAATAAATTTCCAACGGAGACACAGTAAGGCCAATGCTTAATATGAATACATTCTATGTGATCGAGAGTATTATTGTAGACACCGAGTAATGTCGGGTTACCTGAGTGAACTTCCATAGTGGGAAGCAGGATGCAACAGCTTACCATGAAATCCAATACCACATCAAATGATGTAACCTGACATATAATGGAGTGCAAAGAACTAGTAGTTATGAAGTTAATCTACTAATGAGCTAGAGTACAAATAGTGAACCGACCACCGGCTCTCACTCAAGATAAAATTAAACACTAAGGAGCTAATGACAAATGAGTTAGTAAAACAATCACAAATGAATTATAAGAGCTCTTATGTATTGCCATGGGACTATTGTTGTGTGCAGGTGGCTATGTGAAATTCAGTGTTTAAATTATGTCATTTAAGGGCCTAAGTGCCAAGCAATTTAAGGTTTATGCAATTGTATTGTGAGTTGAAGTAGTTGGAGTGTAACTGGTGTGTTGTGAATGCCCACTAAGGACGTGACTAACTTGGGTTGATTTGAGGAGAAAATCTATGAATTTGGGTATGATAATATAGTAGAGAAGTCATGGCGAAATTTGTGTAGAAACCAAGTGTATTAAGTGTTAAGTGAGTTACTATGACCTAGGACTTACTAGGAATCATTAAAGGATAATGGAGTAAAAATGAGTGAACAAAGGTGTACTTATGAGGTAGAATGACCTATAATGTAATTGAGGAGTAATTGTCAGAATGGGCACCAGTGAGAATAGAGAGATAATATGATTGGTGGGGGCGGAGAACAAACCACTCCTTTTAGGGTGGGGATACCTCTCCTTAATGTAAGGCCTTGAGTGGGAATAAACCCCTCAAGAAGGGCTTTCCCTTGTTCGAGATAGAATACTCGTTCATTAGAGAACGGAAACCATAAACCTTGAGATTTCCTTGGAACGTACCAGTTACACGTAAGTAATAAGGAAGGCTGCGTAGACAGACCTTATATCCAAAGCTCAGGATTGAAAATCAGTAATCATCAGAGATAAACGTTGTGAGTGCACAACATGGCACGTCAAATGACCAATGCTCAGAAGAGCTTGTGAATCAGCGGACGACTTCTTTAGTAACCGATTAAATTACATGGTAAACAACATCATAAGGATGAAAGAATGCGAGAGAAATTAGCCTACTTGTGAACCGAAGATGGAAGCAGAACGTCTTCATATCAAGAGTCAACTATTTTATAACACGGTACGGCAACCGCCATACACAGGAATGAGAGAACTCCCAGTGTGTTTACACCAAGAAGGGATTGAGTATAAGGTAAGACATTAGAATAAGTGAGTAAGAAGTTGCGCCATCAATGGGCAACATGGTAAGGGCCAACTACCACGGTAGTAGTGGTTGTAAGTACAATATTTATTTGAGGGGGGTTAAGTCATGGTGCGCGGTAAAGCGACCGTTATGTATGAGCCGTCAAATATTGACACAGAGGCAATGAGATTTATGAGTTAAGACCAATATAAGTAAGGAAATAAGATGGTAGACGAACTGAGCATTGATGCCAGTAGTCTGGACCTGGTTAGGTAAGATTTCACAGGAAGCACACTACCCATTCCTTGAGGAACTGGCAGTGCATTCCTAGTTGAACAAATATGAGAAAGAAGATAGGAGGCTCTATGGAAAGAGACCTAAGCTACTAAGAAATGGAGTCAGTACGGGATACAGAAAGAGCTAGAGCATACAGTACCAAGAACATAGTAAATGGATTTTCCTTGATTAAATCAAGAAGAACAATAAGTGTTATTACGGAACGATGAAAGAGGAGGTCGACAACAGAATACTTCATAATAAGCAATAGCTAAACGTGTGACGAACACTTTGAGTTTACTAAAACGAGACGTGGGACGACTGCACCCCACAGGGGCTTGCAGGCCTGACACGCTCATTTATGAGTTAGTTGGGTAAGTAGTAATGTACCAGTAAGGTACCCCATGCATTTAGACGAATAGTGTAAGGAACACGGGAAGTAGTCAACTCCGTACCACAAACAACGACGCAAGATCACACAAGAGCAGCTACTACCACAAACAGTCGAAGAGAAGAATTCAGTTGAACCAGCAACACAGAGGAACCAGAGAACAAATAATTAAGGACTATGAAGTGCGAAGAGCACGGATTGTTAAGTACAGACATTGAACATGTCTTAAGATGTAAGAGATTAAACTGTAAAGCCCAATAAGCACTAAACAGTAGTTTCAGATTAAGAATCATCCTCAGACCAAGGGTCAGATGGAAAGAACGATTTAGACACTTGAGAAAACACTAAGAATACAGACATTAGATCTCCAGGAAGACTGGATAGACGAGCTACGACTCATCAAGGTCGTGTATGTATAAAGATAACACGTGACCATTGAGGGACCTTTAGTGCTAAACCATAGCACGCAGGGATAGATATACAATACTGTAAAAGGATAAGCGAGACAGTTAAGCCTAAGACCATCAGAGTTGTGCAGCGGAAGCTAGCAGACCACTACCTTTGAGATTAGACCAAACTAAGTTAAGGAAACGGTATAAGTACCGTTAAGAATCCTCGATACAGAGACTAAGTCATTCCTGATCGAATTCTAAGTAAGATAGATGACATGGAAGCTAGAATGCTTGGTAAGAATTAAACATCTTGAACCTATGTTCAAGGATTATATAATGTGGATTACGTGGGCGTAATCCATTTTAAGGGGGGTAGAGCGAAAACCGCTTAGCGTATGCTTATGTACTTAGTACGTAAACTACGGTGTGCATAGCACAAAAGAATTTGAGAATTTGTTTTACATAAACATTTTGAGATTAATCATGGTTATTGTGCATAGAAGATGCGAATACCATACATACTAAGTACCTATCTTGTTAACTCCGGTGTGAGTACAAGTTAAGAGAATTAGTGAAGAGGATTAAGGAGACTTAAGGAGTATATGAGATATGAGTCGATATGAATGTATGCGTGAGATAAGAATAAGATAACACTATGAGATAATATTTGATATCAGTATGAGGTAGGAAATAGTAATCCTATGAGGTATAAGATGGTGAGAATTGGTATGAGACTGATTGAGAACTTAGTAGGAATGAGAGCCTTGAGGTAATTACTAAGAGATGAACTGGGAATGATTGATGGACTGAGTTCACACCTTGGAGATGTATTGATTACGATTAGAAACACTAAAAAGATAGAAAATTGGAAATGAGCGAATTATTTGATGTTTGAAAATGACGTGGGAGGTGGAACTTGATTTTCTAGGGATCAAGGGAAACCGAACACAAATTGGGGTGGAAGGATAGTTCAACACTGATGCTGATCACATCAGGGTTGGATGATTCCTGAAACTCCCTACCAGTGGTCACAATTAAATCACGCTAAGGATAGAGGCGTTAGGATAAAACGAAATTGGAGTTGATTGTATTTTCAAATAGAGGAATTATTCCTCACATGACCTTGTAAAAAGGATTTCTTTTTTACTGAGTCTCGCCCATGAAGTCGAGGACGCATGAGCCTTTGTCTTCGGACCGATGACATGGGGAGAACAGAGTTTTTTTGTATTCTAGCCCATGAAGGCGAGGACGAGTGTGCCTTTGTCTACGGACCGTTGACATGGGAGAATACGATGAAAATTATGTGATTGTTTTAATCATCAAAAGGAACAAAGGGAATTTTGAGTGTTATACATGCTGAGACATGTTGTGTGGTATTTGTAGTATACATATATGATAGACCATATGAGTCGGTAGGTTTATATATACATAGACATGATCTATATGATCTATGGTATGAAGTTACCTGTGTACTCTAATGATATAAGATGCATGGGAACTTTGGGGACAAAGTTCTTTTAAGAGGGGTAGATTGAAATATCCCAAACCTTGATTACTTTAATTAATCATGAATTAATTAAATAAAAGTAATTAATGAGAGATTAGAGAATTAAGTACCCTTATAACCCTTAAAGTCGTTAGGAAACATAAATGAAACCTAAAACGATGTTAAGGAAGTTTAGGAAAAAGAAATATAAACGAAAATAAAACTAATCAATTTACCTCAAAAAAAAAACGTGTCATGATTATTTTAGAAGTGAAAACGAGATCGTGGACACCTTATAATATTATTTGGGTAGTTTTGGAGGCATTGGAAAATTGGTTAAACAGTCAGAATAAAAGACGTCGCGTTTTCGCCTAAAAATGGCGAAACGCAAACCAATTAGAAATTAAATACTAAATAATTAAATTTATAGATAACAATAATAATTATTGTTTGAAAGTACAAATTTAGAGACATAAAATAGTTTGTCTCTTTAAACAGAACATCATGTCACAAACGGCATGAAAAACGGGTCTAAAACGAGCTATAAACGACAAATATAAGTAACGTTTAAAAAAAATAGCAATGGGCCGACCCGCCCAACATGACTGGGCCGGCCCAGTCTGTCTCTTCACTCTCGTACCAGCTGGTCCCAAACAAGGAGCCCAGTCTCCCTTCCTCTCAGATAGCATACTGTCCAAAACAAAAACAAAAATACAAAAGACTTCTCTTCATTTACGGTAATAAGCAACCCTAACTGCCGATTGTTTTCCTCTCTCGATCTTCACTCACGAACGGCGCCACCTCCCTTCATTCTTTTCTTCCCTTCACAAATCGCAACCCTAAACTGGCGATTTCCTTTCTCTCAATTTCTTCACTCACGGTATCACAACTCTGGCGAAGGGATCTCTGCGTGGTGGCGATGCGGTCACGCACAATCGAAAAGGGAGGCCTATCTGCAGCGGATTGAGCCGGGAGGAAGCCGAGAGTTAGAGCCACCACCTCTGGGGATTCAAGGTGTAAATCAGTAGATTTTATTTTCGTTTCTTGTTTTCTGTCCGGTTTTGACTTAGATTCGAAACCGAAAATTAGGAAGCAAACCCCATTCTTCCCCTCTGAATTTCAGGGCCTTAGAGCCGAATTCATCCTTGCAAACTTTGTATGAACTGAACAATTTCTGTAGTGGAACTTCTCTGATATGGAGTTGCTGATATTTGCGAAAATTTGTACCATCTCTGACTGCAAATAATGTGGTGTTTGGTGATGATTTTTGTATGCGAAAATTTTGTACAAACCTAGCTAAATCTTGTGCGATTGTGTTGTTGTGTGGTTTCGAAATTCTGTATAACACTGCACTGTTGTATATGGACTTTGAATCTACAAATGATGTTGTTTTTGTTGCGAAAATTAGAAACTAGGGTTTTCTGATTTGGAATCGAATTGTGCTGTTCGGATTAAGGATTTGGGGTTTCGAAAATATTGAAGAGTGATTCTGGTGGCAAAAGTCGAATTGAATTGGGAAGGTTAGATAAAATTAGAGTTTCTGGGAAAATGTTAGGCTCGATTGAAGATTTAGAAAGGATTGGTGAATTAGAGATTTTGACTTTAGTCAAAATCAAAATTGGGTTGAAATTGTAAATTGAGAAAACTTAGGGTGAAAAAGCGAATTAGAGAAAGTGTGGGGCGATTTGGTATATTTGAAGAAATTAAGGGCGAAATCTGAGATTAGGGAATTTGGGGTGGTTCTGTAATTTGTAGAAAATTCAGGGCCAAGTCGTAAATATGAATAAAAATAAAAATAAACTGGAAACCAAAATTGATTTAGGCCAGTCACAATCGAATTGGAGTTTCGATTCATAATTGAATTAGGTGGCTAGGATGGATTAGTGTTAGTCAACACTTAAATTGGTCAAATTAGGTGGGGCTGCCAAACATACCAAAATCTGTCAAAAGAATTAAGTTAGGAGCTTAGACTTGGAAATTCTTGTATGGGCTAACCATAAATAATTAAATATCGAATTGGTAAGTTATAAAAGAGGTTAAAGGGTTTTATCGAGGGATCAATTGATGGGTTAAAATAAGTAAGGAATCATTTTATAAAATTGGTATTAATGGGTAAATATTAATATTAACGTATATGTATGTATTATGGGTTAATATTAGAGTTTATGAGGCTATGTATATGTGTATAAGTACGTATATGTAGCTAGCGGTTAAAACAAAAGGAACTTAGAAATTTACGAGGATATGAATGTGTGTGTATATATATATATACATGTTGGGATTAAATTTATAAGCTTGGATAATTATTGGAGGATCGATATAATGTTATAATATCAATAAGAATTATAAGAACAAGTGTGCCTACATAGACACACCAAGGTTAAGTAGATAAAGGTCATAAAGCGTGACATTTAATTCGATGAAGTACATATATAGATATACATATAAATGTGGATATAAGTATATAGTTGAAGGATCGGAACTCTGCAACAATTGATTAGAGGTTGTAATGGTACAATTAATTGGATACAACTATTAAGGTTAGAAAGTATTTTTTTTAGAGTTGATAAGTTGTTAATAACATATATACATATATATATATATATATATAGACTTGTGAGGACTTATATAAATATACGCATGTGTATATAGTTGGAAGTTTAATTAAGAGAGTTACTTATGGTAACAGAATGTTTAGGAGATAATTAAGTTATTAACCTGCCCGGCTACTATGTTATAGGATCTAGATAGTCGGAGGTGTTCGACGGGTTAGACGAGCATCGTTTTAAGAGCTAGCCAATCTATCTCCAACGTGACGGTACAGTTCTTCTTGTGACTGCTTGCTAACGAGGTGTCCCTCGGCTTGGTGCTATTGTTTTTGTGTGCCCACAATAAACAAGATAAAGCATGCACCGGAACATTATGTTTATTGTATGTTGTGGATGTTTGAAAACTAACACAACTTACCGTGAGAACTTACTAACCAACGTTTAGTAAGGAATTGAGTGAGACTAAGGAACGCTCCCTAATATTAGTTTGTTATAAACCGAAAAAGGTTAACCAACAAACATTGTCTTGAGACTTCTACTAACTGGAAACTTAAGGGGGGAGTGAGGAACCCGGGACTGACTCCGGTCATGCATGCTAAGGAAAAAGGGGGTCGGTATCTATAGCAGATCTGACTTCCGCTTAAGGACTTGTCTTCGGACTTGTTGCCTAGGGTCGGTTGCCGGCTCAGCTACATTGGACATACAGTCCAAGGTAGGAGGCATTAAGATGGTGCGGTAGGATCACCTAAATCCTAAATTATAAGATAAGTTGTTTATTCAACCAATGGAGTTAATAGCTCATTGGCTAGGGTTGCTTTTGACCCGACAAAAATAAACATTGAGGTAAGTTGCAACCATTCCTTTTAAAGGATGGTTTGTATTATAAGATTAAGATAAGCTACATCCATTCCTTTTTAAAGGATGGTTGTTTCTAAGGCTAAGATAAGACTAAGATTGAGGTAAGATAAGGATGGACTAAGATTAAGAGGAAACATAACTTAAGGAGTTGAATAATTAACTCTCTAATTAAGGGAACGCATTCAAGTCGTTCATTATGTTTGAACTTTGTTTGTTCATATTTGGATTGTTGTTTACTGCACTTTCTATTATGTTGTGCATCTAATCAACCCCCATGCTATCGACAATTAGTCGTCGTAGCCACGTTAGCTTGGGGGCCATGAGAGGATCGTACCAGCATTCGTGCTGACCCCCTTTGGGGGCTGTTTTTACTACACAGGTGAACATCAGGAGGCGGCCGTCGCGAGAGTAAGAAGGAGTACAAGTGTTAAGGGTTAAGTGTGGCCTACGAGTTGTGCATGTACACTCGTATGGCAATTGAGTTAGTAAGATGTATAGGATGTGAGATGATTGTAAGAAGATTATGTATTTAGTTAAGGTTGTAATGCACTATTGTTCGGTATATTCTGTAGTCAGACCGTGGCAAGGTCCTGGAGTGTAAAGAATTCCGCTGTGACATGTATATATATATGCTGTTAAGTTGCGAGACCACATTTGGATTGAGTTGGGGTGTTACATCCATAGAAACAAGAATCACTCGATTTCGTTCTGTAGATTAGGAGATATCTGTGATTTAGTACTCGGTTTGGTTAGTATTCTCGCTGATGAACTAGGAGTACAGGGGCCGTCCGATCTCGTTTTAAAAGATTGGACGGCCGAGATTAAATCGTCTCAGAATAAGTTTATAAAAGTTTCTATAAAAATTCAGTAAATAGCTCTAACTTGTGGGTTAATTTAAATATCTTCCCGAAGGTATTTGACTTGAAATTTTAACCATAGATTCCTTATTTAATCTAGTTTATTTTGATGTAAATTATTATGGTTTTGGAGTTTTTAAACATAAGTTTTGATTTTTGCAACTTACGGGTTTTCTGGAATTATTTGGCTAAATTAAAAAGATATTTTATGAAATAAAAATTTTATAATATGTCTAAAATGTTATAGTTACTGTATATTAAATTGGGAATTTTTGGGCAATTGTAAAAGGTTTTAAAAATTGTGTTTATGAGTTTTCATAAGAATAACCTATAATATAAGGTTTTTAATGTAACCAAAAATTTAAAGTATGGTTTGTTAATTAACTTTTAAGCTGGGAAAATAAGGGAAACTAAATTAACATTTTATAACAGTAAGTTTATAAATGTTGGGTATTAGCTTTTATGAGAAGTGAAATTATTTACATATATGTATATATATATGCTTATATGGTAGATTTAAAAATAGGAACTTATGTTAAAACAAGGAATTTAATTATCTTTACGTTTTATTTATTATATTATATGGAGTTAATATTTTTAATTTAAACTAAGGAAATATATATATATATATATATATATATATATATATATATATATATATTGCTATACATATTATAAAAGGAATAAAATTGCAACTTAGGTTAAATCAAGGAACTAAATTAATCTACATGTATATTAGTTATATAATAGGGTGGTTAGTATACTTAATTGAAACTAAGGAAAATACTTTATTTTATAAACCATATTTCGGATGTGGATATGTGTAAAAGTTAATATAAATAATTAAATGCAAAAAACTACATAAAGAATGTCTAGAATAAATCCAAGTATACATATACGATAAATACAAAATAAATAAAAGACATAAAATACCTTATAGCAAATAGAATATGAAGGAATTAATAAGTTAAACTAAACCTATACATAATACTATTAAAAGAATATTATATGAGCTAGTATTGAATTGTGGTTATGAAATTGAGCTTAAAGAGTTATCTTGGATTTCTAAGACTTATATAAACCATATTAGAATACATGTGTAATATTATTTGTCAAAGACCATAATGTAAATCTATAATTTGGTTAGGTAATTAATAAGTTGGGACTTAGGAATATTTGTAATTAGATTTTACACAAATAGAACTTACTATATAATTAATGAATAAATGTAATACTTTTACATCTAAATGTTCTTAATATATAAACAATAATAAAATAAATAAAATACTTTTACATCTTAATGTGAGGTGGATTAGTAAGTCTAGATTTAATCCTTTCTTAACATTTATGGTATTGGAATATAACTTAATGTTTCAAGATAAAATCATTAAAAGGGTTATGATATAAAACTATATTAAACTATGATTCGGAAATTTATCTAAATAATAATCCTTAAGTTTCCTGGCATTAGATAAGCCATATGAAATACATTTATAACATTTATTACCAATACTTAGGATGTGAGTTTACAATTAAGTGAGGTATTTAGTAGTTAGAATTTATAGAAGGTTTATAAATAGGAATTTGATACTTAAAACTTTTGAACCTTTTTATTAGATAAAACTAAGTTACATAAGATATTATATTGATATACTTTACGGTAATGGGAAATAATGATATGTTGTTTTGAATATAAATTATGAGAATTTTCATAATGGTTTATCTTATTAAATAATTAACAATTTCACTTGTGAACCAGAATTTAATTCTTTGATAAATACACTCTATGTAGATATATTGTCCATCCTAAATACAATAAAGGAAATTAATTTATTAAGTTATTCCTTTGAAACCTTAGGTTTTGTGAAACAATTTAAAACGTATTTAGGAGATTAAAACAATTTGAAACCTTAGGATTATACATAGTCTATAGAGTGAATGGGTGTAAAAATAAAATATTTAGGAGATTAAAGGTAAGTAAGGATACATAAAAGGTTATATTTAAACACCTTATTATATAGGTAATAATTAAGCAAATATGTACCTTGTGAATACTAAATGTAAGAGTTCGATAAGTCTAAGTTAACTATAATATAGTTGTTTCAAGATGAAAAGTAATTTAACATCTTATGTCAAGATTATTAGCTGGATGTAATAAAAAGTCTTTCTGGACTAAAGATAAGATAAATGAGTTAGTAACTCAATTAGGTTATGATATAATGCGTCTACAACACTATGGTTCCAATATACAAGATGTAGATCTTAATTAAGTAAAGGTGAAAACTTAATCACAATGGATTATCTAGTAGATATTGATAAAATGCATAATCATTACATTGTGAAATAATAGTATAGTATTATGGGATGAATCCATCATAGGTCATAATACAATGTTTATTCTAAATTAAGAATAAAGGTATTCAGCTTAAGATTACTATTGGAATTCTTAGATTTAATTATATAATGTAAACACATTTGTGTTATAAAGGTCTCAAAAGTCTTGAGTGTGAGGATTGTGGTTAAATATGAATAAAGTGGATAGGAGTGGTCAGTTAGCAGGTGTTAATAAGATACATTCCTTGATCTTACCACCTTGGGCTATACAACATTCTCAGATAACTCAAAGATTATACGTAACACATAAGTGAGGGCTTAAAAGACAATTGAGACTTTGGAATAAGAGTAAGGAATTTATTTAAGCTTAACTTAGGCTACAAGTGATTGATGATAGACTACCTTTAATATTCTTCAGAGTACTGTTGATTGTTTGCGCAAGTTGACTAGAACTGCTACAGCATTACCCAGGTACGATTTCTCGTACTCAGCTTGTTGTGTTTTGGACTCTATGGAATGTTTTGTACGATTTCTCGTACTCCGATATTTTTGCTGATTGACTTATGGAATGTTTTGGAAAACGCTAACTGAGTTTAAGCGGATTTTCTAAAGGAATTGGTTGTGTGACTAACTCGGCTTGTGTGACTAACTGAGCCTTGAATGTGAAACTCACTAGGGTTGGTTCCTTCTATTTGGTTATTCCATTAGACATTGTCTACTTAGGGTTTACGCTTCTGCACTCTGTAGGACTGAGTGTTTTGGTATTGCTCTGGGTAGTTAGTGATCTGGTGGGAATTTGGAAAAGGTCAATCTTGGAATTCTTCTTTTGACTCTAGATATCGTTTCATCCATGGGCTGGTTCTTGAGGTTTCGACGTGCGCGCGTCTTCAATGGTAACAGTGAGGGGCTGTATATCCCCTGTCCCAAAAAGGGACGTGATAGACAGTGAGGGGCTGTATATCCCCTGTCCCAAAAAGGGACGTGATAGACAGTGAGGGCTGTATATCCCTTGTCCTTAGTGGACATGGTAGACAGTGAGGGGCTGTATATCCCCTGTCCTTAGTGGACGTGGTAGAAAGTGATGGGCTGTATATCCCCTGTCCTTAGTGGACGTGATAAACAGTGAGGGGCTGTATATCCCCTGTCCTAAAAGGACGTGATTGGCGGTGGGGGCCATCTCTCCCAGTTGAAACTTTTCCACTCTTGAGTTCTTGGTTCTTGGATCTGTTTTATCATTCCTAGTCCTTTGTGACTATCTGAGTTTTTCTACTCCTAATGGGAATTGGGTTTAACTAAGGAAATGGATGTTCACTAACACATGATGTGATTTTGTTTCATTAACTTTACCTTTTCTCTCATTTATCTTTATCCTTAACTTGTTATCTTTGGCTTGGTGATTTTAAAGTGCCTTGTTTCCCTGCTTTACTTTCAAGAGGTTAATTTCAAGTTACTGTTTATTTTGAAGAGTTATGTTTAAAAGATTGTTTTGGAGAATTGTACCAGTTCCATTCCAGGGAACTGACTCACCCCTCCCGGGGTGGGCTGCTTGGTTTCATCTTGCAGGTACAAATTGATTTACAGGTGGCCACGAAGAGCATGAGTGATTGGGATGGGATTAGGTTTATGGAGAGTGAATGTACTTTATTATTGTTATGTTAATGTTAAGTTTTCTCAAAGTTCAGACCGTAACTTAGTTAATTGTAATGGTTGTAATTGGTGAGGTTGGTACCGGGTGTTTGGAGCCCGATGGTCTGTAGCACCTTTAGTTTATTTTCCGATGTTGTTTTATTATTATAGGGGTGTTACAAGGGGGGTCAAAATTTTGGTTATAACATAGTCGTTAACCCGTTTTAACTTCCTATGTCTAGAACCTTGTTTAGCACCACATTTTAACAAGAGAACTACAAATATCTCTTTAATAATTGGCCTGAAGATTAAAGTGCATTAAGGACAAGAATCAAAATATTGCTTAAATAGATTATAGTGGGAAGTCTACATAACACAATTATATAAAATAAGCTTGCTTCCCAACCCGGGAGGATAAGTTTATATTACTCACACATAATTATCAAAACAAACATCATAAATAAGATAGATATTAAAACAGAGTAAAGTTTAAAGAAAGAAAGAACTCTATTTGGGGAGAGTTGTTCCGCTTCCAGGCTTGTCTCCGTGATTATGCCGACCTCAAAATGATGATAAACAGGTAAAACGAAGAATAACGAACAAAGAGGCAAAAGTTAGTCCTGTCCGTGTGGGGCCACACGGACACAAACGCGGAGAAAAATACGGACACAATCTGGAATTGTGAAAAACGTCGTTCTTCGTTGGTATTCTAGAAAATAACAGCGTAAGACTAATTTGGAGATGGGGATAGATGGAAATGAAGTGGAGATGTGGATATATGGAGGGAAAATGGAATTTGGGTGGAGGAAGTGTGATATGAAGGGTGTGTGTTTTCTCTGTATTCTCTTCAATCTCCAGTGTGTGTTTTTAACGTAGAAGAAGCTGGGTCTTTATAGAAGTAGAGGAAGGGAAGAAGACAAGGGTGGATGGGATATAAGGTAGGCGGTGGTAGTAGTTGGATAATTGTAGGCGCCGTAGATAAGAGAAGAAGAAAGCGGCACCGAAAGTTACAACGCGTGAATTCTGGAAATCGGCACCGCACTTTACACGTGTTCGGATTTGTGTCCGGATAGGGGGCTACACGGATGTGTGACGTCCGAATTTGAGTCCGTATACGGACATATATGTCCTGGCGAGACTTTACACGTGTCCGAGTTTCTGTCCGCGTGGGGGCTACACGGATGTTTGATGTCCGAATTTGAGTCGGCAATGCGGACACACCCGTCCGGGTTTGAGTCCGCGTGGGCGCTATGCGGACGTGTGTTGTCCGAGTCTCTGTCCGCGTGTGGACACGTCTGTCCGGATAAGCGTCCGAGTGGGGCTACGCGGACATGTGTATTTTCCTCATTTTTCTGCAATCTTCAACTGGGCTTAGATTCTTTGTTTGAGCTCCATTTCACTCGCCGTTTGTTGCGTTGGAAAGCTTGCGAAGTAAACTATGTGATTCCAAGATTATTTACTGCATTTGATACATAAAATGTATCAGTTAATATCATAACATAAATCTTAGGAAAAACATACGATAAGTGAGTAATATTATCCTGAAAGCAAGCGAATATAAGGTAAATTAAACCCTTAAATGTCTATGTATTTCTCACTTATCAACACTCGTTCAGTGAATGTTATGAGATGTTAGTAAGTTGTATAGGATGTCTGGAGATTGTAAGATTGATATGTAAATGAATAAGGATTGTAAGTGCTAATGTTCGGTATATTCTGTTAGTCAGACTGTGGCAAGGTCCTGGAGTGTACTTAATTCCGTTGCCACGTTTGTATAAATGTTGTTAAGTTTGCGATAACCACGATTGGATTGAGATGGGGTGTTACAAAAAGTGGTATCAGAGCGTAGTTACGCTCTGATGACAGGAATTACCGAACTTAGGAGAAAACGGAGGTTGAGTTTGAGTTCTGGGTTAAGGGTTGAGTGATAGAGTGAGAGGTGCGTTAGTTAGGACTTCCCGGTGTTTACCGGATATCTATAGTACCTAAACCCGCCCTCCACATCCCTAACTTTGAATACGTGGAACAAACGCCAGAGAGAAGAAAGCCTTCTCTTACTCGGGAAAACCCGATCTTGCAGCTAGTTAACAGTAAGCAATACGAGAAACATCTTGTTGAACAACAGTTTATGAGAACTTGAACATTTTTAGTTGGAGCCCAACGGTGAAACAGGCGCTGCCAACGGAATTATACCAGTAAGAGAACGAAAATTACCGGCGACAAGGGTCGACATGCTACGCAGTCGAATTACCCCGCCATACCAATGATAAGAAAAGCACTACGAGTGCAATGGATAAGAAAAGATAAACGACATGAGTACCGGACAGTGGTCCGAATGAGCATAGCAGTGGGATAATACATAACATGAGAATTAAGGCTACCGAAAAGTCTAGTTAGAAACGGGAACTCCAAACCCCATACAATGAGAAAGGTAACAAAACCCGGCCGACATAGTGCAGGCGACGATGAAGATGCGTACGAACTGTATACTGGAATAGGACTACGACGTAGTGCCTAAAGGAGAATCGGTACTTGGTGGCCACGATAAATGTGTGGAAACGGGAGCGAGGTTTAAGACATAAGAAAATAACAAGAGGTTCCCTTAGAAGGAGGAACGCCCTGATAAGTGATAGTACGGTCAAAACAACAAGGAAACTGCTAAATGGTCAGTTATCAAAAATGAAAGAACATCGAAGGAGTCCCGAGGACTACCAAAGATATAAAAAAATTAGGTGGAACTATCACTACCGACGCACACAATACCGATAGCCCATCTTGCATGGCGCACTTGCTGTAGCAAATGCTACCGCGGTTAAGTCAAACGGAAAGCCATAATGGCGAGATAATAGAACGCTACAGTTGTAGTACATTTTAATACCGGACTGTAAATCTATAAGAACGAGAGAATGAGACCTTAGAAGGGCCTGACGGCCTGACCATGATGAGATGAGTCGACACACCAGTCAGCAAGGAGCTGAACTTGGGCGGAATACTAAATGAAATAAATATCCGCATCTGTACAACCTACTACTACTACAACAACAAACAGTACGGGTAAGAACACCAATAACAAACCACGGGGAGAGAAAACCTAGGAGATCGCTCAGTGATTCGAGCAAAACACTACGTAAGTAATAACATACGAGGAATGTATTATAAGATACAATGGAGACTGTTGACAGAATGACTTCCAACAGGAACGGGATCAGACTCCCAGAATGATCACTAAGAATACCAATAACAACAATCTTCATTGAATATGTTGGCAAACCCCGGAAATAGGGACAGGGGAAGTGAACTTAAGATAGTACCTACTAAGGATTAAAGACACACAATCCCAACAGAGGAAAGCTCAGAGGACTACCCCCACAGAGCGGGCATAGTCGAGACGAACAAACTGATGAATGATAGTTAATATTGGTTGCCTACCTCATTAACGCCAAAGTATGATTAATCATTGACGGGTGGCGTACTCAACAAATGTTGAATGGAGCATTGAGATGGAAGCATAAGATGACAAGATAAATTACATGGTAAATAACATCATAAGGGATGGAAGAACGTGAGAGATACTGACCTACTTACGAACCTGAGATTGAAGCAGAACACCTCCATATTAAGAGATAACCATTTTACAACACAGTACGGCAACCGCCAAACACCGAAATTAGAGAACCCCCAGTGTGTTTACACCAGGAAGGAATTGAGTATAAGACAAGATGTTAGAATAAATGAGTAAGTAGTTGCACCATCAATGGGAAACAGAGTAAAGGCCAACTACCACGGTAGTAGTGGTCGTGAGTACGATATTTACATAAGGGGATTAAGTCATGGTGCGAAGTAAGCGACCATTATGTATAAGCCGTCAAATATTGACACTGAGGCAATTATACTTATGAGCTAAGAACGACATAAGTAGGGAGATAAGATGGTAGACGAACTGTGCATTGACGCCAGTAGTCTAGATCATGTGAGGTAAGATTTCACAGGAAGCACACTTTCCATTCCTTAAGGAATTGGAAGTGCATTCCTAGTAGATCAAAATATGAGAAACAAGATAAGAGGCTCTATGGAAAGAGACCTCAGTTACTAAGAGACCGAGTCAATACGGAATACAGAAAGGAGCTAGAGCAAGCCACACCCAAGAACACAGTAAATGGATTTTCCTTGATTAAGTTCAAGAAGAACAATAAGTGTTATTATGGAACGATGAAAGGGGAGATCGACAATAGAATACTTCATAGTTGGCAATGGTTAAACGTGTGATGGACACTACGAGTTTACTAAAACGAGACGTGGGACGACCGCACCCCATAGGGGCTTGCAGGCCTGACAGGCTCATTTATGAGTTAGTCGGGTAAGTAGTAATGTACCAGTAAGGTACCCCATGCATGTAAACGAGTGGTGTAACAAACATGGGAAGTAGTCGACTCCGTACCACGGACAACGACGCAAGATCAGACAAGAGCAGCTACTACCACAAATAGTCGAAGAGAAGGAATTTAGTTGAACCGACAACACAAAGGAATCAGAGAACAGATAATTAAGGACTATGAAGTGCGAAGAGCACGGATTGTTAAGTACAGACATTGGACATGTCTTAAGACGTAAGAGATAAAACCGTAAGCGCAATAAGCACTAAACAATAGTTTCAGATTAAGAATCATCCTCAGACAAAAGGTCAGTTGGAAAGGATGATTTAACACTTGAGAAAACACTAAGAGTATGAACATTAGATCTTCAGGGAGAATGGATAGACGAGTTACGACTCATTAAGGCCGTGTACATATATAAAGAAAACATGTGTCCACTGAGAGACCAATATTCCTAAACTGTAAGGAGGCAGAAGGATATATAATACTATTAAAGGATAGGAAATGTAGTTAAGCCTAAGATTATCAGCGTCACGCAGCGGAAGCTAGCAGATCAGTACCTTTGAGATTAGACCAAACTAAGTTAAGAAAATGGTGTAAGTACCGTTAAGAATCCTCGATATACAGAGACTAAGCCATTAACATAGTTATGACTCTCTGATCGAATTATAAGTGAGATAGATGACATGGAAGCTAGAATGCTTGGTGATAATTAGACATCTTGAACCTATGTTCGAGGATGATATAATGTTGATTTTGTGGGTGTAATCCATTTTAAGGGGGGTAGAGCGAAAACCGCTTAGCGTATGTTTATGTACTGATTACGTAAACTACGGTGTGCATAGCAGAAAAGAATTTGAGAATTTGTTTTACATAAACATTTTTAGATTAATTATGGTTATTGTGCATAGAAGATGCGAATACCATACATATTAAGTACCTATCTTGCTAACTCCTGTGTGAGTACAAGTTAAGAGAATTAGTGAAGAGGATTAAGGAGACTTAAGGAATAAGAAATATATGAGATATGAGTCGATATGAAAGTACATGTGAGATAAGAGTAAGATAACACTATGAGATATCATTCGTTATAAGTATGAGGTAGGAAATAGTAATTCTATGAGGTATAAGATGATGAGAATTAGTGTGATACTGATATGGAACTTAGTAGGAATTTAAGTCCTGAGGTAATTACTAAGAGATGAATTGGGAATGTTGATGGACTGAGTCCACGCTTTGGAGATGTATTGATTATGACTAGAATCACTAAAAAGATAGAAAATTGTACACGAGTGAATTATTTGATGTTTGAAAATGATTTGGGAGGTGGAACTTGATTTTCTAGGGATCAAGGGAAACCGAACACAAATTGGGGTGGAGGAATAGTTCAGCACTGATGCTGATCACATCAGGGTTGGATGATTCCTGAAACTCTCTTCCAGTGGTCACAATTAAATCACGCTAAGGATAGAGGCGTTAGGATAAAACAAAATTGGAGTTGATTGTATTTTTAATTAAGGAATTATTCCTCACATGACCTCGTAAAAAGGATTTCCTTTTTACTGAGTCTCGCCCACGAAGTCGAGGACGCATGAGCCTTTGTCTTCGGACCAGTGACATGGGGAGAGCAGAGTTGTTTGGTATTCAGGCCCATGGTGGCGAGGATGAATGAGCCTTTGTCTATGGACCGGTGACATGGGAGAATACGATGAAAATTATGTGATTGTTTTAACCATCAGAAGGAATAAAGGGAATTTCGAGTGCTATACATGCTTAAGTATGTTGTGTGATATCTAAGTATAGTTATATGACAGACCTAATGAGTCAATAAGATTAAGTACATAAAAGCATGATGTATATGATCTTCGGAATGAGGTAAGCCATGTATTCTAATAAAATAAGATGCATGGGAACTTTAAGGGACAAAGTTCTTTTAAGGGGGGTAGATTGAACTACCCCAAACATAAGTATGCTAAGTAAACATCAATTTATGATGTATTAAGGCTAAAACATGCCTTAGAAACATTGGTAGACAATTTAAACCAAGGAAAACATAAGAAAATGCCATAAAGGCAATTTAAGCAAAAATGTGCACTAAACTTGGAGTGAATTTGATTAGCACCCAAATATCATTATAAGACCTTATTAACATACTAATGGACATTTTAAGTCAGTTACCAAAGAAAACCAAGCTGAAAAACAAGCTTAAACATAAAATATGCTTTAAGACTTCTTAAAGCACCTTTTTGAGAAATTGTCTTAGAAATGGGTTTTGATTGGCTAAATGCCCATGATTACACATTAATCAACATTTGTACTAATTAGTATCACATTAGGAAGCCTAAATCAATGGGAAACCATAAATTTCACAAATTTGTGCACTAATTTGTGAATAGTGACTAGTTCAAGCTTTAGTCATCATAAGTCAATAAGTTTGTCAACCAAGACCACAAATGTCTTGTTTAATAAGGGGGGTGGGGACGGTTTTAAATGGTGACTCACCATTAGTATCCAGCACATTAAAGGAAAAGAAGAGGAAATGAGAGAAAGTTACTATTTACTTTTAAAAGGTAAAATATCTTACTTTTAGCCTACCTTCTCTCCTCTTCTTCATTCATTCTCTTCTTCCACGGCTTTCTTCATCTTCTTCACCCTCTCAAACCGTGAGAACCAGCTCCATACTTGCTCCACCTTGCTTTGTCCATAACTTGCTCATTTTAGCTCCAAATCAAAAACTAAGCATAGATTTCTCTTAGTTAGACCAAGGCCTTGCTTCCTATCTTTTGAAAAATTGAAAAGCTTCATTTTTGAGTAGGTCTTGCTTTGCTTCATTGTGAAAGCCATTCCAAAATTCAAAGGTAAACATACACTTTTAAGCTTTAAAACACATTTTTGACCTAGGAATGATTCCTTAAGGTTAGTGTATTATTTATCACTCATGAGATTCATTGTATATTGGTTAGAAAATTGGCAAGGGAGATTTAGTTGGTGGCCGAGATTCATTCAAGAAAAGCCCTAAGGAGGAAGCTAAAATAAGCTTGAGAAAAAGAAGGTAAATTGCTTACCTAATGGTGGTTTAAGGTTTAAGGGATGAGATTTAGATAAGTACTACTGTAGCTTAAAGCTTACATTATGTAATGGGTTATATAACCTAGGAAAAAAATTTAAACAAGATTGTGAACTTGTGACTAAAGAGCCAATGGGAATGAGTTAGTAAGATGAGTTTAAGGTGAATTATGAGAACACTTATATTGCTATGGGAGCATTGTTGTGTGTATTCGCGGGTTGAAAGCTTTTATACGTAGGAAATTCAGTGTTTAAGTTTAAGTCATTTAAGGGCCTAAGAGCCATGTCATTTAAGAGTCTTAGTGCTATGCAATTTAAGATTATTGGACTATATTGAGTTGTTATGAATGGGTTGATTTTGAGTGAGAAAATATGATGAGAAAGGATATAATGTGTGTGAGATGATTGAGTGAGAAAAACAATGCATTTTGGGCATGATAATATACTAGAGAAGCTATGGCGAAATTCGAGTAGAAAACAAAGTGTTTAAGTGGTGGTTGAGAATTAAAATGACCTAGGATTTACTAGGGATCATTAAAAGGAATTTGAGTGGAAATGAGTTAACTAAGGAGTTCTTGAGGTTTAGAATGACCTAGAATTGCCTAGGAGGAAATTAGAGGTTAGGTGGGTGTACTAAACACACCAAAGTCATGGTATGAGGAATGTTGATACTTATGCAAAAATATGGAGGGGATGATGTATAATGTTTTAGGATGATTTAGGTTAGAACTAGGAAGTATAACTGTGAGAATTTTGGGAAGCTTGTGTAAGTGATGAGGATGCTAGTAATGGATTAATAAGGTTGTAGTTCGATGGTAATGAGTGGACTTGGGTGATAGAGGAGAAAATTGTAAGAGCATGTTGTAGAATGTCAAGGAAAATGACTAGGAATGTATAAGAGTGTCTAACCATGAGAATGGTGAGTTAATTGAGTAAATGAGATGGAAATGTCTAAGGAGGGTGTAGCATGGCCAAGGTAGACGAAGAACAATGCTAAGGTGCTATGAGGATGAAAAGAAATGTATAGGTATGTTTAGGAGTTTAGGAATGATGTGTAACAAATGGAAAGTGGAGAGATTTGTGCATGGAGATGCAAGATAACCTTGGAAGGTTTAGCAAAGGAAAGATGGATGAATGATGATGTTTGAGGAGTAGTTATATTGGTGGAAAGGAAACACTTCAGTTAGTTGAAGTTTTAGGCAAAATATTACATGTTGGAAGTGTAAGGAATTAAGTTGTAAGTGTTAAGAGTTTAGTAAGAGCTTGAATAATGATCAAGGAATTTCGAGGTGAGTTGATACATGAGTTAGGAGGATTTTAAGTGCTAAAATAGTGTTAGAACATGTGTTAAAACATAGGGAATGATTAGAAGAAGATTGGGCAAAAGAACAAGTGTGGAAAGAGGTTCAAAACTGTAAAATTTGACAGTTTAAAATGGGGTCCGGGACTTGGTCCTTGGATAAAGTCCCGGGCCAGTGATAAGTGTGAAATATATATACTTTTAGGGTTATAATTCTTTCTATTTTGTTAATAATTCATGTCATATTTCTCACTTATCATATGTTTTTCCTTAGATTTGTGTTTAGATGAGAGCTGATGTTTTTTTATGTGTTAAATATAGAAAAAAGTCACAAATTTACATTCGTCAGCTTATAAAGATTACAACGGAAAAATGGTGATATATATACAACGTATATATACACGCATCATTCAAGAGGTGGGGCTACACATTGTTATGAATTGGACGAAAGTGGACATGATATTCACGTAGGATGCTGCTCTCATTGATTACCATGGCCACATTAATTTTTATACTCACATAACTGCATGGTGCATGCACATGTGGAACAAACAAATAAAAGGGGTGCACATATGAAATATATGGGCTGGACGTGGAGAATTTATTTGGAACATATACAAGAGTAATCGACATTATGGGGAAGATATATTTTTGTGTTATTATTATTTTATCTTTTGGTGGATTCTCCACGCATATAACGGGTGCTGCAAAACAAATTACGGGGCGGCTCATCATCCGCGGCGAGACTCCCTGTCATACGACTGCTCCATCAAATTTGTCAGCGCCGTTTTCTTCCCGGCTCCTGTTCTCGATCAACCAGTACCACCTACACTATTCCATCGAAAAATCTGTTGAGTTCCATCATCACGCCTACCACCACTTTCACGCCAAATATCTGCACACCGTCACATTCACGCCTGAACCTTCTTTTCCTCTCGCCGACCACCATTCATCATCCACCGCCACACCATACACGCCACTGCTAACCTCCATTATTCCCACATCCTTACCACCGAATCAAACAACAGAGGCGTGGAGGGCAGCAGCAGTCCAGCGCGGAAGGGAGGACAGAAACCGGGCATCGACCGAAAGCACTAAAGGGCCGCAATGAAAATTCTTGAACTGAACTCTTTTACATTTTTCATTGCAAGTTGTTTAATGTTAGTTTTAATTATTGTTTATGTTCTTGAAATCATGAGGGAGTAGTTTTATTTAGCTTCTCGGGTTAAGGAAGTGAGTCTTTTTCGTAGATTTCACGTTATGTAAATTTCTCACTATTATTATAATTTTGTAATAGTTTATTTTCTGTTCTTAATGCGCTTGGATTTTCTGGCCAATTTTCTAAGTGATTTTTGTAGAGCTTATATCAAAATGCGGTGCTGAGATTCAGTTCTAGACATAGGAAATCAAACCGGATTAACAACTAGAAGCATGGTTTGCCTATAGGTTAATCTGTCTCTAACAGGAATTGTGTTTATTGCAATTAACTTGAATTTAACTTGGGCATGGTTTGCGGCTTGTTATTTCAATTAGTTAGGGTTCGTTGTACAAGGACCGGTCAACGAACTATTTATAATTCCTGAGTTTATTGCATAAAATAGTGAAACTTATTATTAATTGAATTCGACGAAATAGACTAGTGGAATAACCCGGGGAGCGTTTTTAATTCACTAGATTTTTAAACCGATATTTGTTTTGTTATTTTATTACTTTGTATTCGTTAGTTGATTTAAATTAATTGAAAATCTGAAAAAGTGACAATTTCCCGTTTTCTTAGTTTAATTTAGTTTCTCGGTTAGATTAATAATTTGTCAGTTAATTGAACGAGGTCCTTGAGTTCGACAACCCACTTAGTCACTATACCCGCAAAACGATAGGTACACTGCCTAAGTAGAAGTATAATAACATATATTTCTGCTAACAAGTTTTTGGTGCCGTTGCCGGGGACCTCTGGCATGGTTAATTGACATTTTTATTCATCTGATTGAGATTTGATTTAAGTTTTTTTTTTAATAGTAGATTAGTTTATTTTTAATTTATTATTCAAATACGTTTTGTTTTCTTTATTTTGTTTAGATTTGCAGTTTTGTCGATTAAGTTTTTGTTTTATTTAGTTTGTTGGTTACGTGTTTTAGCATTTCATTTATTAGTGTAGTTATTATTTTTAGCATTATTTAGTTTTTGTTTGATTCTAATTTTGCCATGTTCGTTTTTATTTTGTGCTAGCATTAATTTGGTTGTTATTCAACCATTATTTAGTGTTTATTGTTAGTTTATTATTTAGTTTATTTTTCCGAAAATTTTGTTTGCTTTAGTTAATTTTTTTTGCTTGTTTATAATTTTATTTTTATTCTATAGACAATTTTATTTAGGAATAGATTGCTCATTCTATTTTATTACGTTATAGTTTTATCTGTATTTTTACTTATTTATTTTATTTTTGCAATTCGACATGGCTGACTGCACATTGAATGAGCATCAACAACCGTCAGTCGAGGGGAGACCTTCTGCTATTGTTCTCCCAGAAATCACACCAGTAGAGATGGAGGCTTGGCAGTTCAAGACTAGCTACATCACCACGTTGTTTCATCAAGGCCAGTTTAGTGGGGTTGATTCTGATGACGCTCCACATCACATCTCGAGGTTTTTAGACTTTTGCAATGCCTTCAACAAGACCGGGAACCTGAACCAGAGGATTCGACTGCAATTGTTTCCCTACTCCTTGAAGGATGGAGCTTCCAGATGGCTAAGGCGTTTGCAGCCACGGAGTATCAATACCTGGGCGGAGCTAGCACGGAAGTTCCTGAACAAGTACTATCCACCATCCAAGACTAGAGAAAAGATTGGCGAGATTAATAGCTTTTGTCAGGAACCAGGTGAGTCGCTTTATGATTCATGGGATCGGTTTAGAGAGCTTCAAATTTTATGCCCGCACCACACTAGTAGAAAAAATATTTAATATGACGGACTTTAAACCACGGTTAAGAATGTACCCGTCGTTTAAAGTAAATAAACCACGGTTTTTAACAGAACCGTCATATATGTTGCAGGGCTCATTAGATAAATGACGGTTTCCGCCGGAACCGTCGTTTATAGTTCGACGCCTTTGAATATAAATGACGGTTCTAATGTCAACCGTCATATATAGTGACGATAAACCACGGTTCTTTTCAAACCGTCATTTAAAGTTTTGCGCCAAACATTTTAAACCACGGTTTCCATATAACCGTGGTTTTTGTTTCGTCACATTGGTTTTAAAATGACGGTTTTTGCCCAAACCGTCGTTTAAATTTGTTTAATTAAAACCCTGTTCCTTCTTCTTCTTATTCATCCTTTCTCTTCTCCCGCGTTCTCTTCTCTGGCGATTTCCCCCTATACCATCGAGCTTGCGCGCCTTCTTCCTCCGCCATCGAGCCCAGTTGCTCCGCCGCCTTTGCGCGTCGCCACGCAGGCGCCTCCACCGCCCCAACCTCCTCTCGCCTAGCTGAAGTCTCGCCTCCTCCATCGTCGCGGCTCCACCACGTCGGTCCACCACAGCGCGGGTCGCCGGTCTTCCTCCTTCCAGATCGCTGCTGCTTCTCCGGTGAAGTCAAAACCCGTCGCCAGAATTCGCCCCAGCTGTCTATGGTAATCCCTCCACCTGGTTAAACTTGAGTGCTTCATTCTGCTGATGTTTGGCTAAATAAATTCACTTCTGATTGGGGGTCGAGTTTATTGATGCAACACAAAGCTTACTGCTACCACGACTCCCATAAACAAAGCAGTTTTACGACAAGAATGATATTGCATCTGATTTGGTTATAACCTTGTTTGCAAACTGCTTAAATTTTGTCTAAACTCATAACCAGTCCAGAAGTTTTGTATACGTGCATAACGAGCTATTGCAGGGATTACTCTCACCTGAATGCTCATTTGTTTTAGTGTTTACGCGGTCACCTTCTTAAACTCTGTAGAAAGCTGAGTAGGATAAAAAAGCAAGTTACATGATTGTGTCATGCTCCTGAATTAATTGTGTCGTGTTCCTGAATACTATTACACCGGTAGTCCAGCTTAATTTCTGCTGCTACATGTGTTGTGTTAGCCTGTTTTTCCCAGCTATATATCAAGGGAACTGTTGGAACAATTTTTTATCTATGAAAACATTCATTCTTAAACAGTTTGTGCTTCCATTTACAAGAAGCTAATGTATAAAATCTGCCGTGTTTTAAAATGGTAAAAGTTCGCTTCTGTTTGATCTAAGCAAGTCATAGAGAGCATAGCTTATGATTGTTTTGAGTCAAGAAAGCGGTGCCTTACCAAAACTTAACTTCACTTCGGTTTAGAACTCCTCTTTTCTTTATCCTTCCTAGTGTTCAATACCGCACTCTAGGCGTAGACATCTTTGATTTCCTATCTATTAAGTCGTATTTAAAGGTGAACCATACATAATGTTATAGTTGTCAGTATTCGATACTGAATTATGAAGTTTTTGCACTGATTTTGCAACCTGTGTGGCACTGATCTAAGCTCTTTTCTTTTTTCTCTGTTATCACATTCAGGACATAATATTTTGGCATTTTTTGAGCTGCTGCAGCCAGCATAAATCTGTTTTTGTCACTGATTAAATGATTAATAGGTTAGACAGCTAGCAACCTTAAACATAATTCAAATCTGTAGAAATTCTTCATATGTTTAGAGAACTACTCCAGCTCTCTCCTTGGTTAATTCAAGCCCAGATAATTATTGCCGCTATGAATGGGTACTTCTTAATCTAAAACTTATCATGTTCCCTCTGTTCTTCGTCATTTTTATTTCGAAAAGCTTAATATACATTGATTCTTTGGTTTACACCTCTGCATTCCTTAAAACTTTACTCATGAACTTTTGCTAAAAGCTCTTCTGGAAGTTTTCACAATACGAAATCGGATTTGAATTAAGGACATTACTTTGACTCGTTTTGTTTAATGATTGCTTATGGGAAAATTGCAAATACCTTATCATCAAAAGATCTATTATCTTTTATGATAAGCAGTGCACAAGCATATGCCTTAATTACTTCTGATTATTAAATGATGAGCTAAACAGCCAAAAAATACAGCAACCTTACAAACTCTAATATACCACTACAATCAACCTCCAAAGAGTGCATTCTTGTCTCTTATTGCTGTGTGCTGGCACAACTTAGGCAAGCTGCCTTAGAAGTTCATTTTTGATTCTACAGATCCTTTTACGGTTGGGTAATCTAAAACACCAACTCTGCTGCAATCACCTTGAAGTGTTCTGTTAAGTTTTTGACCTTCAATATAACATAGAAGGGTATAGTAGTTTGTGTCATCTTGGTAGCTTGTTGTGCTAAACCTGAAGTCCGCCGGTATCCCTCACTGAATCTTTGTCTACGGTAATTTACACAAATTAAACATGTTTGGTTGGTCAGTAAAACAAGCAGTTTAATGAGAGAACCACATCCATTTTGGAAACTTCCATTCAGGAAAATATTTTTGTGCTGAATTTGAAAGTTATCAAATCTGTTTAGCTTATTATTGGGGTAAATATGCTAAATATGCTAAATCTGATTTGATAACCCCTTTTCTTGGATTATTTCTCCTTCCTCCCCCTCTGTCGCATTTCTATTTTTTTCCACTCCTTTGTGTTTTGCTCTTATTTCTGTAGATCGATGGCTTGGCCTAATATCATACTAATTTGTAAAGCATTAAGCAGACCATCGCTCAATATTCAAGAATAACCTTATTCTAATTTCAATATTGGATAGGTGATTACACTTGGAACTCATTCAGCTGTCTCCCTCCCATCCTATGTCGTGAGTTGACCATCACTCCTCATCAGGTTAGTATTTAAAAATGTTTCAACACATGCTTTTTTTGACATATGCTTGTTTGCTTATTTGTTTAGTCATGTTTTTCATTTGAAATATTAAAAAAATCAAACAGTTCCCTGTCTGATGATGCTTAAAATGTTAGTGCGTTTTGTTGAGAATCACTTGAACCTTGATCTGATGCTGCTATTGTGTTTTCTTTTGCGTAAAAAAAGTGTGGATATCTAAAAAAACGTAAAGGTCATGCCAAATTTTTTCCAGAATTAACCTGATTCTAATTTCATTGAATTTAACCTTCTTCATAATTACTCACAGTTTCAATTTTTTCCATCTTTTGCACAATATCAGTGTTGATTGTTTTAATAACTTTTAAGATTAACTTATCTTTTCTTGTAGATCGATTGGCTTGGCCTAATATCATATACTAATTTGTAAAGCAATTAAGCAGACCACGCTCAATATTCAAGAATTAACCTTATTCTAATTTCAATATTGGATAGGTGTGATTACACTTGGAACTCATTCAGCTGTCTCCCTCCCATCCTATGTTGTGAGTTGACCATCACTACTCATCAGGTTAGTATTTAAAAATGTTTCAACACGATGCTTTTTTTGACATATTCTTATTTGCTTATTTATTTAGTCATGTTTTTTATTTCAAATATTAAAAAAATCAAACAGTTCCCTATCTGATGATGCTTAAAATGTTAGTGCGTTTTGTTGAGAATCACTTGAACCTTGATCTGATGCTGCTATTGTGTTTGCTTCTGCGTAAAAAAAGTGTGGAGTATCTAAAAAACGTAAAGGGCATGCCAAATTTTTTCCAGAATTTAACCTGATTCTAATTTCACTGAATTTAACCTTCTTCATAATTACTCACAGTTTCAATTTTTTTCATCTTTTGCACAATATCAGTGTTGATTGTTTTAATAACTTTTAAGATTAACTTATCTTTTCTTGATTGATGTCGCAGTCTTGAATATTTCCGACGACCCCGGTTGCTGCCTTAACTATTGCCCCGTCAACCTCTGCCACCGGCTTGCCTGATCAGAACCCACGGTAGTAACCTAGCTAGTTGCTAAAAATTTCTTTTTTTGTTTGCCAACTAACTAACATCTTGAAAGTTGATTTGTATGCCAAAATTAATTTTTCCAGAATTTAACTTTATTCTAATTTCATCGGCTAGGTGTTACTACGTACAGTTGAACTATCTCCCTTCAATCCTTTTTGTGAGTAGATCATCACTACTCACCAGGTTAGTAGACCATGGTTTGTTCCAACTATATTCGTTTGTTTAAATATGTTCAATTATTAAAGTTTTTATAAAATTAAAACCTTATTCTAATTTCATTGAATAGGTGTTATATATACTACGCGCAAGAGCATTTGCCTACTTCTCCTTCTGTGTTGATTATTTTTGTTTAACCTTGTTAATTTTTGATTATTTTTCAGATTATGGATCCTGACGATAGAGTCGAAGAGGACTTACTGTTGGGGTTGGATGATATTGACGATGACATCCCTACTGAAGAACCACCAGCCGCATCTACTTCGCAGAACCCTCGAAGGGACGTGGACCGACCCGTGGGTTGAAGGAGAAGAAAAATTCTCCCATCGATTTGATCTGGGACAAGTACCTCCGACATCGTGGTGGGTCGAAGCAGCAGTTTGCTTCCTACTTGGGATTGATGGTAAAATCCCATTGCTCGATTAATAAGGATTGGAAAGATCAAGAAAAGGCAACAAAGACATCTGGCAGATGGTGCAGAAGAAGTACAAAGTCGCGGATGAACTTCGGACTAAGATTGAATCACTTCTAGCGACATCACTACGACAGTTCAAGCATCGGTTGGTAGATGGCTGGATTAACAAACCGGGCTCCAAGAGGTCACCGCCGTGGGTAGTGTGATGGTATGATCACGGAGGAGGAGTGGAAGATATTCTACGACTATCGCCAGACTGAAGAGTTTAAGGTACTTTTACAATTATTCTTTCTTAATTATTTAAGGAATAAAATTTAACAAATATTTTTTTATTATGTATAACTTACAAATATACAATTTTTGTAAAGATGAAACAAGAACAAGCGAGACGTAACCGGGCGAAGAATATCTACAAGCACTTCATGGGGCGAGCTGGATACACGGGGCGGTTGGAGAAGTGGAAGAGCGAGGGCTTACTAACGAAAACTAATGAAGACGACACTCAGTCAGTTATTGATGATGTTGACGATGTAAGTAGGGTGCAAACATTTATGCTGGGTCGCATGAAGAAAAATGACGAGGGAGTATATGTGTTCCCGTAGAGCGAGACTACTGAGTTGGCGTCCAAGATTGTAAGTATATATATATTTAAAAGTTGTTGTTTACTAATTAGTAAGTTCATTTCTAATATTTTTGTTAATTTAAAATAGTCTGGCTCTACTGAGAGATGGGAGATGGTTCCGGCCCCTCCGTCTTAGGATGATCCACTGAATAAGGCCCTTGGGCAAAAGGATCATCCAGGGCGAGTGCGGGGGCTTGGAGGGGAAGTTCGACAAAAAGACGTGTTTCCTACATCTCGATCGAGAGTACCACCGGCTGAAATGATAGAGAGAATGGTGGATGAACGGGTGCATGACAGGTTGGAGGAGTCGGAAAGACGTCACGCTGAGTCGGAAAGACGCCACGCTGAGGAGCATCAAGCCTACGAGGAGCGCCTGCGAAGACTTGAGGCTTTAGTATTGGGCCAGGTGCATGCTCCTACACCGACACCTACTACTCCTACACTGGTGTCTACTCCTACCGCGACGGCGGATACATCGATAGTGGCCGCGTCTCTTACACCGGCACCTACTGCTAGACCGACGTCTGCTCCTACCACGACGGCGGATACTGTCGATGATCCTACACCGACGTCTACTCCTACCACGACGGCGGATACTTCAATGGTCGATCATCCTGCACCTTCTTCTCCTACCAGAGACACATTTCCTTATCAAAACCTTTCGGTTTGTTCTTTTTTCCTCCTTAGTTATTTTAACATTACTTTTAAAACAATATAATTTTATTAGCTTGCTTACTGTTGTGAGTTGATGTAGGTGGCTAAATCATGTCATTTGTTTCAAGTGTTGGATTGTGGGACTGTTCATGTTGCATTCGGTCGGGTTTTATAGACCGGACCGAACACTGTAGTACATTTCAAGCCCATCCCACCTCTCCACGCTCGTGTGATGGTAGACGATATTGTGCAAGGTCATGAGGACTCTCCCCTTCCGTTGGAGTGGAATCAGTGGAGTAAAATAGGTCAAGCAAAATCTTCAGTTGTTTCATGGCCATATTCTCTCATTGATGTCAGTAGTGACAAGGTAAACTATTTAATTACATGCTTACTGTTTAGTTTTTAACTTGACTGTTGACTGATATGTTTATTATTTAAATTTTGTATACTATTAGATTGATAAGGAATTAAGACCGGTTAAGAAGAGAAAAGTGGATAAGGGGAAGGAAGTTGTGAAATCAAATGAGGAGAGTCAGAGTGTGAGAAAGGAAGTGGTCAAACCTTTCGATATGACTCCTAGGAGATCCCCCATTCTGACACCCAAGTATCTGAAGAAGTTGACAGACAAACAAAAAATGCTGTATGACTTTTTCATGACGAAGCCGCAGTCTGTCACCAATTTCAACATGAAAGTGTCTAAGCATGTTTTCCACTCCCCCGAGCCCAGAGATCTGATGATTACCGTGAGCGATCTAAGAGAATTTTTGATGGGAGACCTGCTTAACATCTCTGTGATTCAGGCCTATTGTGTGTAAGTATCTTTTAAATTATTAAATTATCTTTCATTTTTTAAGCTATTTAACATATCTTATGAAAAAATGTTGTTTAGGTGTTTGACTACTAGACTGATATCGAACAAGAGATTATCTTCCATCTCTTTCTTGTGCCCGCAATTGATGTCAGCAAATTAGGCCGCATTGGATGCGCAAGGATGTGCACAGCACGTGAGACAGGGATTTTGTGCTGCGGTGCGAAGAAAAAGCAAATATTTGCTGATCCCATATCATCAGATGTAAGTACACAATAACTGGAATTTTTTGCTTCCTAATTGTGATAATTAAAAATATTGTTCTACAAAACATTCTTTGTTTTATCTGTGGCAGCAATCATTGGATGTTGATGGTGTTGTGTATCGACACCTTATGCTTGTTGATACTAGACCCATTGGGCGGCCCTGATGACCTTCGAGAGATCGCTGTAGCGAAATATTTGAAGGAGTGAGTATTCAAAATTTTAATGCATTCTGTATTTATTTTAATCTTGTCCTAGATTATTGACAATAAATGGCTTCATTTTAAAATGCTGAATTTATGCAGGGGTCATAAGTTTAGTTTGAGTGATGCGAAGAAACCATTCTCCATCTTGGACTTCCATTACATACGTGTAAGTAATCATTTAATTTATGCATTTTTGTATTAAAGTTAAACGTTTAATTTTTGATCTATCTAAAGTTGGCAATCCATGGATGGTGTGATGACAGTGTCCTCAACAGCCTGATTCACGAAGCTGTGGCTATTATGTGATGCGGTACATGTTCGAGATTGTACAAAATATTGACACGCTTGGTGATGATGACAAGGTAAACCATACCAATCAAAGTTTTAGTTAAAGTTATTGCATTTGAAATAAAATTGTGTAATAATGATGATCAGTTTCTTTTTATGGACAGATCGTTTCTTTTTTCACAAAAGCAGGGAGCACGTATTCCAAAGTGGATCTCGACTTTGTAAGAGATCATCTATCGCAGTTTTGGTGTAAAAATTACTTGAGTGTTACTTAGATCTTATCCTAGTGTAGTTAGACTTACACTTTTGTTTGTGCTGAAGCAACGTAGACTCTCAAAGAGTTTGTAAAGTTCAACTCTCTCTTATTTTTGAAAGTTTTGTTTTGCAATTCGTTTTCAATGTTGCAATTCAAACTGGCAACTTGGTTTATGGTCATATATATAGTGTGGTTGGTTATCAAAGGGCAATACCAGTTGGATGCCCTGTACAGGTTGTATATATATGATTGTAAATTGGGTTGTGTTGGAAAACACATTGTGGTAGAGGCTAGAAAAACAAAAAAAACTAAAAAAAAAGAAGAAAAAAACCACGGTTATGTAAAAACCGTGGTTTTAAACACAATGGAACGACATTATAAACCACGGTTTAGTAGCAAAACCGTCGTATAAAATGCAATGGAAACGGTAATATACCACGGTTATGTTCCAGAACCGTCGTATAAAAGGCTTATATACCACGGTTATCAAGTCAAACCGTGGTATAAAATCGGTCTTTCCCCGCGACAGAAACGGATTTAAACGACGGTCGCCGTACAACCGTGGTTTTTACTCTAGCGTTTAAACGACGGTTTTGAACCGTGGTTTATAGTCATTTTTGAATATATGACGCGCGTATTAACCACGGTTTGGAACCGTGGTATATAGACAAAATAACCGTGGTAAAAAAACATTTTCTGCACTAGTGCCATGGTATGAGTGATAGGGATTTAGTATTGGCATTCTTTGGTGGCTTAAATGATTCAAATAAATTGTTACTAAACTTTGCATCTGGAGGAAATTTCATGAATAAGACAGGTGCAGCAGCAATTGAGCTTCTGGATTCAATGACCGTGAGCACCAGACAGTGGTGTAAGAACAAGGGGAGAGGAGAGGCCAAGAAAGATGCCGGACTTTATCATTTGCCCCCACAGGACCATCTATCTACTCAATTGACTGCCATAGCAAAAGCAATGGAGAAGCTCACTCTTGGTCAAACGCAGCAACCGGTGAAGGCAGCAACTACTTCTTCCCAATACCTGACTCCTTGCTGTGATATTTGTGGAGGAGCCCACGAGACTTACAACTGCGAGGGACCTGGGTACATCGGTAATCCAGAAGAGGTAAATTCTATAAACAACCGACCAGGTAACTCTTTTCCTAATGCTTATGGTCAAAATAGTTGGAGAAATAATCAGCAGTCTCAGTGGCAAGGTAATGATCAGTTTATGGGCAATAATTCTTATAATCAGCGTAATAGACAATCTCATTTTAATAGACAACAGGATCAAGCTCAAAATTCACAAGATAGTAACAGCAAGATCGAGAGCATGTTTGCAGAGTTGCTGAAACAGGGCCAGGCCACTAATTCCAGAATTGCAGACTTGGAGGCCAAATTTGCTGATCAAGCCTACATAAATCAGAGTGTAAAGAGGCAGTTGAGTCAGATGTCACAGCAGTTAGCACAAATGCAGGTAGGGTCGCTTCCAAATCAACAGAAACCAAATCTAGTAGCACATTGTAAATCAATAACATTAGACGGTGGGAAGCGACCAGAACCTAGTGCTCCTGAAGCTGCAAAAGAAACTCTGAGGCATGAAATTATAGAAGTTAAGGACTCCAACAAGAAAGTAGAAACATCCAAGAAGGAGGAGTCTCCTGAAACTCAACCTACTTTATTTTCTTTTTTTGATTCTTGAATTGCATTAATAAAATCATTGACATATCCTGCTCCAGTTTTGATGAGTGATTATGATAAGCAATTTGAGAAATTCCTGAGCTTCATGGAACTGTTAACTGCTAAATGTTCTTTTGAATATATTTGTACTAAGATGCCCAATTATGCTAAATTTTTGAAGAATCCAAGATTTGATAAGCGTAATTTACAGGAGCATGAGACAGTGGAGTTAACAGAGACGGTCTCGGCAGTCCTTCTAAAGAAGCTCCCTCCTAAGCTTAGTGATCCTGGACTCCCCATCATACCTTGCTCTATTGAAAAGGTAAATTGTGGTAAAGGTTTGTGCGATCTAGGTGCTAGCATCAACTTAATGCCTTTATCAGTTTTTAATAAACTAGGAGTTGGTCAATGTTCCCCTACTTCCATTCGATTGCAATTGGCTGACCGCTCCATAGTTTGTCCAAAGGGTAAGGTGGAGGACTTAATAGTGACAGTAGGAAAATTTTCGTTTCCTGCTGGTTTTATCGTTGTAGACATGGAGAAGGATTCAGAAGTACCTATTATTTTAGGTAGACCTTTTATGCGCACTGCTCGTATTTTAATGGATGCAGAAGAAGGGAAAATAATATTGCGATACCATAATGAGCTGGTCTCTTTTGATATGACTCCTAATAAGAGAAATCTTGCAGGAGTTCAGTTTTGTTCTGGTATAGCTATTGTTGACTCTTCAGTGCAGGAGATAGGATTGTAGAGAGAGCCTAACGTGCCTAAAACTTTTCCAAAGATCACCAAGACTTGTAAGAGAACTAAGGTGCTAGTCAAGAAGAAACATTCTTTTGCTGCCCACGTGACTGAGGCGCCGGACAAAGGTAATGATCATATTTATTTTCCTTATCCAGACGACTTTCATGATGGAATGCACACCCCCAAACGAGTACGACAAAAGAAGAAAGTTGAAAAAGTTTGGCGGGTTAAGCGGATCCTTCAACCAAATAGAAGATGTCTAGTAGATCCTAGTAAGCGTAACCCTCCTGATTCAACACGTGGCAATGAGATGATATAATCGAGGGAAAGTCTAGCCAAAGACTATAAAGAAGGGCGGCTGACTGGGAGGCAACCCAGTGGTAGTTTTAGTTTCCAGTTTTGTTTTGATTTGTAGTACTTTTATTTTATTCCTTGTTATCCAGTTTACTCACTTGAGGTTTCGAATGCCCGCGCGTTTAATGAGATGCTTTTAGTGTCAATTCTTGTTGATTTTCTGAGATTGCTTGCAGGTGTGGAGATCATAGACACTTCGTAGGTTGGACACCTTCTTCACAGCAAGTGTGAGGAACCCCGGTAAAGGACTTAAGTGCGAGGAAGGTACCCTTCCTCAATCTGAAGATTTCTACCCTGGTAAAGGACTTAAGTGTGAGAAAGGTGCCCTTCCTCAGTCTGAAGATATCAGGGAAGTTTTCGTGTCCTTTCACTTTTATTTTAGTCCAGCTTACGTTTTGCATGAATTTAGTCCATGAGATCTTTTATTAATCCTTGACGAGTTTGCAATATTTAGAAAGCCCTTTTCTTGGTTTTAATTTGTGAACAGTGAGGACATTGCTCCTCTTAAGTGTGAGGAAGTAGAGGTACTTTCTAAATATTGACAATTGCACTTAATGCCATATTTGTTTTTTGTTGTCCTCTTATATTGAAAGAATTGCTTCTTTTAAGCGCCAATAAATATTGAATCTTCTGGTGAAAATTTCTATTGAGGTTTTGAAAACAAGCCTGATGGCCACCTCAAGAATCTTTCTGCTTTTGGCTGTTTGTATGTATAGTTTTATCCAAATTGAATCCATTCTCACTGAAATTTGGTGGATTAGCTGATTATGAAAACTAAATTAGTCTAGTTTGGGATCTTGGGAATGACGATAAAGTTTGGTATGAAAAGGATAAGGCAAGGTACTCCGCTGATCTGAATTAAAATTTCTGAACCAAAATAGGCCTCTTCATTCGGTTATTAAGTCCTCGAGGTGCCTTAACACCTATCTACCTAAGGTCTCGGGATCTGGGATAGTTGGCCCAAAGCCGTTACATGGATGAAGAGAAAAGTCTGGGGGATGAATTGAATGTGCAAATGAAAGAATAAAATGTTAGAGAAGAAAAGAAATATGGAAAGTAAAACGTTATGTCATTTTGCTATTCTGATCATGAGTACGTGGTGTTGAAAGGTATCGCGGAATAAGGTGTTACTTCACACCCCTTGTCATCCAAAGGGTAGAGGAATAAATGGTGGAAGTTCTCAAACTATTATGTTTCAGTTTCTATAATCTAACTTCTCCATGCTTTTAAAATCATTCTTTTTCACTGTTTATGAAAACCTACAGCAAATAGCAGAACTATTCTTTTGATTGTCATTTTGCTTGTTTTCCATCGGCAGTTGTTTGATCCTGAGTTTCAATACTACGGCCCTTAAGAGTAGTCATATTCTGTATTTGCTTGAGGATAAGGAAAAGCAAAGTGTGAGGAAGTTTGATAAGTGTGAAATATATATACTTTTAGGGTTATAATTCTTCCTATTTTGTTAATAATTCATGTCATATTTCTCACTTATCATATGTTTTTCCTTAGATTTGTGTTTAGATGAGAGCTGATGTTTTTTATGTGTTAAATACAGGAAAAAGTCACAAATTTACATTCGTCAGCTTATAAAGATTACAACGGAAAAATGGTGTTATATATACAACGTATATATACACGCATCATTCAAGAGGTGGGGCTGCACATTGTTATGAATTGGACGAAAGTGGACATGATATTCACGTAGGATGCTGCTCTCATTGATTACCATGGCCACATTAATTTTTATACTCACAAAACTGCATGGTGCATGCACATGTGGAACATTCAAATAAAAGGGGTGCACATATGAAATATATGGGCTGGACGTGGAGAATTTATTTGGAACATATACAAGAGTAACCGACATTATGGGGAAGATATATTTTTGTGTTATTATTATTTTATCTTTTGGTGGATTCTCCACGCATATAACGGGTGCTGCAAAACAAATTGCGGGGTGGCTCATCATCCGCGGCGAGAGTCCCTGTCATACGACTGCTCCATCAAATTTGTCAGCGCCGTTTTCTTCCCGGCTCCTGTTCCCGATCAACCAGTACCACCTACACTATTCCATCGAAAAATCTGTTGAGTTCCATCATCACGCCTACCATCACTTTCACGCCAAACATCTGCACACCGTCACATTCACGCCTGAACCTTCTTTTCCTCTCGCCGACCACCATTCATCATCCACCGCCACACCATACACGCCACTACTAACCTCCATTATTCCCACATCCTTACCACCGAATCAAACAACAGAGGCGTGGAGGGCAGCAGCAGTCCAGCGCGGAAGGGAGGACAGAAACCGGGCATCGACCGAAAGCACTTAAGGGCCGTAGTGAAAATTCTTGAACTGAACACTTTTACATTTTTCATTGCAAGTTGTTTAATGTTAGTTTTAATTATTGTTTCTGTTCTTTGAAATCATGAGCGAGTAGTTTTATTTAGCTTCTCGGGTTAAGGAAGTGAGTCTTTTTCGTAGATTTCACGTTATGTAAATTTCTCATTATTATTATAATTTTGCAATTGTTTGATTTCTGTTCTTAATGCGCTTGGATTTTTTGGCTAATTTTCTAAGTGATTTTTGTAGAGCTTATATCAAAATGCGGTGCTGAGATTCAGTTCTAGACATAGGAAATCAAACCGGATTAACAACTAGAAGCATGGTTTGCCTATAGGTTAATCTGTCTCTAATAGGAATTGTGTTTATTACAATTAACTTGAATTTAACTTGGGCATGGTTTGCGGCTTGTTATTTCAATTAGTTAGGGTTCATTGTACAAGGACCGGTCAACGAACTATTTATAATTCTTGAGTTATTGCATAAAATAGTGAAAGTTATTATTAATTGAATTCGACAAAATAGACGAGTGGAATAACCCGGGGAGCATTTTTAATTCACTAGATTTTTAAACCGATATTTGTTTTGTTATTTTATTACTTTGTGTTCGTTAGTTGATTTAAATTAATTGACAACCTGAAAAAGTGACAATTTCCCATTTTCGTAGTTTAATTTAGTTTCTCGGTTAGATTAATAATTTGTCAGTTAATTGAACGATGTCCCTGAGTTCGACAACCCACTTAGTCACTATACCCGCAAAACGATAGGTACACTGCCTAGGTAGAAGTATAATAACATTTATTTCTGCTAACAACCAGCACTAAAAACATGCCGAGAGTACACCCCAGAACTGGTCCAGGACCTTGGGTAAGTACCAAGTCCCGAACCATAGCTAAAATGTTGCCGAGAGTTGAAAACACACATTGGTCCGGGACCTTAGGTCCGGACCATGTCCCGGACTAGGGCAATTTAGAATGAAAGTGTGGTTTTTCAATGGAGAATGGTGGGGGCTTGTTGGGGAATGTTATTATAAGATTGTTAAGAGTTGTTTGGTTGAGTTTTAAGGCCATTGGTGGTGTGAACAAGTGTGAGTTAAAATGAGAAGTAAGTAACATAAGTGGTTAAGGTTAAACTACGATGACTTAGTGGTAATTAGTTGGAAATCATTAGTGATTAAGTAAGCTAGGTTAATTAAAAGTAATTAACCACCCAATTCAATCAATGTTTTAGGGTTTGAGAATGGACTCCGGAGGAGAGTAAGCAACCGAACGACCAGCGGTGAACGGTACAGTCTTCTTGTGACCTGCTTGCGAATGAGGTGTCCCTCGGCTTGTGTGCTATTTGTTTATGTGTGTCGACTATACAAGATAAATCATGCAACCGGTTTATTATGTTGTTGTGTGAATGTGATGCACTAACACAACTTATCTCTGAGAACTTACTAATAATGTTTAGTAAACACTTGTATGAGAACAAGGAACACTTCCTAGTATTAGTTTGTTAATAACCGAAAGAGGTTTAATCAACAAACATTGTCTTGACACTTCTACTAACTGGAACTTGGGGGGAGTGAGGAATCAGGGACTGACTCCGGTCATGCATGTTAAGGAAAGGGGGTCGGTACCTGATTCAGTTCCGACTTCCGCTTAAGGACTTGTCTTCGGACTTGTTGCCTAGGATCGAATGTCGGCTCAGCTACATTGGACATCCAGTCCAAGGTAGGAGGCATTAAGATGGTGCGGTAGGATCACCTAAATCCTAAATTTTAAGATAAGTTATTTATTCAACCAATGGAGTTAATAGCTCATTGGCTAGGGTTGCTTTTGACCTGACAAAAATAAACATTGAGATAAGATACAATCATTACTACTTAAAGAATGGTTTGTATTCTAAGATTAAGATAAGGTTTTAGATAAGATACTACCATTTCTATTTAAAGAGTGGTTTGTATTCTAAGACTGAGATAAGCTACAACCATTTCTATTTAATGAATGGTTTATTTTCTAAGATTGAGGTAAGATAAGGTTGGACTGAGATTCAGAGGAAACATAACTTAAGAAGTTAAATAATTGACTCACTAATTAAGGGAACACATTTAAGTCGTTCATTGTGTTTGAACTTTGATTGTTCATATTTGGCTTGTTGTTTATTGCACTTTGTATTATGTTGTGCATCTAATCAACCTCCATGCTATCGACAATTAGTCGTCGTAGCCACGTTAGCTTGGGGACCATGAGAGGATCGTACCAGCAATTTTGATGACCCCCTTTGGGGGATGTTTTTATTATGCAGGTGAATGACAGAAGGCGACAGTCCTGAGAGAAGGATCAGGTAGAATTTACTCCGGGTTGTCTTCTCTTAGTTGCACGAGTAGTGTCTGTACACTCGTTCAGTGAATGGTATGAGATGTTAGTAAGTTGTATCGGATGTAAGGAGATTATAAGATTGATATGTAAATGAATAAGGATTGTAAGTACTAATGTTCGGTATATTCTGTTAGTCAGACCGTTGCAAGGACCTAGAGTGTACTTAATTCCGCTGCAACGTTTGTATATATGGTGTTAAGTTTGAGATAACCACGATTGGATTGAGATGGGGCATTACATGACAACCGGGAATACAACCTCCATGTAGTGAATAAATACGGCATTAAATAATGCATATTCATAAGTTAAACCGTATGACAGAATATAAATAAAAAATGTGGATGCTGATACTAGTTACATGTTATAGTAGATCGGACTACGGTATTCGAGCTCCGGGAGAATAAGAGATAGACGGGCACTCGTCACGATAGTGCCACTCGTCGGTGTACGGTATGTGAATGTGTGGTCCGAAAACTCTAAGGGTTTCCTTAGGTTCCGGACAATATGTGTGTTGCCTGACAAGATAGATATTAATGTGCATGTGTATATGTTTTATCGTTCTGACCATCAAGCGATTATTAATTGTGCACGTACGTCGTTCGGACTTGTGATAACAATTATCACTTAACCTATACATGTACCTAAAGGAGAGACTCCAAGTATTACTTACGAGAGCAAATTTCTCCTAAATTATTAAGCGAGGAACTTAGTTTAGAGACCCGGTATTAACCGTCTCTAGAGCGATGGCTCGACCTATAAATATCACCTAACAGACTTCTAGGTTGTGTGTAAGACTCGATAGGGCATCCATTAAATGTGTTCTCCAATAACGAGATTGCATCTCCAGGAAATTAATAAAAATACGCTAACTAATGAGAGTGTGATAATTAATAATTCATTGTTTAGTAAAACTTGGTCTGCATACGTTCCAGTAGGTTGCGCATAGTGATTACTTGAGTTTCGTACCCCTTTGGGGTTTACTCTTGTTAAGTCTAGCGAGCCAGATACGATCGTTAGCTGGAATGTGCTACCGTTGGCACCATTGGCTTCGGCCGACTGGACTACTACTACTACTGTAGACAAGTAAAACCATCTGCTCACTTGTAGATGACACATGACTATTGTCCAAATTATAAATGTGTGAGGCTAACGGGAATTTTTCCTTAACATGACACCCATATGATTATATGAGTTGTGATGGAAGCGGGGCTTCGAATGAAGGAATTTAATGGATGAGATTAACTTAACTCAGCTGACTCGTAACTCCGTTATCGACTTGACATTGATACCAGCCATATTATCATAATTGTATATTTTTTGTGTGAATAATCATGTGATTGTCATGTGTTTAAATTCTGCCTTTACCGTCATCTATATGTCATGTAACTGGAACAACATGTAACGAACCCATATGCTTAGCAAGATGACTAATTGACCTAAGTGACCTAAATGGGTCTAGGATTACATTATTAACATGCTCAGTGTTTTGCTGAGCCTTTATGGCCTCACATTACAGGTGCGTAGTTGACAGAGTCCGGCACAAGAGAGAGCGGGACGGTTTTTGGATTAGTTAGCAATATACCTATAGAATATACCTTAGGTTTTAGTGATCCACTTTTGTGCTCTTGGCATAGATAGGTAGATTGCTCACTAGTCACTTTTGGGAATTAAGCGTTGTATATAAGATTGAATTATACTCCCGTCATCACAGTGGTTATATTGTATTGTATTATGTAACTAATTATAGGATAGTCGTTTCATTGTTCGCATGGGCTAACAATGGCAAGTAACACCCATTAGATGATTTAGTTTATTTCACCGCTGCGACGTTTTTTTTGCTACGTATGCGTTAGTTTATTTTAGATTAGGGGCGTAGATACAAGGGGTGTTACAAAAGTGGTATCAGAGTGAAGTACCGCTTTGATAACAGGAATTAAGGAAAGTGAGCATAGGATATGCCTTAAGGAACACGGGAAAACGTCTTTGAGGAACGAGACCTAAAAAGCTCATGATATTGTATGATTAACGCTAGAAACTATTCCTTGCAAGTAGTATAGTACAATTGAACGTTTCTTGTAATATGGTAAATACCGATAAATTAATATGTAATCTGAACTTATAGATGTCAAATAGAGGTAGAGGTTGGGGAGCTGACCGAGGGGTCGGCGGTGTTCCTGAGATTCCGGGCATGGCGGAGGTGTTATACCCAAAAGTTTAACCCCCGGAAGAGAGTCTCTACTAATAGGCTAGTTTGTTCAAGTAGCATGGGTTCCTAGATCGATCGGCACATTTCAGAGTACTAGGGACAGCTTAGTCATCTCCAGGGGCATTTTCGAAATTTTTCAAGGCTCCTAAGCCCCCTATGAGTTTTCTCTCTCCTCCAAAAAAGGGTCAAATCAACTCAATATGCTTTGAAATTTTAACCCATGTTAGAGGATGACATTTTGGGCATAATGGCGTTGGAATTTTGATTTTTCGAATTTCCAATAATTTTCTAGCAATTTCTGATTGAATCTGACGAGAAATTGAATTTAAAAATATTCCAATATCCAAAAACATCCATTTCAATTTAGAAAAATCCAGAAATACCATCCTTTACCAATGTTTAAAATTTCATAGTCAAATTCTTTTTGGAAGCCCTTGAGCTAAAAGATCGGTAAATCTCGGTTTTTACCGGATTTTTCTATCTTTAAGGAAGCCTATATAAGGAACCTTATTCCTTGATCAAATCAGAACCTGAAGAACCCTAAGCAACCAGGAAACCTAGCCATCACAACTCTCTCACGTTTTTCAACACTCGGGCATCGAAATCACATCAAAAACCTTCCAAAATCATCATATAAACACATTTTTTAACTCCTACAACATCAACAATCATCAAACCTTCACCAAAATACATCCAAAGCGTGAAGAACATCAAGAACAAGAAGGAGTCAGAAGCTCGGTTCGAATTTCTTCCGGATCCGCCATCAACGAGGCCTCCGAAGAATCCCGGCGTGAGAAAACACCTCGAATCTGAAGGCAAAATAGGTTATAATTCAGGTTTTCTAAATCCCCTCGACTTTATTGATTCTCTGTTTAAATTTGGAAACAAACCGAACCTTTTTGACTCCTGAGTTAGTGTTTTTCTTTGCTTCTGCCCTTTAACTTGTTTGCTAAGTTTTGTTATTATTCTGACTTAAAATTGAAATCTTTTGATTACTAACATCTTGCAAATCTTTCAAGGAACACACCCATAAATTTTGAGCTGAAACACCATCGGGAACCACCAGAAAGCCCCTGTCCATGGGTGGTCCGTGACCTCGGACCTATGGTCCGGGACCACGGCACGGACACCCACAGGGTGGCAGGATTTTAATTTTTCAAAAACTTAGGTTTTGTTTTCTAAACGATGTCCGGGCCCACCGACATCCTGTCTGTGGCCCCAGACTTTTAAAAATTTCATTTTCTGTTTAATTCGACTTTTATTTCCACATAGATTAACTAGGGTCCGTGGGTACGGACTTTAGGTCTGTAGCCTTGGACAGAAACAAAATTTGACCTAATTCTACCTCCGACACCCTAGTTTAGGTATTTTTAATTTCTACTTTTATTTTCTATCGAAAAATGCTAAAAAAACATAAAAAACAAAAGCTCAAGCACTTAGGTTAAAACGACTTCGTAATAAGCCGTAAATGAACTAAGTAGAGGAAAAACGACTTCTAGGGGTAATGAAAGTAATTTGAACCCTTAATAAGTCGAATATCAAGCCCCCGAACCCGAACTTTACCTTTCCTAATTTACCCTAGGATGAAATTAGGTGGCAACTCATACTAGGTTCCAGTGAGCAAACTTAGGTTTTTAATAATTAGTGTTATATGACATAATTATTAAACTTTGGTTATAAGTAGACCTAAAACCTGATCAGAGCCTAATCAACTTTAATCAACATAGGATGGGGTTTAAAAATCGAGGTTCACAGGAGGCCTTTGCCCCATTCCTCGCACAGATGGGCACACAGATGGTAGGCGGACCGCCTGCGGGGAAACACCCGCCGCAGCCGTGGGAGAAGAATTGGCTGAAAGCTGTAGCTGACACATAAGTGCCTACTTGTTCTGGGGAGCCGAACCCCGCCGCTTTGGAGAGCTTAATCACTGAGCAGAAGAAGGCGTTTGAGGCCTTGCACGTACCAGCTGAGGAGCAGATTGGCATTGCTGCCTTCCATCTGAAGGAAGCAGCTAGTACTTGGTGGCGAGCTATCAAGGACTACCATCTGGCCACACCTGACTTCACATGGACTTCTTTCATGGCATTACTGAGATCGAAATACTACCCTACACACTTGATGGAGAAGAAGCGTCGGAAATTCGAGGCATTAACTCAGGGGAGCATGAGCATCTACGAGTACTACGCCAAGTTCATTGTCTTGCTGAATTTTGTCCCAGGAGTAGACTACTTTGACCGAGTCAAGATCGAGAGGTTCTGGGGAGGACTTCTCTTTCGTATCCAGACAGCCATGAGTGCCAACCTCTATACTACCCTCCAGGAATAAGAGAGTGCAACCTTAATTATCACCTAAGCGGATTACCCAACTACCTTAAGATCTAACCTTGAAATTTCAGGTTTGTTACGACGTAGCCTCGAGGACGGATTTCGTACTCCAGACTCGAGATGAGACCCTTGGCAAGAAGAAGATGAAGCATTCTAAGAGTGAGTCAAAGGCTGGAGGAGCATCTCAGGACGGGGGCAAGAAGAAGGAGAAGTAAGAAACCATCCTATTAAATTATAAAGTTGTGTATGAATGTTTGTAATGAGTGTTGACCCAAAAATCTGTAACAGGAAGTTATTCCCTAAGAAGAAAGGGTAGCCAAGTTACTAGGGCCAGAAGGCAAAGGAGTAGATCCCTTGGTAACCGGCCCCCAGCTATTGATGCGCAGCCAGTGAGATCGGTGCTTCCTTAGGGTAAGTGTTATGCCCCAGTTTTTTTTTTCTATTTTATTTCATTTTGTTTCAAATTCGCAAGGGAGCTTTATAACTTTCTAATCTTATTTTAGTGGGATTATGTCATCAACGATATGATTCCTAAGTTAGAAGGAAGGAGGGTTAATCTTGTCCTTTTGGTCTTGTTACTAATTAAGGAGTTTGAGAGTTAGAAAACTAAATTCTTTATAGATATCCTAACTCTTATTTTTGTTCCTCTCATTTTTATTTCTCAATCATCCCTCTCGACAGTTTTCTTCCTCCTCCTCTCAACTCTTGTTCTGCAGAGACTTCCCCTCCCTTGATCTCTTCTTCACCATTCCTCAACCTTGCAAATTAATTAGTCTGGTGTCTAGCTTCTACAATGATGATTCCAATCCGTAGAGTCCAAGTGTGTGTTGCTGTTCGTCGGTCAAGTTCCTTGCTTCTTCCTTCGGTGTTGGTCCTCTTCGATTTGTGCGAGCATTTGTGATTTCGGGATGTAATTCGAGTGGAGCAGATTGTAGAGTCTATAGAGATGGCTTAGCGTCGGATGAGAGGTAGGTGGTGAATGGATTCGGGTGGGTGTGTTCAACCATGGGGGATTTATGTTCTTATTAGTTTTATGTATATGATTGCTTGATTCTCTGGTGGTGATGGTTTTGGTTGATTTTGATGTGCGTTTGATGCGTTAAAACCCCGTAGAAATGTGTTTTCAATTGGCTAATTTGCTATAATAAATTATGTATATTTTGTGGGGGAATTGTGGCTTGGTTCTGGCTGATTTCCGCAAGTGATTTTGCAGTTTTCGCAGTGTCCGAACATGTGTCCAAACATTGAAGTTCGGACATCATACGCCGGCAGATTTTCAGACTCTCGGTTTATGTCCGAACATGCAAGGTCGGACGCATGTTCGGACCGGCCTTTGTTTTAGCATAACTTCTTCGTCTGAGCTCCGTTTTGAGTGCTGTTTGCGGCGTTGGATTCCTCTTTTAGAGTACTATCTGTTCTGATATGTTTTAGCACATGTATATGTGTACTTTAGTTTGAAATTCCTCCATAAGCCTTGGAACTTTGATTTGCTCTGAAAGAGTGTTTGAGCTTCTACGCATCTGTTTGGTTTTCATGTTTGCTAGTCAGTGTATGACTTTTGTTTTGATAAGGGATTATGATCCATTTATGTGATTTGGCCTTCTGTTCTGTTCTGTTAAAGGCTTTTGCGTCGTTTTGTAAAGTTTCTGTTTTGGGACCTAGATGTTTAGCTTCTGAGCCTTGGATAGTCGGGTCTGGCTGTCCCGTAGCATGCTGCGCAGGAATTCCTTCTGTTATTCCCTCGGGTTCCCTTCTGTTCTATCTCTCAAGGTCCCTTGGATGTTTAGTGACCGACTGGTCCATAGCTGTCTCTACGGTTTCTGTTGTGGGATCTTCGGATCCATAGGATGTTATGTGAGTCCTTCTGATGTGTCAGCTGGTGTCTAGTGTCCCACCTATGTTTTGATTAAGCTTCTGATATGAACGTCTGAGTTTGTGGTTTGCTTTGTTCTGATTTAAGACTTCCGTTAAATTTTCTCAGTTTTTGCTTCTCTGCTCTGATTTGACAAACTTCTACTTCGGTTCTGGCCTGTCACTCCTCTGATTTGAGAAAGCTTCATTCTCTATCTGATTTCTGTTACAACTTCCAGTCTGATTTGCTAAGCTTATGTATTAGTATACGATTATGTTCAGTATATGTTTTGAGCATGCTCAGCTGATGAAGTTTATCACCTGCTGAGCTGTAGTTTGGCTCACCCCTATTTCCGTCTGATTTGCAGGTTTAAGTTTCCTTTGAAGACTCCGCTCTACTTTCTGCTTCGTCTTTCACTTTGTAATTGTAGTTGTGGCTTAAGGCCCTTTTTAATTTGCTTCTGTTATGTAATGTAGTTTGGCTTCTGTATGTAATGTCGGATAGAGCTTGTAATCTGTTTTCAGTTAATAAAAGTGTACTTTGCTTCGGTTTTGGGTTTCATATGTTAGAGCCTTGCGTTATTAGATAATAGATACGCGGCGTGTAACGTCCCTAACTCCTAGGGTGGTTTTGGGGTCGTTACATTTAGTGGTATCAGAGCCAGGTTTGGCTTTCTTTGGGTTTTGTGGGTGTCTGCATATCCACGCTTCCGTGTCATTGTGTGATTTGTGCTAAGTATTGTATGCTGCATGATTTGTCTACTATCTGCTATTTGATTTAATTATCCTCTGGAGTCTGTTGTGTGTGTGTGTTTGCTCTGTAGTTGTCCACTATCTCAGTAGCGCAGTGGAAGAGTAGTCTCTGTTTATTTGTGTGCTTTTGTGTTTTGAGTCTGATTCTGAGGGAGTCAGGTCCTTTGGAAAAGGATGACCGAATGTGAGTTCTGGTTTGTTTGAGAGGTGTGCCAGGGTTGTGTGTTTGTGATGTGAGTTGTGTTGTGTTGTGTTTTGGGATGTGAGTTAGAGAGATGTGTTCAGTCTGTGAGGTGTGAGTGGGTTCAGATGGATTTGGCTTAGGTGATTGTTATGATGCTGTTTGGGGAGTGTTTTCATCATGAGACCCGGTTAGGTATGTGCTTTGGTTCAGTATTGGAAGTGTTGTGAGTGTGGGCTACGAGTCTGAGTGATATGATACGTTGGGGTGCGAGATCGGGTGTGAGCTGAGTCGTGAGTTCTGTGTTTGAGTGAGAGTGTTGGTTTGAGAGTTTCAAGTTGTGTGATGTGAGCCTAAGGGTGCATCAGTGTGTGTGTTCCAGAGTGTGTTGTGCTTTGGTTTTGAGTGGCTTGTGGGTGAGTTCGAGAGGTGTGTTTGTTTAGTCCTTTGGATAGGGACATCTTCTGAGAGAGTTGAGTGTTTCTTTTGTGTCTCTGGGCTGAGCTTAAGTAATCTTTTGTTATGTCACTTTAGTTTGTCAGTCAGCAGCTGGTGCGAGTACTGTCCTAATCCTTCAAGCTTTGCCTTCTGCGATCTTGTGTTTCGCTCATTCTGTTAGTGAATCTTCCTGTGAGGTTGGGTGTTGGCTCAAGTGAGGTAGAGCTTTTGAGATGAGTGGTCACCTTTTCTGTGCTTCCGGAGCCTTCGTGCTTAGCCTTCAGTAATCATCTGTTTCGCTTCTTTTGTCAGTGAGCCAGCCAGTAAACTTTGAGTGCTAGCTCTTTGAGGTTAGAGTCTCTGAATTGGGTGAGTGTTCTTCTTGCGCCTTGGGGCTAATCTTCTGTTGAGTTCCACTGTTAGCCTGTCAATAGTGAGTCTCAGTGTTGTGCATATGCTTTGAGTTTAACCTTCTGTAACTATCTGATTTGCTCCTTCCGTTAGTGAATCAATCTGAGAGGTCCGTGTGATAGCTGGTGCAAAGTTAGAGATTTTGGAAGTGTGAGGGTTCTTTCCATGCCTTGGTGTTGAGCTTTTTAGTAATTCCCGTTTTGGTTCCTTCTATCTGTGAGACCGTCAGTGATTCGGTGAGCTGGCCCGTGTAAGATAGAGCTCTGAGATTGTGAGTGTTCCTTCGGTGCCCTAAAGTTAAGTGGTTAGGTAATCTTTTGCTTTGTTCCTTCTATTAGTGAGTCTGCTAGTATGCTTTGCAAGGCTGGTTTCTAAAGTGTGTGGGTGCTTCTCTTGTGCTTTGAGACTAAGTGTTGGTGACCTTCTAGTGTGCTCTTCTGTCAGTCAGTTAGCAGTGAGATGAGAGTGTTCCAGCTCCTTCAGGCCTAGCCTTCAGTAACCTTCTGCTTTGTTCTTTTGTTAGCGTTTGAGCCAGTAGGTTCGGTGTGTTAGCATGGGTATGATTAGCGATGTGGAGTGTGTTTCTTGTGCCTTAGTCTGAGATTGTAGGGATCTTCTGGTTTGTTCCATGTTTGTTAGTCAGTGGTGAGTTTGGGTGTGGCTCCTGTGCTTTCAGGCTTAGTTCTTAGTTACATTTGCTTCATTCCTTCGGTCAGCAAGTCAGTTGTCAAGTTGGAGTGTTAGCTCTGTGAGATGTAAGTGTTTCCTTCCGTGCTCTAAAGTTTTACGCCAGTAATATTCTGCTTGTCCTTCTGTCAGGCTAACAGTTGTGAATCTTGTTCAGAGTGTCAACACCCTGTGAGGGTTGACCTTTTGACCTGTGAGCTTCATTCTGCATGTCTTAGAGTTTGTAGTATTCCTGCACTTGTGGTGCATTCGTGTGTATTCCGCGTTTCATCGAATTTCGAGGACGAAATTCATTTTAAGGGGGGTATAATGTTATGCCCCAGTTTTTTTTTTCTATTTTATTTCATCTTGTTTCAAATTCGCAAGGGAGCTTTATAACTTTCTAATCTTATTTTAGTGGGATTATGTCATCAACGATATGATTCCTAAGTTAGAAGGAAGGAGGGTTAATCTTGTCCTTTTGGTCTTGTTACTAATTAAGGAGTTGGAGAGTTAGAAAACTAAATTCTTTTTAGATATTCTAACTCTTATTTTTATTCTCTCTCATTTTTATTTCTCGATCATCCCTCTCGACAGTTTTCTTCCTCCTCCTCTCAACTCTCGTTCTGCAGAGACTTCCCCTCCCTTGCTCTCTTCTTCACCATTCCTCAACCTTGCAAATTAATTAGTCTGGTGTCTAGCTTCTTCATTGATGATTCCAATTCGTAGAGTCCAAGTGTGTGTTGCTGTTCGTCGGTCAAGTTCCTTGCTTCTTCCTTCGGTGTTGCTATAATAAATTATGTATATTTTGTGGGGGAATTGTGGCTTGGTTCTGGCTGATTTCCGCAAGTGATTTTGCAGTTTTCGCAGTGTCCGAACATGTGTCCGAACATTGAAGTTCGGACATCATACGCCGGCAGATTTTCAGACTCTCGGTATATGTCCGAACATGCAAGGTCGGACACATGTTCGGACCGGCCTTTATTTTAGCATAACTTCTTTGTTTGAGCTCCGTTTTGAGTGCTGTTTGCGGCATTGGATTCCTCTTTTCGAGTACTATCTGTTCTGATATGTTTTAGCACATGTATATGTGTACTTTAGTTTGAAATTCCTCCACAAGCCTTGGAACTCTGATTTGCTCTGAAAGAGTGTTTGAGCTTCTACGCATCTGTTTGGTTTTCATGTTTGCTAGTCTGTGTATGTGTAACACCCCTACTAATTCGGCTCCTAATTATCCTATAATGTCGCACATAATAAATAAATCGCAGCGGTAAATAACAGACTGTCGCTCTAATGGTGTCACTGTTATCACTCGCCCATATGGGTGATAACGAGTTACATGATAATCAACTTGCGAAACGTATTCCCGCAGTGACCACAAGAGATAGATAGTAGTGCTTAAACAATTTAAAACAAATCCAACAACAACCGATTATTACAAACCGTGAGCATCTAACCAAGTTACACCTCGGTGTACACAACCCGAGTCCAAACAACATTAGCATCACACCGTACCAAGTCTAACCAACTGTAAACACAATAGTCGCGCCCCGCGTCGACCCACCAGCTAGTCTCCTGCAATAAAAATGGTTTGTGGTATGGAATCAGCCCCTGCTGAGTATGTTATCACATGCCCCGTCATGCCTCCTCAAACCCCCCAATTAATTGGTCGAGAGCATGTGTAACGACCCCAAACACCACCCTAGGAGTTAGGGACGTTACACGCCGCGTATCTATTACCTAATAACGCAAGGCTCTAACATACGATACCCAAAACAAAACAAAGTACACTTTTATTAACTGAAAATAGATTACAAGGTCTATCTGACATTACATACAGAAGCCAAACTACATTACGTCACACAATCAAATTACAAAGGGCCTTAAGCCACAACTACAAATACAAAGCGAAGGACAATGCAGAAAGCAGAGCGGAGTCTTCAAAGGAAACTTAAACCTGCAAATCAGACGGAAATAGGGGTGAGCCAAACTACAGCTCAGTAGGTGATAAACTTCATCAGCTGAGCATGCTCAAAACATATACTGAACATAATCATATACTAATACATAAGCTTAACAAATCAGACTGGAAGTTGTAACATAAATCAGATAGAGAATGAAGCTTTCTCAAATCAGAGGAGTGACAAGCCAGAACCGAAATAGAAGTTTGTCAAATCAGAGCAAAGAAGCAGGAACTGAGCAAACCGAACAGAAGTCTTAAATCAGAACAAAGCAAACCACAAACAAAAGTTCATAACAGAAGCTCAATCAAAACAGAGGTGGGACACTAGACACCAGCTGACACATCAGAAGGACTCACATAACGTCCTATGGATCCGAAGATCCCACAACAGAAGCCGTAGAGACAGCTATGGACCCGTCGGTCACTAAACATCCAAGGGACCCTGAGAGATAGAACAGAAGGGAACCCAAGGGAATAACAGAAGGAATTCCTGCGCAGCATGCTACGGGACAGCCAGACCCGACTATCCAAGGCTAAGAAGCTAAACATCTAGGTCCCAAAACAGAGGCTTTACAAACAACACAGAAGCCTTAACAAACAGAACGGAGGGCCGAAGCACATCATACAGATCATAAGCCCTTATCAAAACAAAAAGTCATACACTGACTATCAAACCTGAAAACAAAACAGAAGCGTAGTAGAAGCTCAAACACTCTTCTAGAGCAAATCAAAGTTCCAAGGCTTGTTGAGAACTTTCAAATTAAGGTACACATATACATGTGCTAAAACATATCAGAACAGATAGTACTCGAAAAGAGGAATCCAACGCCGCAAACGGCACTCAAAACGGAGCTCAGACGAAGAAGTTATGCTAAAACAAAGGCCGGTCCGAACATGCGTCCGACCTTGCATGTTCGGACCTAATTCGAGAGTCTGAAAATCCTCCGGCGTATGATGTCCGAACTTCAATGTTCGGACACATGTTAGGACATACCGAAAACTGCAAAATCACTTACGGAAATCAGCCAGAACCAAGCCACAAATCCCCCACAAAACATACATAACTTATGTAGCAAATTAACCAATCGAAAACACTTTCCATGGGGTTTTAACGCATCAAACGCACATCAAAATCAACCAAAAACATCACCAAATCAAAGAGTTAAAACAATCATATACGAAGAACAAACAAAATCAGAAATCCCCATGGTCGAAACACACACAACCGAATCCATTCACCACCTACCTCACATCCGACGCTAAGCCATCTCTGTAGACTCTACAATCTGCTCCACTCGAATTACATCCCGAATCACAAATACTCGCACAAATCGAAGAGGGCCAACAGCGAAGGAAGAAGCAAGGAACTTGACTGACGAACAGCAACGCACACTCGGACTCTACAGATTGGAATCATCAATGCAGAAGCTAGACATCAGGCTAATTAATTTACAAGATTGAGGAATTGTGAAGAAGAGAGCAAGGGGGGGAAGTTTCTGTAGAACGGGAGTTAGGAGTTGAGAGGAGAAGGAAGAAAACTGTCGAGAGGGATGATCGAGAAATAAAAATGAGAGAGAATAAAAACAAGAGTTAGGATATCTAAAATGAATTTAGTTTTCTAACTCTCCAACTCCCTAATTAGTAAGAAGACTAAAAGGACAAGATTAACCCTCCTTCCTTCTAACTTAGGAATTATATTGTTGACGACATAATCCCACTAAAATAAGATTAGAAAGTTATAAAGCTCCCTTGCGAATTTGAAACAAGCTGAAATAAAATAGAAAAAAAACTGGGGCATAACAGCATGAGATTCGTTACATGCAATTCCGTTTTAATATTTAAACTGTAAAACAATTAACAATAATAGCCATACAATAACACAACCATCAACACACATCATATAACCACATGTATAACCAATGAACAACAAAGCGAAACAACGAGAATAATAAACAAGTATTAATTCTCGTCCATGGTGTAGAAACCAATATCGTTCGCCACTGTACAAGTCTCAACTGTATTAATTGTTCAGTTATACCTAGTGACAATGTCTCGTTAAAACGACGTGTCTCTAAATTACCCATATATTATGGCGGGTCACCCACGGAAGTAGCCACTCCAGCGGTAGAGTCTCCGACCAACGAGCCATTCTAGCTCACGGGAAATTTTCTTGATACTTACGGACCCGTACGCGGACATCCTGGTATCGTTTTTGTGATCACAGCGTGCACCAAGAGCCACATCCTCTTGGCTTTATTATCTTTCATTAATTAATTATACCATCGCATCGCATTACCAATTTTTCTAACACAGCAGACTAAGGTCATTAGTCCAATCCGGAGTCTGTAAACTCGGGATCCAGTGTTAGATACGAGAGCGGCGTTTAAAAAGGCCAATGCTCCGTATAAAGTCTCGGATAATATGTATATCTTATTATCCTAGTGCTACAACGTTTTTCTGACGATCCTTATATTTCATATAAGATAGTACCATAGCCGCTAGTTCGTTTTATATATATAGGTCCATATATACGAACCAATACTGTTAACTCAACAACAGTAAATAATAAGCAGCTGTAAATATACAATTCATGCATATTTATTAACACATTCAGACAAACAATCTTATCACAGATCACACAGAAGTCTGAACTGAGGAAGCCCTCAGAGACGATCAGAGACACATAACAACATACCGTTCACCCTGATTGTATTACGGTGGAGTATGAATCAGCAAGATCCTATGCTCCGTGTGTCGTCTCTAACAGTCTAAACAATACATAACACTACTGATTAGCATCCCGTATAACAACACAACTCTACGATACCCCGTACCGTCACTAATACCTCCCGGTTAATCCCCCGTTATTAACTATCAACGTTTGTTAGGCTTTCGGCTTAACTCGAGATTTGGAAAAACGTTATATTACATGCGTAGTCTTGTCTTGTATATTAATATACTTAATGTTGAACTTGTTATCGCATGTAGCTTAATATACCCTTGTATAACATATAGTTTGTTTCTACATTGCATGTATAATTCTTTAGCATGTATTATACCTTTCACCTTAGTATTTATTTTCCTAAGGTTTGTTTTTTCCAAATTTAATGGAGTATAATTCATATGTAAAAGTACTTTGAATTATTTAAATCCTTATTATCCCATGTATACTCTTAAAATTAGAATTTCCATATCTAATGTTTATAATTCTTTTCTCCTTATCTATTATCACTTTAATTATGATAATTTATAGTTATTGAACCATATTACATTTTCTACACGATAACATATATTTATTTATATACATGTATTATGGAACTATTTATTATATGGTAAGTCTTATAATATATATTCATTCTTTTTAATGAATACCTCTTATATTATAAATGTTATAACCCTTATAACATTAAAAACCATATTATAAATTTCATTTAAAAATGTTAATATTTCCGAACAGCACCTATGTTCTTAAATATTTACAAAATCCACCACATAATTAATATAATGTTATATTATAGCTATATAACATATATCATGACATTTAAGTCATTAAAACAATTATAACCTATAGTTATATTTTGTTATAAAATACCAAACAGCCTCTTATATTCTCGGCTTTCACTATAAACCACTAAACTTCTATAAATCACAAATCAACCCCAAATTACATTTCATTGTTACACTTATAATATATACCTTATATTATAATCCTTAAACCTTAATATAATTATAACCTATAGTTTTTAAAGGCTATAATTTTCGAACAGACCCTAGGACTGTTTTAATTAAATTCCCGCCACCAAACTTTGTATATATTCTAAATCTTCCCAATTTATAATATATAGTTTTCTAATTCCATTAAAACTATATATTATGCATATATCTTTATAAAACCTTATATACAACTCCAAAAATTACCAAACTATACCAAAAGGTTATAAATATTATTCCTAACCTTATACTTTCTATAATTCTCGGTTTTTACCCATTTGTTACCCATTTGTAACAATGTTATAAAATATCATATATTATACTTATATAATTCATATAAACTCCAAATTTAACCAAATAAACTTCTAAAAATTCCTAATAACTTAAGGACTATACTAAATCCCACTTAGTACCCCAATGTTTTGGAAATTACATTATAGCCCCAACTTTTACAAATCTTTTACAATTTAATAACTATCTTATTATAAGATAGTATTTTAATTTCTTAAATTCTCCAAACTTGGTCAAAGTCTCCTATATAGTCAACTTTGACTCCTAACACCAAATTGGACCCAAACTCTCGGTAATTACCAATCTTACCCCATACTTTTCTATTTTTACAATTTTGACACAAAACTTTATAAAATGTTATAATTTTTATTAAATTCATTTAAAAACCCTAAATTCCTCTAAATTAAGTCCACGGATTTATATTTTTCCAGTAATTATGGTTTGGCCCCAAACTTAATTATATAAGCATAAATCTAACTAAATAAGCTTACAAACTTAAATTAAAATGGCCTAATGACATGGCCTTATTACAACTTTGCTTTATAACATAAAATTACACAATAAATTGCTCAAAATATAGTATAAGCTCACGGCCTTGCTGTAGCTTAAATATTTTTCCACATATTGTCTTAATTTGACCATTATGTTAATTAAATCACCTAAATGACTAGCTTAATTTATCTTAGTCATTTTTTCCATTCTTAGGTTAATATAACCCATATGTTTAACTCCACTCTCGGCATAATTAATATATATGCTAAGAAATCATAAAATCATAAGTTTTAAGGTGTTTATACCTTGATTTCTCCTTGTATGAGCTCGGCAGCTTAGAGGAAAATTCACCACATCATTTAGACATGTTTAATACACCAAAATACGATATGGTTATACTCCAAGCTTGAGCTTAACCATAAGGAACAATTAATGTAAGATTTAAGGCAAAAATCACCTTAAAAATGCAAGGGAACTTCAAGAGGAATTCGGCCTGAATAAAACACACCAAATGGTGTTAAATTCACCATATCAACATAGGAAATAGCTAGACAACAACAAGCTGCTATGGTAATAGGTTTTACCTTGGCAAAATGCCTTAAAGAAGGGTATTTACTTTAGATCTCGGCCACCCTTGCTCCAAATGGCTAACCAACTGGATGAACATGTAAATATGAAGATTATGAGTGTATAAACTCATAAAAATCAAGAGAATAAAATCGTATGGAGAGTAGAGAAGCTTAAGGTATGTTTTTACCTTAAAATGCAAATTTGGGAAACCTTGGTCCCTATACTTGCTTCAGCCGAGATTGGTTGGTGTTCTAACCTTAAAACACTGAGAATGAACCATAGGAAGTGATAAGCCATGAGATCTAATGTAGGTAATGAAGAGATGAAGAAAAAGAGCTAAAATAAGCCTTAAAACATTACCTTAGGTGCTTAAGAGTTTGAATTGTCTTCCTAATTGAAGAACACAGCTTGAGAGTGTTTGGAAGAGCTGCTGGATCGGCTGGAATAGGACAAGAGGCAAGGGAATGATTGAAATGAGGTTAAATGATTGAAAAAGTAACTTTTACTATTGTAAATTGGTATTAGGTAAGTAATTAGCAACTAATGGTGTGTGAGCTGTCTTCCCTCCACCTTGCCTGCCGACAGCATGAGGGTCAAATGGGTCATTAATTGACCATTGACCATACTAGGTCAATATTGCTTAAAAATGCACTATTTGGGTACTATTCATACATAAATGACATATTTTGATTTTTATTTTCAAACTTTGATTTAGACTTTATAAAATAGTCTATCATGTCAATTTAATGATTTAAATGATATACTCCAGTCTTTCAATGACAAAAAGTCATTGTCTTAGAGCTCATACACAAAAACGTGCTTTAAGGTGTTTTAGTGCACATTTTTGTGTCACAGGGTGTTTCTGAGCTTAGTTTTCTTTGAGAATAGTTTTGTTGTGTTCCTTACTTCATTATAATACTTAGGAATTCACTTTGGATCCTATTTGAGGTCATACAATCTTTATGGTGCTTTAAAGCACATTTTTGGCTTTACCGATCTTAAGACATGTTTTGCCTTGTTGAGATCTTTTAGATTGTTCCCCAATAATATTTAGATGTTTATTAACCATCTTATATCATTAATAGATCATTTAATTAAGTTTTAAAGGTTAGGGGTTGTAACACCCCATCCAACACTTACGCACTTAATAACAAACTGCAGCGGAAAACAAGTTTCATCACATTACTTAACTCGTTGGTGTTACACGCCGTTAACCACCCACGTGGCTAACAAGGCTATTACATATACATTGTACCGGTCTGATGGACTAGATTCCCGAGCGACTACACATTACTGACCCTTCCATTAACAATAGAAACAACATACACCTTCCAACTGTACCGAGTATTCACAAACTAATGCCGATAACAATTTCGGTCTTACTACACCTACTGTATATATATAACTTAAATGATTACCCATGTACAACGACTACCCCGTCCTACTCTCGAACGGCTTCCAGCTCCTTGTACCTGAAATAGGAAAAGAAGAGAAAGGGTGGCCCCCAAGGGGCTCAGCACCTTTGCTGGTATGGTAATCCCGCAGCCCGCATGCTACCGGGCCACGCACAACTAATTGTCGTCTTAGCATGCGGTTGATTATATTTAAATCATGCATGTAACTATAAACACACAACACACAACATTCCACCTCAAAGAGCTCAACAAACAGATAACACCACCTTACTTGATAAGTCACTCATGGTGTTCATTACCCCTAGAGTGTTTCTCCTCTAGTGGAGCTACTTCCTTAATAGACGACACTTACCCATTAATCGGGTTATCCTTAAATGCCTCTTATCACAAACTGAGATTCATATCCATGAGCCACATACTCCACATTTTACAACATATAACATACACTACATAACAACACTTTTCACGTTTCAACGTGCACATAACAACATCGCAATAGAAATTGCATTATAACAACAACACAAAACATAACGGGAGCGGTTCTCTTAGGAACCGACCCAAACATTGTTAATTCACTGGTGAGCCTAGAGAATGATGTCACCCTCATGATAAGCTCGTTATACGACACTCATTACCGTCTTAATAGTCGGACGAGTAACTTAAGTTAAGATGGTTCAGGTTTTGTGACCCGAACACACCACACAAACACATGTTCCCCCTAAACCGATCATAAGTTAGAATAGTAAAGCTTTGGAGTAAGCTAATGGGAGATCATAACCCGTGAGGGAAACAACCATAACAGAGAGAAGGGTAAGGCTAAAAAGGATACCCACTCCCAAACAACGCGCGACCGGCCTAACCGGATTCCTCACCCCTGTTAGTACATACTCACTTTTAGATACTAGTTAGAACCCCAATATGGAGTCTATCACATCCACACATCATACAATATTACAACTAGGTTACACATACGAGGGAGGTCCCTACATACACACACAAATATCACACAATTAACACATACATAGCCGTGGTTAGAACGTCCCATGGTTCGGGTCGTTTAATCCGAATACCGAACTCTCATGTGATCCAAGACTCAGTTAACTAAGGTTAACACTTCCGAGGTTAAATGGTAACGAACTAGACACGTCACATATATGAATTACTGTAAACTCATTACATGTTTTATCTTACAATGTGGCAAACATACAGAAAACACATTGGCATACAAGCTGGTGTAATCCGGTAGGACACAGGTTGCAAGAAAACCATACCTGTCACCGGAGTCCACTCTATCATGTCCACTTATGTTCCTCGAACAATTCTTGAACAACTGGTAACATTACATGTACTTTTATTAACACTGGGGTAACATGATTGTTTAAAGTCTAATGCTCATAACTTATCCCCGTTAACTTAGTTAAATAACTTCACATTTTAACTTGTTTTACTTTTACATTTTAATACAACTTTTCCCCCACTAAATTGTCATTATAACTCACTAGGGTTTACTACTTAAACCACACTTTGTTTATTTTTTTTTACATGTTTTGGGCCGTCCGACCCACCGTCCGACCCACAACTAGGTCGGACCGTTCCAGAAACTTTTCCGTCTTTCAAATTCACCTGTCCGACCCATGTCCAACCCAAGACCTATGGGTCGGACCATTCCAGAAACATCAACGGGTGAATTAACAGGGCTGTCCGACCCACCCTGGGTCGGACCACTGGCTCGGACAACATCAGAACTTGTCCAAAACTTGTCAAACTTTCTCCAAACCTTTCCTCAAGCCTCCTAATGTGTTCTAACATCATTTGGCACATTTAACCCTTCATATAACATCCATAAAACTCATTTTATAAGTCCTTAAACACTTACTCTTTTCTTACCAAAATTCCTAACACTTATATTGTTTTCTCCTTAGTTTCTCCAAGTGGTGTTTCATAATTATGATAACCACTATGCCAAAAATGTTTCCTTACCATCATAACATCGTCTCTCAAACATCTTTTCTTTCTAACTAATTCTCCTTTTTCACATCTTACCTAAACATCATTTCCTCCTTGTACATCAACATTCCTAAACCTTAAACAAACTTCTCCAAGACTTTAGTACATCCTCAAAAACACACATTGAATTCCTAGAACTTCCAAGATAACACTTAAATCCTTGTATCACTCTAAATCACCTTAATACATGCTTTCTTCCCTAGTAAAACACTTGTTCACCTTTAACACTTCCTAGTTCACCAAAACTTATTTAAAACACTTAGAACTTCTTATACATTTTCCAAAATTTTCCATAGCTTCTCTTGTATATTCTCACATCCAAACACTTAGGTTTTTACCTTATTTCTTTCAAGAACACCTAAAATCCATCAAGAGTATTCTCACACACAACATACACCAAATTTTACACTACATCACAATATAGTGCATAAACGTAAATTGCTTGGCACTTAGGCCCTTAAATAACATGGCTCTTAGGCCCTTAAATTGCATAAACCTTAAACACTGAATTTCCACATAATATATTGCCTTTAACCTGCAAATACACTCAACATCACATATGCCCCTTAATAGTTTCCTTGAGAGCATTTTACTAGGTCATTCACCATTGGCTCCTTAGGTATTTTATTAAGCAAATCAAGCTCATTTTTCCTAAGGCATTTAAACTACATTGAGATAGCTTGTTTACCTCTTTTCCTCTCAAACTTCTTTCTTGTTTCCTTGAACCGAAAATCAGCAAGGAGTTTGATCACTTGTCAACTTTCTAATCAATATACATATAAAGGTAATGAGCTTAAGAATTCACACTTAAACTCATATACAAACCCTAGTTTAACATAAGTGTTTTAATACACTAAAATGATATTTACTTTTGAATTAGAAAGAGAACTTGAATATGTAACAAGAGAGGACTCCTCCTTGTCCCTTGAAGATTGAAATGGTGCTATGAAAGAACAAGAGAAGACACCATCAAAGGTGATTCTCGGTTACACACAAAAACAATAGGGAATGTTGTTTTTCTTTGATTTTCCTTACCTTGAAGCAAAGGAGAATGACAAGACATGAAAAGGTGAGCTCAAGCTCCAACAGTGGTGAATCTTCATGGCACCAAAATGGAGTTCTTGAAGATTTGAAAAGACAAGATTGTAGAGCTTGACTAAACTAAGAGGATGGTGGTCTTAGTTTTTGATTTGGCAAAGGGAGCTAGGAGATATAAAGGTTCAAAGCTTGAAGATGGTGTTTGTGCTGTAGCATCACCGAAGAAGAAGGGAGGAGAAGATTGAAGACCGTGTGAAATGAGAAGGAAGGAAGGAAATGAGGAGGAAGCTTACTTTTGGAGATATTTATACTTAATGTAAATAGTAACCTTGCTTTATTACTTTTCTTGTTTATTTGATTGGTCAAGTGTGGTGAGTCACACATGAAAAACTGACCCCTTAATGTTTTAGGCCAAGTCATGGTCTTTGTTGACCAATTAACTTACTTATATTGACTTATGTCATAAACTAGCATTTTTTTGTTACTATTCACAAAAACAAGGCACATTCTTGTGAAATTTTTGATTTCCCATTGATTTAGACCTCCAAATGTGATACTAAGTAGTACACATCTTAATTAAAGAGTAATGATGGACATTTATCCATTCAAAACTCATTTACAAGACAATTTTTCAAAAATGTGCTTTAAGACTCCTTAAAGCACATTTTGTGTTTTAAATTGTTTTCAAGCTTGGTTTTCTTTGGTAATTGGTTTAATATGTTCATTAACATATTTATAAGGTATAGGTATGACCTTTAGGTCTTATACAAATTTATCCCAAGCTTAGAGCACATTTTTGCTCTTATTGACTTTAAGGTATTTTCTTGTGTTTTGTTTGGTTTAACTGTCTACCAAAGTTTCCTAAGGACTTAATTAGCCTTATTAAATCATAATTGAATATTACCAAGTCTTGGTAGATCCTTTGGGTCCCAACCAAGTTCACTCCAAGCTTAGAGCATGTTTTTGCTCAAGCTGTGTCTTAGTGCTTTATTGTGCTTTACTACCGTTTAAATTGTCCACTGATGTTTCTAAGGCACTTTTTAGCCTTTAAATACCATGTTTTAACATTTAAAAACATATCAAGGTTTGGGGTATTTCAATCTACCCCCCTTAAAAAGAACTTCGTCCTCGAAGTTCACACATCCCACACATCATTGGATTAGAATACGGGGATTACTTATAAAAATAAAACTTCCATAACCAAACACACTTTACATCACACCCTCGGACTTAATGGTCCGGGTAACACATTCACATCCATACATAACATAACATACTCACATAATAACCTCGGACTCAATGGGCCGGGTATCTTAACAATATTTGCACATACATAACAACCCTTAGACTCTCTGGTCTTGGGTAATATAACAACATTTAGACACATAGGTCTTGATAACATAACAGCCTTTAGACACGTAGGTTTATGTAACACAACAACATTTAGACTCATAGGTCTTGATAACATACACTTTTGGAACTCAAGGTCAAGATAATATTTATTACACATACCACACAACATGTCATAGCATGTATAACAATCAAAAATATCTTTTATATACACTGTGATCCCGCAGAACCCGGTCGCGATGGACACCTTCTGGTCCCCGTTCCTTTGGGAGATCAAAACATTCACTTAATTTTTAACATATGTACTTCTCATGTCGCCGGTCTGAAGACAAAGACTCATACATCCTCAGCTCGTGACCAAGTACTACAAAAATATTCTTTACTAGGTTAAGTACAAGAGAATCCTTTATTCAAAATATTAATCGATTGTTTTGAAAACACCAATTGAAAATCCTTTTGAAAACACAACACAACTCCAAGTCCAACTTATGCTCTTCGCTTCTTTTCTTAGCGTGGTTAATTGTGACCACTTAAGAGGAGCTTCAAGAATCATTCAACCCTAATGTGATCAGCATCAGTGTCGAACTATCCTTCCACCCCAATTTGTGTTCGGCTTCCCTTGATCGCATGCAAATCAAGTTCCACTTCCCACTTCATTTTCAAGCATCAAATAGATCACTCATTTCCAATTTTCTATCTTTTTAATCATTCTAATCATGATCATAACATCTCCAAAGGGATAGAACTCCATCTATCAGTTACCTCCATTCACCTTAATCCTGTTGCCTAGGGAATCTTATTCTCGCTAGGTTCTATGTCGGTTTCATACCCTTTCATGAATCACTATATAGTATATATACACATGTATTTTATCAAAATACAACACACAGTTTCACATTTATACACTGTCGGGGTTTTATTCCCCGGGAGTTTCTCTACTCCCCACACTTGTACTATCACACACAACTGTTAACAAATAAACACACTTTTCACAATGGTATTCGCATCTTCTGTGCGCAATTACCACAATTAAACCATGAATGAATGCGTATGTTTACGTAACACACACCAATTATCAAAACAATTTTTTTTTGTGCTATGCACAATATAGGTCACATACACTTCGTACACTTGTACGGTAATACACACTAAGTGGTTTTGCGCTCTACCCCCCTTAAAAGGGATTACGCCCACGTAATCAGTCACTGAACATTGGCTTAAAATGTTCTGCCGTCGTGAAGTGTTTTAACTTCCACGCGGTCTGTTATACAATGTGTTCTGGTTAGAGGATCTTAACCATATTGGCGGTTTAGTCCCTAAACCAAGAATTCTCATTGGAGTTTGTCTAAACTCTTAGCTGGTTTCGGTTCTGGCCTTTGAGGCTTCTAGGCATTAATAATTAGCCATTCACTCATATTCACCATGCACATTCAACACTTGCATTACTGGCTCACTAGTTTCTGCTGCGAAAATCTAATAAGTGTAGGGCTCAGTTTGCCCCATTCGTTATTCTTACTGTATTGTACATCTCCCATTATCGTCTTTATCTTGGTAATAACATTTTCTCAACCGACGCGTGGTATCTCTTACCGTGCGCGAATTCGGTGAGTTATAAACTTTCTATCCACTTCCATAATACTTTACTGTGTATATTGCTATGTATTTCACAACGATTGGCTTGTTTCCTTCCGACTTACTGTCGGTTGAGATTGAGCTACCACCTAATGTGTAGTGCTCTCTCGGTTATTTCCCACACTTGAGGTATATTCCATACTGATATTTGGTATCCCGTGTTACTACAGTCACTTATTGCTAATCACACCTCCATATTTGATTTTGTACAAGTATCATTTCATTGGCATGACCTTGCATTTCTGATGCGTCGGTCATTATAGCGTTATAAGTCTCTTTCTACTTCCACCAGCATTAACATTTCTCAAGTCCAAGCTATCGCACTCGAGCATTACTGCGCAAATGCAATACCAAAACACTCAGTCATACAGAGTGCAGAGGCGTAAACTCTTGGCAGTAAATCTCTTATGCGATTGCAATAGGAATTCACACTGTGTTTCACTGAGATTCTTATCTCGTAATACTGGCCACTGGCTTACTGCCTAGTTATTTGCTATCACTACCTTGCATCTCCACTGAGTCTAACTCGTAACTGGTCTTACCTGGCATATTATTATTCAACAACACTTATACAACGGTCGCTTACTGCGCACCGTGCTCTTACTTATTGTATAACACTAACTTATATGGTATTCACTGTCATATTAGTTTTCACACATATACTTACATCGTTAGTATTTTGGTTCATCCTTCGCTTGGATGACTATTGAATGCTCCTTGAGCGTTGATCATCCGAGTCACAAGCCGGCGTTATTCAGCTCAGTGCTTCACTTTATACCCACATGCTACTCAACTAACTGTTCTCTCGCAACGACAACATGGTCAATCCCTAACATGTTTCTTGAACTTGGTTCACATAACTACCGCTGTTGCGGTCTCACAATATCGAGAGGTATCCCCACTCTTAATGCAGTGGTTCGTTCTCCACTCTATTCACTTATACAACACAAACTTCTGCAATCAATCAAAATTACATAACATATCTTGCTTGTGGCTTATAAGCCTTATTGTCTTGAGCTGCGCTCATTGTAGGCTGTCCACACACATGTACTTCTCTGTACAACATTACATGGTTTGGATGTCATATTGGGCTCCATGACAAGGTTGTTGCATCACGTTTCCTTTCATGGGATGCCCCTTAGGATTGTCAGTCCATCTCCTGACAACTTATGTCTAAACTGGGTGTTAGTTTCAACCCTTGTGTTTCTGTCACGTTATTTCGTTCAACTATCGTTGATGCGAGCACCCTTCAAGGATTGCTCCTGGGTGTTGCTAAGTTATGCCATTACATCAGGTTCGCACTTATTGGTATATTCAGTTAGCCACGCCGTCTTGCGTTCTTGACTGGCTTATTATCTTCTTCTGTAAAGATCAACATTTCCTGGTAGTGTAGGTACTCATTCTGGGAGTTTCATCCCATTCATGGCACATTAATGTGTCCACATTAAGCATTTTCCTTGTCATGTACAGGCTGGGTTACCATTTCAGCTATCATGTTTACCCCTCAGGATTCTTAAGACATATGTGATGTCTTTACATAACAGCTAGTGCACTTCGCACCTCCTAACTCTTAAACATTTGCTTGAAATGAATTAACTAATTCCTTTAGTCTCGTTAACTTAACTGAGTTCCATTACTTCAACCATTCTCGGTAATCCTTTGCTCTTGGTTGACTTACACTGCTGACCGTAGTACGGAGTCGACTACCTCCCGTGTTCCGGACTCTACTCGTATACATATGTGGGGTACCATGCTGATACATTACTACTTGCCCAACTAACCCATAAGTAGGTCTGTCAGGCCCACAAGCTCCTATCGGAGTGTGGTCGTCCCACATTACAGTTGGTACACTCGTAGTGTCCGTCACACGCCTAGGTGAAGTATTCTGTTGTCAACTCCCCTTATATTGTCCCGTGACAATATGCATTCTGTGCTTCCCGAACTTAATCGAGGGAAAGTTTATCCACTGTTGTATCTTTATCAACTGCCCTTGGTTTTACAGGTTTGGTTTAGAAAAGGGTTAGAAAGAAGTATTGGTTTGAAAGAAAATCTGGTTTTAAAAGAAAAGAGTTTGCAATAAATCTGAGTTGAAAGAAAAATTCTTATGGTTTTACAATGCCTTCTTCCCTTAACCAAATCTAGCTTCTTGCTGACTGGTGTACTTCCAATTACAAAGGTTAGGCGGTTGAGCCCTTCCACGGTTATGATGATCTCACTTAACTTCATGGTATCTTACTAAGTACTTGTAGTTAATAAAACCTTCCCGACAGCCCTGTTATAGCAGCACTTGCCATGGCAAGTGCGCCATGCTAACTGGCTATCGGTTCAACACATACCGGCTGTGGTATTGTTCTTACCCGCACTGTTATCAGTGGCCTTGTTGGCCCCTACTTGACCTTACAGCCTAGACATTAAATCCCTTGGGCGACTTCTCACTGTCTGCACATGACAATCATTAACTAGGGTGTTTCCCATTTTTGGAGACCCCCTTTTCTTTTGTATTGCTTTCTCCTCGTAGCCCGTTCCACACATTTGTCGTGGTTACTGAGACTTGTCTCTTGTTTGGGCACTACGTTGTAGTTCCTTTGTCGGTTGGTATACCGTTGGTGTATCATTTAACAACTGTGGTCCCATAGACACTCGTCTCGGGTTTCATTAATCCACTTCTTGCCTGTTGCACGGTCGGTGCGTTGCAAGCTGGTTATTCTCGACTGCTTGGCATGTCGACCCAGGTTGCCGGAAATTCTATTTTTCTATACACAAGATTCTTCATTCTTCGCCATTAAATGCGGTTAACATTGTTCAGATGGAAACCGTCTCCGGGATTCCCAGCTTTCGGGATCTACCGTATGACAGGTTCTCCGTACCTTTAGAGGTATTTAATAACAGCCAGATCAGGTATTCCCGAGTAAGAGAGGACTTTCATCTCTTTGGCGTTGTTTCCCAAGTAAACAGGGAGTGGAGGGGGGAAGGATATAGTAGGTTTTCAGTATTCACTGGTAATTCCTAACGTACGCACTACACGCAACCCATCCCCTTAACCCAAAGTACAAACTCTCACTTCCTAAGCTCGGTAATTCAGTCATCAGAGCGATACTTCGCTCTGATACCACTTTTTGTAGCACCCCATCCAACATTAACACACTTAACGACAAACTGCAGCGGAAAACATACTTCATCACATTACTTAACTCGTTGGTGTTACACGCCGTTAACCACCCACGTGGCTAACAAGGCTATTACATATACATTGTACCGGTCTGATGGACTAGATTCCCGAGTGACTACACATTACTGTCCCTTTCCATTAACAACAACAACAACATACACCTTTCGACTGTACCGAGTATTCACAAACTAATGCCGATAACAATTTTGGTCTTACTACACCTACTGTACATATATAACTTAAAAGATTACCCATGTACATACGACTAGCCCGTCCTACTCTCGAACGGCTTCCAGCTCCTTGTACCTGAAAATAGGAAAAGAAGAGAAAAGGGTGGCCCCCCAGGGGCTTAGCACCTTTGCTGGTATGGTAATCCCGCAGCCCGCATGCTACCGGGCCATGCACAACTACTTGTCGTCTTAGCATGCGGTTGATTATATTTGAATCATGCATGTAAACTACAAATACACAACACATTACACTGCACAACAATGGCTCATTAAAACAACCAATACAACTACACTTAACAAATCATTCATTGTGATCTTTAACCCCTAGAGTGTTTCTCCTTTAACGGAGCTACTTCTTTAATAGACGACACATACCCACCAATCGGGTTATCCTTAAACGCCTCTTACTATAAACTGGAATTCATATCCATAATCCACATACTCCACATCGTAACAACATATCACATCACATCGCAATAAGAATTGCAGCACAACAATAATACATAACATAACGGGAACGGTTCCCTTTATGAACTGGCCCAAACATAGTCAGTTCACTTGTAGCCTAGAGAATGTTGCCAGTCTCATGATAAGCTCGTTACATAAGTCGTTACCGTCTCATTAGATGAACGGATAACTTAACACAAGGTGCCTTGGATATAGTGATCCAAGCACACCGAACAAACATAAACATAGTATGCCCCTGTGGCCCAACGTGAGTCAGTAAAATAGCCTTGGTTAAGCTAAAGGGAAGGTTGGAAACCAAATTGGAAAACAACCATAACATACAAAGAGAATCGAACCGGTTATGACATCGAGTCCCATACTCACACGCGTGGCCGGAACAGACCGGACTCCTCACTTCCCCCGTTAGCACTTGTTAGAAGTTCAACATTGAACTTAATAAACAATCACAAACATTGGGTTAAGTCTTGTTAGACACATACAAGGGAAGAGAGAGTCATACATTCACACACAAACATCACATGACTAACTCACACATAGCCGTGGTTAGAACGTTCCTTAGGTCGGAAACGTTATTACCGGATACTGTTCTCTTACGTTTACCTAATAATGGTTAACTAGCCTTTCATGCGCATTCGAGGTTACCGGTATCGGCACGTAAACACACAACAACAATAACGACTGTAAACTCGTTTCATGATTTATCTTATAACGTGGCAAACATACAAAAAAACACATTAGCATACAAGCCGGTGTAATCCGGTAGGACACAGGTTGCAAGAAAACCATACCTGTCACCGGAGTCCACTCTATCATATCCACTTATGTTCCTCAAATGATTCTCGAACAACTGGTAATATTACATGTACTTTTATTAACATCAAGGTAACATGATTGTTTAAAGTCTAATGCTCATAACTTATCCCCGTTAACTAGTTAAATAACTTCACATTTTAACTTGTTTTACTTTTACATTTTAATACAACTTTCCCCCCACTAAATTGTCATTATAACTCACTTAACATGTCCTTAACAATCTTATAACACCATTACTTAATAATCCCCATCATCCTATAACCATAAACAATGTTTTTGGTCCATACAGTGCCTCGTCCGAACTTGTGTCCGGACTTCCCAAGTTCGGACACTGTTCGAGGCTCAAATGGGTGTAAACAGACGACTGTCCGAACATGCGTCCGAGCTTCCCAAGTTCGGACGCTGTTCGAGGCCAAAACAGGATATAGAGATAGGTGTGTCCGAACTTCCAAATTCGGACGGTAGTTCGGACACCAGTCGAAGTTCAGGTGACTTACGCGCAATAGGGCATGTCCGAACGTCCATGTTCGGACGGTAGTTCGGACGTGCCCAAAACTCCATTTTCTATACCGTAAACACTTACTCATTTCTTTCCTAAATGCTCAATACTCATAATACTTCCCCCTTAGGTTTATAGCATGTTCCCACACTATATTTAGCCCACCAAAAATACTTCACAAGTTCAAACATCTTCCTTACCTAAACATCATTTCCTCCTTGTACATCAACATTACCTAAACCTTAACAAACTCCTCCAAGACTTTAGTACATCCCAAAACACCCATTGGATTTCTAGAACTTCCAAGATAATGCCTAAATCCTTTTTGCCTTCTAAAACACCTTAATGCACATTTCTTTCCCTAGTAAAACACTTTACCATTCTCAACGCTTCCAAACTCGCCAAAACTCATTTCAAACACTTAAAACTTCTTATACATTATCTAAATTTTGACATGGGTTCTTCTAGCACATTGTTATACCAAAGCACATAGCTTTCACCATTAAACATTCAAGAACACCTAAAATCCACCAAGAGTATTCTCACACACAAACACTTAGGTTTTCACCCTTTTACCACCAAAATACTTAATCACTTAATACACATTCCTTACACACAAACATATTGTTTTTCCTCCTTTAACCATCCAAGACACTCATCTTCACAAAGAATGTTCTTTACACTCATCTAAATCCTTAAACTAAACTACATCACAATATAGTGCATAAACTTAAATTTCTTGACACTTAGGTCCTTAAATAACATGGCTTTTAGGCCCTTAAATTGCATAAACCTTAAACACTGAATTTCCCACATATATATTGCCTTTGACCGGCAAATACACTCAACAATACATATGCCCTTAATAAACTCCTTGAGAGCATTTTTTTCTAGCTCATTTGTCATTGGCTCCTTAAGTATTTTATTAAGCAGATCAAGCTCATTTTTCCTAGGCATTTAAACTACATTGAGATAGTTGTTTACCTCTTTTCCTTCACAAGTTTTTCATTGTCATCCCTTGCTCCTTCTTTGATAGAAAACCGGCAAGGCTTTGATTGCTTGTCAAACATCTAATCAATGTACAAGCAAGGTATTGAGTATTCAAGCTTCATGCTTAAACTCATTATAAACCCTAGGTTATATATATATATATTGTCTTAACACATTAGGATAGTTGTTTTACCTTGGAAACAAAAGAGAGCTTGATTAAGCATCAAGAGAGGACTCCACCAAGCCCTTGAATGATTGGAATAAAGCTAGAACAAGCAAGATGAAGGCACCATAAGTGGTGATTTTCGGCCACACACTAAAACAAGAGGAAACATTGATTTTCTTTGACTTTCCTTACCTTGAAGCAAAGGAGAATGACAAGGCATGAAAAGGTGAGCTCAAGCTCCAACAATGGTGAATCTTCATGGCACCGAAATGGAGTTCTTGAAGATTTGAAAAGACAAGATTGTAGAGCTTGACTAAACTAAGAGAATGGTGGTCTTAGCTTTTGATTTGGCAAAGGGAGCTAGGAGATATAAGGGTTCAAAGCTTGAAGATGGTGTTTGTGCTGTAGCATCACCGAAGGAGAAGGGAGGAGAAGATTGGAGACCGTGTGAAATGAGAAGGAAGGAAGAAAATGAGGAGGAAGCTTGCTTTTGGAGATATTTATGCTTAAAGTAAATAGTAACCATGCTTTATTACTTTTCTTGTTTATTTGATTGGTCAAGTGTGGTGAGTCACACATGAAAAATCGGCCCCCTTTACATACTAGGGCATATCATGGTCTTTGTTGACCAACTAACTTACTTATATTGACTTATGTCATAAACTAGCATATTTTAGTTACTATTCACAAAAACAAGGCACATAGTTGTGAAATTTTTGATTTCCCATTGATTTAGACTTCCAAATGTGATACTAAGTAGTACACATGTTAATTAAAGAGTAATGATGGACATTTAGCCATTCAAAACTCATTTACAAGACAATTTTTCAAAAATGTGCTTTAAGACTCCTTAAAGCACATTTTATGTTTTAACTTGTTTTCAAGCTTGGTTTTATTTGGTAATTGGTTTTATATGTTCATTAACATATAATTAAGGTATAGGTATGACCTTTAGGTCTTATACAAACTTATCCCAAGCTTAGAGCACATTTTTGCCCATATTGACTTTAAGGTATTAATTTGTATTTTATTTGGTTTAATTGTCTACCAAGGTTTCCTAAGGACTTAATTAGCCTTATTAAATCATAATTGAATATCACTAAGTCTTGGTAGGCTCTTTGGGTCCTAACCAAGTTCACTCCAAGCTTAGAGCATGTCTTTGCTCAAACTGTATTCTTGGTACTTATTGTTTTCACCATGGTTAAAATTGTACACTGATGTTTCTAAGGCACTTTTTAGCCTTTACATATCATATTTTAGTATTTAAACAATATATCAAGGTTTGGGGTATTTCAATCTACCCCCCTTAAAAGAACTTCGTCCTCGAATTTCACACTTCCCACACATCATTGGATTAGAACACGGGGATAACTTACAAAATAAAACATTCGCACCCAAACATACTTTACATCACAACCTCGGACTTAACGGTCCGGGTACATATGCACATCCATACATAACATAACATACTTACATGATAACCTCGGACTTAACGGTCCGGGTATCTTAACAACATTTACACAAACATAACGACCCTTAGACTCTTGGGTCTGGGTAACATAGAAACATTTAGACCCATAGGTCTCGATAACATAACAGCCTTTAGACACATAGGTCTATGTAACACAACAACATTTAGACTCATAGGTCTTGATAACATACACTTTGGAACTCAAGGTCAAAATAATATTTATTACACATACCACACAACATGTCATAGCATGTATAACAATCAAAAATATCTTTGATATACACTGTGATCCCGCAGAACCTGGTCGCGATGGACACCTTCCGTCCCCGTTCCTTTGGGAGATCAAAGCAATCACTTAAATTTAAAATTTTTCCTTGTGAGGTTATGTAAGAGAACTTTAATTATGTAAAGTATCTATCACCGTTTATAAATTCCAATTCAAAATCCTTTTTGAAAACACATACAACTCCAAGTCCAACTTATGCTCTTTGCTTCTTTTCTTAGCGTGGTTAATTGTGACCACTTAAAGGAGCTTCAAGAATCATCCAACCCTGATGTGATCAGCATCAATGTTGAGCTATCCTTCCACCCCAATTTGTGTTCGGCTTCCCTTGATCTCATGAAATCAAGTTTCACCTCCCACTTCGATTTCAAACAACAACTAATTCAAGCATATCCCATTTTCCTATCTTTTAAGTCATTCTAGTCATAATCATACATCTCCAAAGGATAGAACTCCGTCCATCTATTATCTTCATTCACTTAAATGCTGTTACCCAGGGAATCTTATTCTCACTAGGTTCTATGTCGGTTTCATACCCTTTCATGAATCACTATATAACATATATATACACATATATTTTATCAAAATACAACACACAGTTGTCATATGAACATATAATGTTGGGGTTTTAGTTCCCCGGGAGTTTCTCTACTCCCCACACTTGTACTATCACACACAACTGTTAATAAATAAACACACTTATCACAATGGTATTCACATCTTCTGTGCGCAATTACCACAATTAAACCATGAATTAATGTGTATGTTTACGTAACACACACACCAGTTATCAAAACAATTTTTTTTGTGCTATGCACAATATAGGTCACATACACTTCGTACACTTGTACGGTAATACACACTAAGTGGTTTTGCGCTCTACCCCCCTTAAAAGGGATTACGCCCACGTAATCAGACACTGAACATTGGCTTAAAATGTTCTGCCGTCGTGAAGTGTTTTAACTTCCAAGCGGTCTGTTATACAATGTGTTCTGGTTAGAGGATCTTAACCATATTGGCGGTTTAGTCCCTAAACCAAGAATTCTCATTGGAGTTTGTCTAAACTCTTAGCTGGTTTCGGCTCTGGCCTGTGAGGCTTCTAGGCATTAATAATTAGCCATTCACTCATATTCACCATGCACATTCAACACTTGCATTACTGGCTCACTAGTTTCTACTGCGAAACTCTAATAACTGTAGGGCTCAGTTTGCCCCATTCGTTATTCTTACTGTATTGTACGTCTCGCATTATCATCTTTATCTTGGTAATAACAGTTTCTCAACCGACGTGTGGTATCTCTTACCGTGCGCGAATTCGGTGAGTTATAAACTTTCTATCCACTTGATAAGTGTCCAAATGAGCGTGTTTTATAGGTGTATTTCATATATAATATTAACACTTTTCTTGCTCATTTCTCCACTTCGGTTAGTTTTCCTCTAGTTTATGTTTTATTATTATCTCACTAATTTATTGGTTTAACATGAGGAAAACCAAGCTGGGACTAAAGTAGATAAAGAGACGAACACATAGACGCAAACGGCTCGGAAAACGGAGCCCAAACGAAGAATCTAGAGCCGGTCGAAGTTGGAAGGAATAAGTCACGACTGCGACGTCGCGATAAGAGGCGGTCAAGACAGAGGCAACCGCCTCTTAATGGGCGGTCAAGGAGGCGGTTCTGATTAATTCTCGACGCGAGCTTATCTTCTTCGCCCGTCTTCGTCTGCAACTCGCGCCGACTGCAACTCGTCCAACTTGCAGCGCCTACCTTAATGCACGCCTCTCCATACGCTCTGTCCCCTTCAATCAGTGAGCAATCAATGAGCTCAATCTTCCACCGCCTCAATCATTTGCTCACTCACGCGTCTGTCTATCTTCTCTGCTTTCTTCTTCCTTTTTCTATATAAACCCACGAGCTTCACCCAATAAATCACTCACGAATCCACCATCAATCCATCCACGACCCAACTTCACCACTTCACACATACATCCCATTTCTCTTCTCCCGTATTCTCCATTTTATTTATTTTACAGTCCACCAAATTCACCTCTAGCCCTACGTACACAAAATAGCAGAGTGAGACGGAGTGATTACTGATGATTTCTATTACTCTCATCTCTATCTATCTATTTAATATGTTAGGCTAGTTTACGTTTACTCTGGGAATAGTTATTATGTATCTGTATTAATTATGCAATATTTCTACTGGTTTATTTATATACAGTTTGTTACGCTTAAAGGTTATCACGCACCTTTTTAATAGATCTCGCGAATTTATTAAATTGCTTTCCTAAGTCTATTTTGATCAGACCAGGTGATAAATAGACAGGTTAATTAAAGCGTAAAACTGGAGGAAGCTTTATTATGATTTAATGAGTTAGTATTCAGTTGCAAATGTAATTCCTCAAATACTCTTCTGCCGTTCGCAGGCTTTTGCTTGAACCTTGATTAGAACCTTGCATTACAGGTGAACGAGTTCTTATGAGGCTATGACTTAGTCCTTAAGATATTTACAGGAACCTTGCCAAATTATTAAACCAGTAGAGATAGCTTAATTATGCAGATCATATTAACCTGACCAAGAGTTCCATTTTATTTATCTGTTAACTTAGTTTATTTTATTCTTCCTTTTTATTTATTTTACAAGTCAATTAATCCCCCCTCTTGTGACACGCTTAGGAACTATTATATGTACATTAGTCCCACGGTTCGACATCCGGTTGCTTACATTTTCACTATACTACTGCGACCGGGATTTATTTGCAGCCCGACGTTATTTTTGGGTTTTAATTTCTTTCTTTTATGTTAATTACACCTGTTCTAACCACTCACAAATAACACGTCTGCAAAATGGCGCCGTTGCCGGGGACTAGTTTATTCTAGTCCCTAAGCCCCGGATTATTCACTTGTTATATTAGAATATTTTGTTTATATTATTTTTGTTTGTTGTTTATATTAGTAGTCTTTTATATTTTTGTCTATTTTATTTTGTTGTTGTTTATATTAATTATCTTTTATATTTTGTTTATATATATATGTTTATATTATAGTATGTGTTTTCTAATTTGTTATTGTTTCAGTAAGTAGCGTAATCGGAAGAAAAAAAAAACGAACAGAGGTGTGTCGGCCTATTTGGACCGGGACAGGCACGCGGACAGAGCCCTGACCGCCTAGTCTCGCGCGGACGTTCCAAAAAAAAAAAACAGAAAAAAGAGACACGTTCCGAAAAAAAAAAATTCTGTTTTTCTCAACGCGTTCCGAAAAAAAAAAATTCAAAAAAAAAAAGTAACAAATTTTAATTCTGTTCTTCTCCAATCTGCTCCAACTTCTTAAATCTGTTTCTACTTCATTTTTATATTTTGTTTATATTATTATTATGTTGTTTCTAATCATTTTATTTTCCTATCTGTTTCAGTAGTTTCGTTTTATATACAAAAACACAAAAAAAAAAAGGGGAATGGAACAGGTGTTCGAGCAAGAGTTTTGCCATTCATACTGCTCCGTATGTGGAGGAGCTCATGATTATGAGGATTGTCTCATATTACAAGAGCAACTCTGGTTAGAAGATCAACCAGACTACCTGGAGAGACTCGCTCAACCAGGACAGCAACCAAAGAGCGAAATAATTCATGAGGTAGAACACCCCACTACAGATGTAAGTTATTCTCTTCCCTCTATAGTCACCTACCGCCAGTTTCCATCCTTCTCTATGCTATACCCAGAAGATGAGGATATTTATATCCTCGAACATGAAGAGAAGGAATTGCCATCATCTCCCGCCAATAGATCCAAACAAAACGCCATTATCACCTTCGAAGAATTAACTTTCTCTGAAGATGATATTGATCAGCGTTCTTTCTGTGAGCCTCACCTACAAGAGGAGGATTTTTACATCCTCCAGTTTGAGGAAGAAAAATCTGCACCGCCGGGTCTTCTGTTAGAACTACGTTCCCGGCAATACCTCCTCAAACACCAGATTTTGTGGAGTATTAATTTTCTTATTTTATATGCCAGGGTAACGTTTTGTTTTGATCCAGGATAACAAGCAGGCGTCTAGCCAAAGACGTTAAAGAAGGGCAGCTTCCTGGGAGGCAACCCGGGTGTACTTTTATTTTATTTGCTTTTATGCTCTTTTAATTTTCAGGTTCTCTTAAAATTTTATTTTTGCTAACTTTTAACCCCGTTTGTAGTATGGTTGATTCTAGTGTCTTCTGCAGGTGCACGTCCATGTGGATACCGCAACCAAGCTACGCTACTTGAGGCTGAAGCTCAAGTGTGGGGGAACTCCTTTTACAACTAGCAAAAATAATATCAGGGGAGTACCAGTTTCTTTAATTATGTTTTTATTTAAATAAAAACTGTAGAGGAGCGTTTATGTGCTTAAATGTTTAATTGTGATCTTTGTGTTATCTCTATTTATCTACTTACCGAAAAGGTCTTCTGAAACCTTCCCTTGTTTTTCTGGTGAACAATGAGGACATTGTTCAATTTAAGTGTGGGGGAGTGTGCCCTTTTCGGTGACATTTTGTGCTTAAATGTTTAATCTCTCTGCTTATCTTGCGTTTGTTCAAATTCAAATATTATGGACCCTTTTATGTAGGTTGTTCTCCTTAAAGATTAAATATTGTTATGAATTGTAGGATAAATGTACAAAATTTTAAAATTTTGATTACTTTTGAGGAGCATTTTATATGCGGTGTGACCAAATAATCTGCAAATGGTTGGATTTATTGCTCAGGGTTTCTTTCTGTCTTCTCTCTTAGGGATTGCTAAGGGGTACTTCTCTGTTTAAAAAGAAAGAAAAAAATAATAATAAGGGACTCATGAGACACCATTGGTAACCAACAAAGAGAGTTGAGTGTTCTTAAATACAAAGGCGTTATGCCTACATTTTTCTCATCCCTCATGCAAAAGTGAAACAAATGCATAAATCTATTTTTCCTTTTGTTTTCTCCTCAATGCCCATTCTTGAGAGAAGTTGGCCATGGTAAAAGTTCTCAGAGTCACCTAAAAGAAACATTGAAGTACCTTAGATCATACCCCGAAACTCTATATTTTATTTTTACCCTGAGCACACCTATGCCACCAGTAGTTGATTTTTCACACTCCTCAATAAGTTAAAAAGATCTTGTTTATCCTACCCTTCATAATAATATTTGTTAGTATTGAGCATTCCTTACTTACTTGGGTACTTACTTGGGTACGTGATTTTGCTTGAGGACAAGCAAAAAGATAAGTGTGGGGGTGTGATAAGTGTCCAAATGAGCGTGTTTTATAGGTGTATTTCATATATAATATTAACACTTTTCTTGCTCATTTCTCCACTTCGGTTAGTTTTCCTCTAGTTTATGTTTTATTATTATCTCACTAATTTATTGGTTTAACATGAGGAAAACCAAGCTGGGACTAAAGTAGATAAAGAGACGAACACATAGACGCAAACGGCTCGGAAAACGGAGCCCAAACGAAGAATCTAGAGCCGGTCGAAGTTGGAAGGAATAAGTCATGACTGCGACGTCGCGATAAAGGCGGTCAAGACAGAGGCAACCGCCTCTTAATGGGCGGTCAAGGAGGCGGTTCTGATTAATTCTCGACGCGAGCTTATCTTCTTCGCCCGTCTTCGCTGCAACTCTCGCGCCGACTGCAACTCGTCCAACTTGCAGCGCCTACCTTAATTCACGCCTCTCCATACGCTCTGTCCCCTTCAATCAGTGAGCAATCAATGAGCTCAATCTTCCACCGCCTCAATCATTTGCTCGCTCACGCGTCTGTCTATCTTCTCTGCTTTCTTCTTCCTTTTTCTATATAAACCCACGAGCTTCACCCAATAAATCACTCACGAATCCACCATCAATCCATCCACGACCCAACTTCACCACTTCACACATACATCCCATTTCTCTTCTCCCGTATTCTCCATTTTATTTATTTTACAGTCCACCAAATTCACCTCTAGCCCTACGTACACAAAATAGCAGAGTGAGACGGAGTGATTACTGATGATTTCTATTACTCTCATCTCTATCTATCTATTTAATATGTTAGGGTAGTTTACGTTTACTCTGGGAATAGTTATTATGTATCTGTATTAATTATGCAATATTTCTACTGGTTTATTTATATACAGTTTGTTACGCTTAAAGGTTATCACGCACCTTTTTAATAGATCTCGCGAATTTATTAAATTGCTTTCCTAAGTCTATTTTGATCAGACCAGGTGATAAATAGACAGGTTAATTAAGCATAAAACTGAGGAAGCTTTATTATGATTTAATGAGTTAGTATTCAGTTGCAAATGTAATTCCTCAAATACTCTTCTGCCGTTCGCAGGCTTTTGCTTGAACCTTGATTAGAACCTTGCATTACAGGTGAACGAGTTCTTATGAGGCTATGACTTAGTCCTTAAGATATTTACAGGAACCTTGCCAAATTATTAAACCAGTAGAGATAGCTTAATTATGCAGATCATATTAACCTGACCCAGAGTTCCATTTTATTTATCTGTTAACTTAGTTTATTTTATTCTTCCTTTTTATTATTTTACAAGTCAATTAATCCCCCCTCTTGTGACACGCTTAGGAACTATTATATGTACATTAGTCCCACGGTTCGACATCCGGTTGCTTACATTTTCACTATACTACTGCGACCGGGATTTATTTGCAGCCCGACGTTATTTTTGGGTTTTAATTTCTTTCTTTTATGTTAATTACAGTGTTCTAACCACTCACAAATAACACTTCTGCACCACTTCCATAATACTTTACTGTGTATATTGCTATGTATTTCACAATGATTGGCTTGTTTCCTTCCGACTTACTGTCGGTTGAGATTGAGCTACCACCTAATGTGTAGTGCTCTCTCGGTTATTTCCCACACTTGAGGTATATTCCATACTGATATTTGGTATCCCGTGTTACTACAGTCACTTCTTGCTAATCACACCTCCATATTTGATTTTGTACAAGTATCATTTCATTGGCACGACCTTGCATCTCCTATGCGTCGGTCATTATAGCGTTATAAGTCTCTTTCTACTTCCACCAGCATTTACATTTCTCAAGTCCTAGCTATCGCACTCGATCATTACTGCGCAAATGCAATACCAAAACACTCAGTCATACAGAGTGCAGAGGCGTAAACTCTTGGCAGTAAATCTCTTATGCGATTGCAATAGGAATTCACACTGTGTTTCACTGAGATTCTTATCTCGTAATACTGGCCACTGGCTTACTGCCTAGTTATTTGCTATCACTACCTTGCATCTCCACTGAGTCTAACTCGTAACTGGTCTTACCTGCCATATTATTATTCAACAACACTTATACAACGGTCGCTTACTGCGCACCGTGCTCTTACTTATTGTATAACACTAACTTATATGGTATTCACTGTCATATTAGTTTTCACACATATACTTACATCGTTAGTATTTTGTTTCGTCCTTCGCTTGGATGACTATTGAATGCTCCTTGAGCGTTGATCATCCGAGTCACAAGCCGGCGTTATTCAGCTCGGTGCTTCACTTTATACCCACATGCTACTCAACTAATTGTTCTCTCGCAACGACAACATGGTCAATCCCTAACATGTTTCTTGAACTTGGTTCACATAACTACCGCTGTTGCGGTCTCACAATATCGAGAGGTATCCCCACTCTTAATGTAGTGGTTCGTTCTCCACTCTATTCACTTATACAACACAAACTTCTGCAATCAATCAAATTTACATAACATATCTTGCTTGTGGCTTATAAGCCTTATTGTCTTGAGCTGCGCTCATTGTAGGCTGTCCACACACATGTACTTCTCTGTACAACATTACATGGTTTGGATTTCATATTGGGCTCCATGACAAGGTTGTTGCATCATGTTTCCTTTCATGGGATGCCCCTTAGCATTGTCAGTCCGTCTCCTGACAACTTATGTCTAAACTGGGTGTTAGTTTCAACCCTTGTGTTTCTGTCACGTTATTTCGTTCAACTATCGTTGATGCGAGCACCCTTCAAGGATTGCTCCTGGGTGTTGCTAAGTTATGCCATTACATCAGGTTCGCACTTATTGGTATATTTAGTTAGCCACGCCGTCTTGCATTCTTGACTGGCTTATTATCTTCTTCTGTGAAGATCAACATTTCCTGGTAGTGTAGGTACTCATTCTGGGAGTTTCATCCCATTCATTGCACATTAATGTGTCCACATTAAGCATCTTCCTTGTCATGTACAGGCTGGGTTACCATTTCAGCTATCATGTTTACCCCTCGGGATTCTTAAGACATATGTGATGTCTTTACATAACAGCTAGTGCACTTCGCACCTCCTGACTCTTAAACATTTGCTTGAAATGAATTCACTAATTCCTTTAGTCTCGTTAACTTAACTGAGTTCCTTTACTTCAACCATTCTCGGTAATCCTTTGCTCTTGGTTGACTTACACTGCTGACCGTAGTACGGAGTCGACTACCTCCCGTGTTCCGGACTCTACTCGTATACATATGTGGGGTACCATGCTGATACATTACTACTTGCCCAACTAACCCATAAGTAGGTCTGTCAGGCCCACAAGCTCCTATCGGAGTGCGGTCGTCCCACATTACAGTTGGTACACTCGTAGTGTCCGTCACACGCTTAGGTGAAGTATTCTGTTGTTAACTCCCCTTATATTGTCCCGTGACAATATGCATTCTGTGCTTCCCGAACTTAATCGAGGGAAAGTTTATCCACTGTTGTATCTTTATCAACTGCCCTTGGTTTTACAGGTTTGGTTTAGAAGAGGGTTAGAAAGAAGTATTGGTTTGAAAGAAAATCTGGTTTTAAAAGAAAAGAGTTTGCAATAAATCTGAGTTGAAAGAAAAATTCTTATGATTTTACATTGCCTTCTTCCCTTAACCAAATCTAGCTTCTTGCTGACTGGTGTACTTCCAATTACAAAGGTTAGGCGGTTAAGCCCTTCCACGGTTATGATGATCTCACTTAACTTCATGGTATCTTACTAAGTACTTGTAGTTATTAAAACCTTCCCGACAGCCCTGTTATAGCAGCACTTGCCATGGCAAGTGCGCCATGCTAACTGGCTATCGGTTCAACACATACCGGTTGTGGTATTGTTCTTACCCGCACTGTTATCAGTGGCCTTGTTGGCCCCTACTTGACCTTACAGCCTAGACGTTAAATCCCTAGGGCGACTTCTCACTGTGTGCACATGACAATCATTAACTAGGGTGTTTCCCATTTTTGGAGACCCCCTTTTCTTTTGTATTGCTTTCTCCTCGTAGCCCGTTCCACACATTTGTCGTGGTTACTGAGACTTGTCTCTTGTTTGGGCACTACATTGTAGTTCCTTTGTCGGTTGGTATACCGTTGGTGTATCATTTAACAACTGTGGTCCCGTAGACACTCGTCTCGTGTTTCATTAATCCACTTGTTGCCTGTTGCACGGTCGGTGCGTTGCAAGCTGGTTATTCTCGACTGCTTGGCATGTCGACCCAGGTTGCCGGAAATTCTATTCTTCTATACACAAGATTCTTCATTCTTCGCCATTAAATGCTGTTAACATTGTTCAGATGGAAACCGTCTCCGGGATTCCCAGTTTTCGGGATCTACCGTATGACAGGTTCTCCGTACCTTTAGATGTATTTAATAACAGCTAGATCGGGTATTCCCGAGTAAGAGAGGACTTTCATCTCTTTGGCGTTGTTTCCCAAATTATAAACAGGGATTGTGGAGGGCGGGAAGGATATAGTAGGTTTTCAGTATTCACTGGGAATTCCTAACTAGCGTATCTCTCACGCTATCACTCAACCCTTAACCCAAAGTACTAAAATCCTAACTCGGCACTTCCTAAGCTCGGTAATTCAGTCATCAGAGCGATACTTCACTCTGATACCACTTTTTGTAACACCTCATCCAACATTAACACACTTAACAACAAACTGCAGCGGAAAACATACTTCATCACATTACTTAACTCGTTGGTGTTACACGCCGTTAACCACCCACGTGGCTAACAAGGCTATTACATATACATTGTACCGGTCTGATGGACTAGATTCTTGAGCGACTACACATTACTGTCCCTTTCCATTAACAACAACAACATACACCTTTCGACTGTACCGAGTATTCACAAACTAATGCCGATAACAATTTCGGTCTTACTACACCTACTGTACATATATAACTTAAAAGATTACCCATGTACATACGACTACCCCGTCCTACTCTCGAACGGCTTCTAGCTCCTTGTACCTGAAAATAGGAAAAGAAGAGAAAAGGGTGGCCCCCCAGGGGCTCAGCACCTTTGCTGGTATGGTAATCCCGCAGCCCGCATGCTACCGGGCCACACACAACTACTTGTCGTCTTAGCATGCGGTTGATTATATTTGAATCATGCATGAAAACTACAAATACACAACACATTACACTGCACAACAATGGCTCATTAAAACAACCAATACAACTACACATAACAAATCACTCATTGTGATCTTTAACCCCTAGAGTGTTTCTCCTTTAACGGAGCTACTTCTTTAATAGACGACACATACCCACCAATCAGGTTATCCTTAAACGCCTCTTACTATAAACTGGAATTCATATCCATAATCCACATACTCCACATCGTAACAACATATCACATCACATCGCAATAAGAATTGCAACACAACAATAATACATAACATAACGGGAACGGTTCCCTTTATGAACCGGCCCAAACATAGTCAGTTCACTTGTAGCCTAGAGAATGTTGCCAGTCTCATGATAAGCTCGTTACATAAGTCGTTACCGTCTCGTTAGATGAACGGATAACTTAACACAAGGTGCCTCGGATATAGTGGTCCAAGCACACCGAACAAACATAAACATAGTATGCCCCTGTGGCCCGACGTGAGTCAGTAAAATAGCCTTGGTTAAGCTAAAGGGAAGGTTGGAAACCAAATTGGAAAACAACCATAACATACAAAGATAATCGAACCGGTTATCACATCGACTCCCATACTCACACGCGTGGCCGGAACAGACCGGACTCCTCACTTCCCCCGTTAGCACTTGTTAGAAGTTCAACATTGAACTTAATAAAAACATTGGGTTAAGTCTTGTTAGACACACACAAGGGAAGAGAGAGTCATACATTCACACACAAACATCACACACAAACATCACATGACTAACTGACACATAGCCGTGGTTAGAACGTTCCTTAGGTCGGAAACGTTATTACCGGATACCGTTCTCTTACGTTTACCTAATAATGGTTAACTAGCCTTTCATGCGCATTCGAGGTTACCGGTATCGGCACGTAAACACACAACATCAATAATGACTGTAAACTCGTTTCATGATTTATCTTATAACGTGGCAAACATACAGAAAAACACATTGGCATACAAGCCGGTGTAATCCGGTAGGACACAGGTTGCAAGAAAACCATACCTGTCACCGGAGTCCACTCTATCATATCCACTTATGTTCCTCGAACGATTCTCGAACAACTGGTAATATTACATGTACTTTTATTAACATCGGGGTAACATGATTGTTTAAAGTCTAATGCTCATAACTTATCCCCGTTAACTAGTTAAATAACTTCACATTTTAACTTCTTTTACTTTTACATTTTAATACAACTTTTCCCCCACTAAATTGTCATTATAACTCACTTAACATGTCCTTAACAATGTTATAACACCATTACTTAATAATCCCCATCATCCTATAACCTTAAACAATGCTTTTGGTCCATACAGCGCCTCGTCCGAACTTGTGTCCGGACTTCCCAAGTTCGGACACTGTTCGAGGCTCAAATGGGTGTAAACAGACGACTGTCCGAACATGTGTCCGAGCTTCCCAAGTTCGGACGCTGTTCGAGGCCAAAACAGGATATAGATATAGGTGTGTCCGAACTTCCAAATTCGGACGGTAGTTCGGACACCGGTCGAAGTTCAGGTGACTTACGCGCAACAGGGCATGTCCGAACGTCCATGTTCGGACGGTAGTTTGGACGTGCCCAAAACTCCATTTTCTATACCTTAAACACTTACTCATTTCTTGCCTAAATGCTCAATACTCATAATACTTCCCCCTTAGGTTTATAGCATGTTCCCACACTATATTTAGCCCACCAAAAATACTTTATGCCCTTTCAAGAATTTTCTTCACAAGTTCAAACATCTTCCTTACCTAAACATCATTTCCTCCTTGTACATCAACATTACCTAAACCTTAACAAACTCCTCCAAGACTTTAGTACATCCCAAAACACCCATTGGATTTCTAGAACTTCCAAGATAATGCCTAAATCCTTTTTGCCTTCTAAAACACCTTAATGAACATTTCTTTCCCTAGTAAAACAGTTAACCATTCTCAACACTTCCAAACTCGCCAAAACTCTTTTCAAACACTTAAAACTTCTTATACATTATCTAAATTTTGACATGGGTTCTTCTAGCACATTGTTATACCAAAGCACATAGCTTTCACCATTAAACATTCAAGAACACCTAAAATCCATCAAGAGTATTCTCACACACAAACACTTAGGTTTTCACCCTTTTACAACCAAAATACTTAATCACTTAATACATATTCCTTACACACAAACATATTGTTTTTCCTCCTTTAACCATCCAAGACACTCATCTTCACAAAGAATGTTCTTTATACACATCTAAATCCTTAAACTACACTACATCACAATATAGTGCATAAACTTAAATTTCTTGACACTTAGGTCCTTAAATAACATGGCTCTTAGGCCCTTAAATTGCATAAACCTTAAACACTGAATTTCCCACATATATATTGCCTTTGACCTGCAAATACACTCAACAATACATATACCCTTAATAAACTCCTTGAGGGCATTTTTTTCTAGCTCATTTGTCATTGGCTCCTTAAGTATTTTATTAAGCAAATCAAGCTCATTTTTCCTAGGCATTTAAACTACATTGAGATAGGTGTTTACCTCTTTTCCTTCACAAGTTTTTCATTGTCATCCCTTGCTCCTTCTTTGATAGAAAACCGGCAAGGCTTTGATTGCTTGTCAAACTTCTAATCAATGTACAAGCAAGGTAATAAGTATTCAAGCTTCATGCTTAAACTCATTGTAAACCCTAGGTTATATATATATATATTGTCTTAACACATTAGGATAGTTGTTTTACCTTGGTAACAAAAGAGAGCTTGATTAAGCATCAAGAGAGGACTCCACCAAGCCTTTGAATGATTGGAATGAAGCTAGAACAAGCAAGATGAAGGCACCATAAGTCGGGATTTTCGGCCACACACTAAAACAAGAGGAAACATTGATTTTCTTTGACTTTCCTTACCTTGAAGCAAAGGAGAATGACAAGGCATGAAAAGGTGAGCTCAAGCTCCAACAATGGTGAATATTCATGGCCCCAAAATGGAGTTCATGAAGATTTGAAAAGACAAGATTATAGAGCTTGACTAAACTAAGAGAATGGTGGTCTTAGTTTTGTATTTGGCCAAGGGAGCTAGGAGATATAAGGGTTCAAAGCTTGAAGATGGTGTTTGTGCTGTAGCATCACCAAAGGAGAAGGGAGGAGAAGATTGGAGACCGTGTGAAATGAGAAGGAAGGAAGAAAATGAGGAGGAAGCTTGCTTTTGGAGATATTTATGCTTAAAGTAAATAGTAACCATGCTTTATTACTTTTCTTGTTTATTTGATTGGTCAAGTGTGGTGAGTCACACATGAAAAATCGGCCCCCTTTACATACAAGGGCATATCATGGTCTTTGTTGACCAACTAACTTACTTATATTGACTTATGTCATAAACTAGCATATTTTAGTTACTATTCACAAAAACAAAGCACATAGTTGTGAAATTTTTTATTTCCCATTGATTTAGACTTCCAAATGTGATACTAAGTAGTACACATGTTAATTAAAGAGTAATGATGGACATTTAGCCATTCAAAACTCATTTACAAGACAATTTTTCAAAAATGTGCTTTAAGACTCCTTAAAGCACATTTTGTGTTTTAACTTGTTTTCAAGCTTGGTTTTATTTGGTAATTGGTTTTATATGTTCATTAACATATAATTAAGGTATAGGTATGACCTTTAGGTCTTATACAAACTTATCCCAAGCTTAGAGCACATTTTTGCCCATATTGACTTTAAGGTATTGATTTGTATTTTATTTGGTTTAATTGTCTACCAAGGTTTCCTAAGGACTTAATTAGCCTTATTAAATCATAATTGAATATCACTAAGTCTTGGTAGGCTCTTTGGGTCCTAACCAAGTTCACTCCAAGCTTAGAGCATGTCTTTGCTCAAACTGTATTCTTGGTACTTATTGTTTTCACCATGGTTAAAATTGTACACTGATGTTTCTAAGGCACTTTTTAGCCTTTACATATCATAGTTTAGTATTTAAAAAATATATCAAGGTTTGGGGTATTTCAATAACTAATGCGAACTAAAATATATATATGTTCATACATATAATTCATCACAATATTACATCAAGTAATATAATACAATCATAAGACTTGTACTCTATGTACAATAATAGTTTACAGCATGTATACCATGCGCTACGTACTCCTATGTACGGTATATTTTAAACTCACGAAATCGCTTTACCCCCCTTAAAAGGGATTGCGCCCACGTAATCTACGAATATATCATCTTGAAGTTATAAGTTCAAGATGTTCCACTCCTGTGGAATATTCGTGCACTATTGTGCTACATATTACATTACCCCTTTTCTCTAGGGTCGGGCTTTAGCCACTCTGGCTATACTGCCAATCTTGGTTAGGTGTATGTATATTCATATACGGTTTGATCGGGAGATGTAAACACATCATTTGTTTTCCCAAACTTGCTAGGTATGTCAAACATAAGCAATATGGGCCCACTCGCTCCGCAAGTAGTACTCCCAACTACCTTAGGGCTAGTTTACCCTTTTAAGTAGTAGTTTCATGCCGGTTTCAACTCCACGTGGCGGTGTTTTCTACACGTGGTTTGTCACACACGCTTATTATTTCGAGTAACTATTCTATTCAGTCTTTCTGAATTCTATACATGCTCATGGTATATTCCTAAGAGTTCATGCCACCCTACCGAACTAACCTTCGGTGTAAGGGTTGTCGTGCTATGCTCTAGCACCTAGTGCTTACAGTAGTTCTCTAAAATGTCAAGATGAGTATGATATGCGCAACTAACTGGCGCCTCATGAGTCCAAGTTATTTCTCTTTGGGATGAGTTCATTCCTTAGGTACCTTATAGGTCCTCTTTTATTGGTGTGAACTCGTATCCCTCGTGTGCTGGTATTTTACTACACACATACAATTCATCCCTACTCTCTATTAGGGGAATACATTAGTTCATCTGATCCTCCTCGTTCTGCTTCTGACCAATATAATTTGGTTAATAGCCATTATAATGGTCACTTTGTTGCGCACCATGTACCAGTCGATTAGATGGTTAGCCGCTATTGCGGTTTGCATGGAGTATCTAATCTCCACCTTAGAGTATCTCATATAATGCTAGCCTTTGCCCTTTTTTCTATTGTAAACATACAATACGACTGTGTGTTTTTAACTTGGCATACGTTTTCCGTTCAACCCTAATTGGTACTGACGTACTAACGTTTTATGACTTGAGCATGTGGTTATTATTATTCAATGTGACCTCATCGTCGTGCCCTCAACGCATAATATGACTCTTTTCCGTGCCCCCTTTTTGGGCAGCATCCATGATATTACAAAGGTTTCTCTCATACAAATTCCAAAGGTACCTCACTTCATTTTCTTAGTCATGGGTCCTCCTTGCCTTTACCATTAAATTGGCTTTGGCTTCCTCTTTTACGAAAATCTCTAAAACTTGTGTTCTAACTTATCCACTATGGAGTTGTGACTTTCGGTCTTTTACTATCAAGCTATTCTTGATTTCCCCAACCTTGTCGGTTTGACGGAGATCTCTCTCGTCAATTCATGGTTTACCTAGTCAGGATTCCATTCACTGACTTAGACACAAAGTTGATTACCTCCTGGGTCCTTACACTACTCGTTTACATACATGGGGTACCATACTGATACATTACTACTTACCCAACTAACTTAAAGTAAGTTTCGTCAGACCCACAAGCTCCTAGGAGTGTGGTCGTCCCATGTCTCGTTTAGTGCACTCGTAGTGTTCGTACCTGGTGGTTATCGCACTCTTACTCCCGGTAATTCATGTTGAAGTAACTGGGCTGCCAATTCTTAACCTTTAGTGTTTGAATTGTCAGACCGGCTAGGTCTTCCCGAAGTTTTATCGACCACCAACCCAAGGGTTTCGTAACCCTGCCTTTAAGAAGGCTATGTCCTGCTTCATTGCGTTACAGACTCACATGAAAGTTTAGTGTTTATTGCTAACAACCTGGACTACTCGGTTCTTTAGGGGTAGTTTACCGTCACTGCACTTGCTGTAGCAAGTGCTCAAGGCAGGTTGAAATTCATTACTTTGGTTAGTGTGGCACTTGCTGTGGCAAGTGCGCCATGCAGACTGAGCCACCGGTACGGTGTGTGTTAGTGCAGTGTTATTCCCTAATCCGGTTTCTACTCCTGTTGTAGAAGTTCGTATTCAAATTAATACAGTCTCATTCCCACACCCGTTCCCATAAGTTTACCGTGGTAGTAGGGTCTTACTTCGCTTTCGAGACGTTGCATGGTAGCAACTTAGCGAGTTCTTATTTCTACAGCTCTCATGATCTCTCCTCATGCACGTCAGGCCATCTTGAACCTTCAGTATTGCATGGGTTAGGGCTACTCGCTTCGGGTGAGACTTCGAAAAGGCCATCCATTCCGTCTGTTACATATCTCATAAACTAATCTTTACTCGTCGTTTCCACTTTCTTTCCCCCCAAGCGCACTTATCAGTGCTTTCCTGGATGTAGGATAGAGTTGCTTTGCTTATGGCAAGCTGACCCCATTAGTCCTACGGGAATTATCTCCTCAACCTCGGTTTAATATTCATCTCATACTTGGTATGGTAGACATTACGTCATTACGAGGACCCCCGGTCCTAAACAATTCATCACAACACAAAGTTCAATTTTCTACAAATAACATTATTTTCATAGCGACCACATCGGGACTTCCCGATCAGGAGGATTATCTCCGTGGTGCTTCTCGTCTCATTGCCTCCCTAGGAGGTACTCAATGTACGGGCTGCGGCGGGATGCTCTCCCATCAAGTGCGAGCGGTTCCTACCGACTTCGCGTTACTTGGGGTTGCTGGACCTTCACCACCTTCCGATGTGCCTCGTCCTTCCTTAGTAGTGTTACCCAGACCTCTCCCTGACGTATGTCAAGAGGACGGGTTAGACCTTTACTATGTCTCATACCGCAGTCCTGGTCAACTATACATATTTGATCAACTGTGACTAAACTACCCAGCGCATCCCGATCTCTGTCGACACCGGAAGCTGCATACCTGCAAAATATTTGTTTGTGGTAAGGAATCAACCACTGCTGAGCATGTTACTACATGACTGTCATGCCCCCTCAGACCCTCAGTTAATTGATCGAGAGCATGCAATTCATTTTCATGCAAGTAGTTTAATATAAAAAATGTAAAGCAACAAATATATTGCAGTAAACTCAAATAGCAAATAAGCCCCCGACTTCACACATCACATCGCAATAAACCAACTGAAAGCGTTACAGCGCTTATATGAGTACGAAGACTCCACTCCAACTAACACTTAATAGTTCATATATGAGTACGGCGACTCACTCGACCAATCAATCCACAATAATCCACACATGAGTACAGCGACTCGACTCAACCAGTTCACAACATAGATATAAGTACAACGACTCAATTAAACCAATTCACAACACACATATGAGTACAACGACTCATTTCAACAAATCCACCAACATACATCACATAACCACAAAGCATAACCAATGAACAACAAGGCGGAACAACGAGGATTATAAACAAGTATAAATTCTGTCTTTGGCATACAAGCCCAAATAATGTTCGCCTATTGTACGAACTAATATAGTTGTTCGTAATTGTTCAGTCTTGTCTAATGACAATGTCTCGTTAAAACGACGTGTCTCTAAGTTACCCATCTCCTATGGTGGGTCATCCACGGCAGTAGCCACTCCAGCGGTATAGTCTCCGACCGACGAACCATCTGTAGTCCATTGGAAATTTATCTTGATACTTACAGATACCCATACGACATCCTAGTATCGTTAATTGATCACAATTCACAGCAAGAGCCACATCCTCTTGATTAACATATCTATACCATTGCATCGTCTACTATTTTCCTAACACAGTAGACTAAGGTCGTTAGTCCAATCCTGAGTATGTCGACTCGGGATCCAGTGTTAGATACGAGAGCGGCGTTAAAAAGGCCAATGCTCCGTATATAAGTCTTGGATAATATATATATCTTATTATCCTAATGCTACAACGTTTTACTTACGTTCCTTATATTACACATATAAGATTGCATCATTGCCGCTAGTTCGTTTTATAATATGTTCATATATACGAACAGTACTGTTATCGTACAACAGTAATAATAATAATGCAGCATTAATACATAACTCAAGCATATTAATTCACACAAGCAGACATTCAATCTTAACACAGATTTTCACACAATGTCTGAACTAAGGAAATCCTCAGAGACTGAGAAGGGAAGAAATGGTGTCGAGACAAAACAGGATGTATAGAGCATCCGGCCGCTTTAGCCGGATAGAAGTAGAAACACATAGGGCATCCGGCCGTCTCCAGCCGGATGGGGATAGGACTTAGGCAGAGCAAAGTATTATACGACCGACCGCCTGTGGTCAGTCAAAGATACTAGGAAAGGGCAAAACCGTACTTATACATGTAAAATACAGGCTGGCATCATAAAAACCAGACCCAAAATACTATAAATAGGGGTGTACCCCCATGAAATAAGATACGCGACATTTTGGCAGTCGAACTTACATTCAATTCCAATAGAAGCTCTCTTTCTCTCTCTCTCTCTCTACTCGTGTGAGACTCTGTGATTTAGACCAGGATCGGAACATGAAAGATGGCTCCAAGATCAAAGAAAACATTGAAGAACGCTACTGAAGATAACAATCGCTCCGAAGAAGGAATGAGTTCGGAGATGCCAGAGGCCATCTCCAAAAAAGATCTCAAAGACATGCTAAAGGGGCTAGTCAGATCCATCGACGAAAAAATTGTAGAGGGAAATGAGACTTTGCAACAGGAACTGATGCAAAGGGACGAGGAGTATCAGAGAAAATGGGATGAAATGACTGAGGCCATTGAACAACTGAGAAACAGAGATTCTAGAGGTAGTAATGGCGAGGAAAGCAAGGATGGGAAGCGTAATTCAATCATTGGCGAAGAAGAGATGGAAGATGATGACCAGATAGATATGAGCTTGTACCCCTTCTCGGAGCGGATAAGAAAAGCAAAACTCCCGCCGCACTTCGTCGCCCCGGCGGTTGAGAAATATGATGGGACTGGAGACCCCGCCTAACATATTAAGAAGTTCATGTTTGCCATGAACACTCAGGGGATCAGCTCCCTCGCCCTCTGCAATCTGTTCCCCGGAACGCTTTCGAAGAGAGCGTTGGGATGGATCTCTACGAGACCGCCACAGTCCATCACGAGCTTCAAACAGCTGACCGAGGATTTCCAGCAATACTTTGCTGTGAGTAAGAGGGTTAAAAAAGAAACAATAGAATTGATGGATGTTAAGCAGCGAAAAGGAGAGACTTTGAAGGAGTACATCGAGCGCTTCCGTAAGAAGGTCGCGGAGTTTGATGATGTCGACGAGAAATCTTGATTAAGGCCTTTGGTAACGGCCTAGCTCAGCCTCGACTAGCTGGAAAGATCGCAACGAAGGCGCCGAAAACTCATGGAGAATTAGCTGAAATGATCCATGATTTTTTGAAATCTGAGATAGCGGAAAACAAGGCTAAAGAGCTAGCGGACAGCTTCAAAACCGCAGGGGTGCCGGAAAAGAAGGAGGGGCATGGAGGAAATGCCGGAAGGGGAGGGTCAAGGTACAAGCCATATTATGGCAGGACAACCGTTGGATCTTCCTCTCAGGGGGTGCAGCACCAGGGGGCAAGAACCGTTGTCTACATTGACCCAGGAAAATATGCTGCTACAGTAAGAGAAGGATACCTCCCTCAGCCGAGAAAGCCGCCGCAGGGGGAAATTCCGGTTGCATTCTGCGAGTACCACGGGAACCGCAGCCACCGGACGTTAAACTGTGCTACCTTGGCCAAAGAACTTCGAATCATCGAGGAAAATAAGAAGAAAGGAAAGCAGGTAGCCGGAGCACAAAGGCAATACGGCGGCCAACAAGGTAGTACCCAGAATGCACCTCGAGGGCGACAAGAGGAAGAGGTTCATTCCAGGCTTGATCCCGGCAAATCAGTGGGAATGATAACAGGTTTGTGAAGAAGGAGAGTAAAAGTTTTTCTCCTTTCATTCAGGATAACATTCAGAGTTACAATTTGTAGCCTGCTTTAAGATAAAAATTTTGTGTCACATAGATTGTCAAAAATCATGTTGCCAAAAGGAGAAATAAAATTTCCATTCTTTTTGCATTTTTTTACTATTAGCAACCCCCTTCTTTTCCCGAGAAGAAAGCTAACAAAACTTTCTCTAAGAAAACTCACAGGACTTTTTTCAGTGGTAGGACCACTAACCCCTAATGAAAGAAAACGGCACATTCATCAAGTACATCAAAAACTCCCGGAGAAGAAAATCGCCAAAAAGGAAAGTTTTCCTCCAATATTCTTCTCCGACGAGGATGAAGATGGAGTGCTATACCCGCACAACGATCCACTTGTCATTCGTGCACAGGTAAACGATCGAATGATGGAGGGAATTTTAATCGATAGTGGGGCCGGAGCAAATGTCATATCAGCCGAAGCGGTTAGGAAGTTGGAGGCGCCTGAGGACCGGATCAAGCCCTATTCGGCGGTTCTAGGAGGATTTGTAGGAGGTGTCTCTACCACGTCTTCCGGCAGTATAGATTTCACAATGACCCTGGGTCAAGGAGACGAAAGAAGAACAGAGAAGCTCACGGCTTTTATTGTGCCAGGTCTTTCTGGATATAACATGTACCTTGGAAGGCCAGGGATCAATGTGTGAAGTCCGCATCATGGACAGCCTTCCTAGTAAGGAGGTGGTCAAAACTGTGGGATCGGACAAGGAGTTCGAGGGAAAGTTGCGTTCTTCCCCAGGGCCGAGTCAAGAAAAGGAAGAATGTCGAACAGCCCAAGATCCCCCCCAGAGAGGTACATTTAAAATTTGACCCTTCTAATTTTTTTAAAATAGGAACTGCGTTTGACAGTGGAGAGCAAACTCACTTAATGAGGTTCCTAGAAAAAAGAAGGGCAACATTCGCTTGAAGCGCGGACGAGATGCCTGGTATAGACCCAAGCGTTATCCGGCATGAGCTCAGGGTAGACCCTATGCATCTGGCGGTCAGGCAAAGAAAAAGGGTAATAGGGGAAGAAAGAGATTTAGCCGCACGAACCGAGGTCCAAAAACTCCTCAAGGCCGGATTCATCAGGGAGGTTGCGTACCCACGATGGTTGGCTAATGTTGTCATGGTGAAAAAGGCAAATGGAAAATGGAGAATGTGTGGATTTCACAGATTTAAATAAGGCATGTCCTAAAGATTTCTATCCCCTGCCATCAATAGATAGATTGGTGGTTTCAACTGCCCAGAGTTCTGTGTTAAGTTTTCTGGATGCGTTGTCCGGTTATAATCAAATAAAATGAAAGAAGACGATTCGGAAAAGACATCCTTTATTACTTCAGCCGGAACATTCTGTTACAAAGTAATGCCCTTCGGCCTAAAGAATGCAGGGGCCACTTTTCAACGAATGATTGACAAAGTATTTTGTCAGCAAATTGCTCGAAATGTGGAGGCTTACGTTGATGATATAGTTGTTAAAAGTTCGTCAAAAGAACAACACATGAAGGATTTAGAAGAAACATTCGACACTTTGGATAAATACCAAATCAAACTAAATCCAGAAAAGTGTGTGTTTGGTGTAACCAAGGGGAGGTTTCTTGGTTTCATTGTTGGGCAACGAGGTATTGAAGTCGATCCGGAAAAAAGTCAGGCAATCCTCGACCTTTCTCCTCCAAGAAATATCAAAGATGTCCAAGCTTTGAACGGAAGACTCACAGCATTAAGTAGGTTTTGTTCTAAGCTTCAAGAAAAATCAATCCCGTTCTTCAATATTCTAAGGAAGAACAGCAAATTCCAGTGGGGACAAGTGTGCATAGACGCATTTGAAAAGATCAAGGAGATGCTTCGGGATCTACCTAAATTGGGTGTACCTGCCCCAGGACAGGATCTATATCTTTACTTGTCCGCAACAGATTGGGCGGTTGCAGCTGTCTTAATCATGGAAGAGAAAAGGGAGATACCAGTTTACTATACGGGCAAAATCTTGAGCCCGGCAGAAGGACGGTACACTAACATAGAGAAAATCTTGTTTGCACTGGTGGTGGCGTCAAGAAAACTACGACCCTACTTCCAGTCACATCGAATCTTTGTCAGGACCAATTGGCCGCTCAAGAAAATTGCGAACAATCCGAATGCCTCCGGCCGGATGGTAAGCTGGACAGTAGAGCTGACACAATATGAAATTCACTTCTTACCCAGAACGGCGATTAAAGATCAGGCCTTAGCACACTTCATAATGGAAACAAACTTTGCGAAAGAAAAGAAGCAGACTCAGAGTCCATATATCATCTGGGTTGATGGAGCTCGATGCAAAAGCGGGGCAGGAGCTGGGATAGTGGTACAAGCGCCGAATGGGCAAAGCTTGAATTATGCCTTCAGACTGGACTTTGATGTTACTAATAATGAAGCCGAATACGAAGCCCTTATCCAGGGTTTGGAAGTAGCTACAGCCCTCGGGGCAACAGGTTCCATAGAAAAGATGCTTTCTCTGTTTTTTCATTCTTATAAAATCCTGTCTAAAATAAAACTTATGAGAGTATAACCTATTTTTAACAGAATTAGAGGTGTATTCGGACTTTATGTTGGTGGCAAGACAAAATGACAACATCTATGAAGTCAAAGAAGAAAAACTATGGAGGTACTTGCTCAAGGTCCAGGAACTAAAAGCAAATTTCCAAAGATGCGAGCTAAAACACCTTCCCCACGAAGAGAATGTCGAAGCTGATGCCTTGGCCAAATTGGCAAGTATGGCCGTAAAGGTACCCAATGAGATATGGCTAGAAATCAAAACTTCCCCAAGTATAGAAGGAACTCAGGTGTTTGCGGTGGAGACAGGTGACAAAGAAGAATCCTGGATGACTCCAATCATAGATTACGTGCGGCAAGGAAAGCTGCCGGAAGGAGAAAAGGAGGCCAGGATAATAAAAAGGCGGGCCGCATCATTTTTTATTGAGGATAACCAGCTGTATAAGCGATCTTTTGCAAGGCCAGCACTGAAGTGTGTTACCATAGCTGAAGGAGCAGAGTTAATAAGAGAGATACATGATGGGCTCTGTGGAAATCACCAGGGAGAAAGGACCACAACCCACAAAATCTTGAGACACGGATATTTTTGGCCGAAAATGATGGAGCATTGCAAGGAATATATACGAAAATGTCGCAAGTGTCAAGAGCATGGAAACAAAATACATACTCCTCCGGCGGAGCAAAAATCTATTCTCTGCCCAATTCCCTTTGCTATGTGGGGGTTGGACATTGTGGGCCCATTCCCGGAAGCTTCACCAGGGAGGTTCAAATTCATGTACGTTGCCATCGACTACTTCACAAAGTGGGTCGAAGCAATGCCTACTGTCTCCATCACGGCAAGGAAGTCACAAGAATTCATCTGGAAATATGTGGTATGCAGGTTTGGTATACCGAAAGCAATAATAACTGATAATGGAGCACAGTTCAATTGCGAAAGCTTCCGAGAATTCTGTGAAGAATGGAAGATCGACTTAAGATTTGCATCAGTAGCTCACCCTCAGGCAAATGGGCAGGTCGAGAATGCGAATGGCAAATAGTAAGGGCGATAAAGAAGAAACTCGATGAGAAAAAAGGAAAGTGGGCAGAATTGTTACCCCGGGTCCTTTGGTCGTACAGAACGACAGAAAGAGGGCCGACGGGAGAAACGCCTTACAGATTGACATATGGTTTGGAAGCCGTCATTCCGGCAGAAATTGTGGTGACATCCATAAGGTGGGAATCATATGACGAAGAGGTCAACAATCAGGGGGTACAGGATCACCTAGACCTCCTTGAAGAAACCAGGATGGCCGCCGCAGTAAGGATGGCGAAAGATAAATCCAAGGTAGAAAGATATTTCAACAGGAGGATAAAAGAACAAAGTTTTGCCCCAGGAGAATTAGTTCTCCGAGAGGTTAAGCAACCCAAGAAGTTGGAACCCCAATGGGAAGGACCGTACATCATACACCAGAAGGCGGGATGAGCTTCATACCGCCTGAAAAATGGTCAAGGGTACGAATTGCCGCATTCTTGGCATGGAGAATGTCTGCAAAAGTTCTATGTGTAAAATTTATAACTCTTCAATGAAAGGTGTTATTTTTGGGAAAGTAAAAGAAAAAGAAAGCATCGGCCAACGAGCCGCAGGCTATCATGCCTTGAAAGAAAAAGAAAGCACCGGCCAACGAGCCGCAGACTATCATGCCTTGAAAGTAAGCACCGGCCAACGAGCCGCAGGTTATCATGCCTTGAAAGTAAGCACCGGCCAACGAGCCGCAGGCTATCATGCCTTGAAAGTAAGCACAGGCCAACGAGCCGCAGGCTATCATGCCTTGAAAGTAATCACCGGTGAAGGAGCCGCAGGCTATCACGCCTTGAAAGAAACATCCGGCCAACGAGCCGCAGGCTATCATGCCTTGAAAGAAAAAGAAAGCACCGGCCAACGAGCCGTAGGCTATCATGCCTTGAAAGAAAAAGAAAACATCCGGTCAACGAGCCGCAGGCTATCAGCCTTGAAAGAAAAAGAAAGCACCGGCCAACGAGCCGCAGGCTATCATGCCTTGAAAGAAAAAGAAAGCACCGGCCAACGAGCCGCAGGCTATCATGCCTTGAAAGAAAAAGGAAGGCATCGACCAACAGGCCGCAGGTTCCTATACTCCATATCCTAAAAATCCGGCTAAAAACCATAGATGACCATACTTTAAAAAGGAAAAAGGGTCCGGCCGGAACGAAAGTCCAAAACCACAAACCCCTTGTGTTGTAAAGAATGGATACTACACTGGCATAACTTGCATAAGATAACCATACGTGCACCATTAAAAAAAAAAGAGGGAAATATCATGGTAATAGAAAACTCGGGTCAAAAGAGTCACTCCGGCAGACAAATAACTAAAGATGGTAAAAAATATAGCTTATATTTCTCCCAAGGTGTGGGGTAAAAACAGTTACAAAATATGATCATTCGGCAAACACAAAAAATACATACCGAAACAAAAACTCCTCTAAAGATTAAAAAAAACTTCTATTCTGCTTTCTCTACAGCTTCTTTTTCGGGAGTTAACAATATATCGCCGCTACCAGCCACACTCTCAGAAGACTTGGATCTCCTGGAAAGACGCTGCATCCCTCCGGCAGACGGCAGGATGTTGCTTCCAGCTGGAAGAAATGAGGCCTCGCCAGCGCCAAAACATGTCTCTCAAGGACTGGGGCAAAACCTCTCGAGCTCCAAGAAGAAGTTAGACTTCTGGGCAACAGCGTTGAATTCCAACTTGTTATACAGATCATCATCCAGTAACTCTCCTTTCTCGAGAGAGTGATCTGAGACAATCTGCTGGCAAATATCAACTATCCGGCGACACTGAGAAGCAAAGGACTCCTTTAGATGGGCGTTAATGGTGCCTTGCTTCTGTATCTCCGCCTGAGATTGCCGGGAAAATGACTTGAGCCTGGCCACTTGAGATTCAAGGGTCAGGACTTGGGCTCGATACTTGTCACGTTCAGAATTGGCAGATGACAGCTTCTCCTTGGCACGGGCTACCCGACCACTCAACTGAGTGACGTGCTTCAGTAAGTTGGCAGAACTCAAGCCTAGCCGGAACAAAAGATAATAAGAAGAAGAAAAGGGCAAAAGGAGAAGCAAAAGTTGAAGGCCTGAAGGTTTACCATGGCTCGATGGCTCAGTATTCTCGGCTTGAGAGCGAGACTTGGCTTCCTCCAGCTCTTTTACTCTCTCCTCCAGCCTGGTCCTCTCTTCTATCAGGGCAGCTTTATCCGCAACAAGGGTTTTCTTCTCCTCTTCCAAAAGAGAGCAGTCTCGGAGCAGAGACTGCTTCTCTTGATCAAAGGAGGACTTCGACTGCTCTTCCAGTGTGGCCTTTTCTTCCGACAGGCGATCAAGCTCCTGCATAAGCTTTTCTTTTTCCTTCACAAGGGCTTCATTCTCCCGTTGAAGAGTTTGCTTCTCCAGCTCGAGCGTTTCAGCCTCCTGCTTGAAAGAGTTCCTCTCCTGATAGAAAAAGGCCTTGTCAGCCTGAAGAGTGTTCACTTCGTTCCAGTGCATAGAGCGTACCTGATCCAGCATAATATCTAGGTCAAAGAAGGACCAAATCAGCTTATCTTTATCAAGGGAAAAAGAGATGGTTTCATACCTCTATCAAAGTATTGTCAGCTTCCTTGATCCGGCCTCTTAGAGAAAAGTTTTCTTCCCGGAGTTTATTCAGCTGCAGCTCATACTCATCACGCTGACGCTCGCATTCTCGCCGGGACAACTGTAGGTCTTTGTTTATTGCCTCAGTTCTCTCCTTTGCCTTACGATCGATCTCGTACTCAACCTGGTCAATGTAAGCATCATGAGAAGAGCGGGACAGCTTCAGTTCCTCCTCAACATTATTGGCTCGGCTTTCCTCATAGCGAAGCCTGGATTGAAGGTTGCCAAAGTGACCCTCAGCACTTTGGGCCATGGACATCACCTAAAAGCAACACAATTCATAAAATCAAGGGAAAAGCCAAACCAAAACAGAAGAGAAACACAAAAGAGATACGCATGCCAACCTGAAAGATTCCCCCCCACATCATGTCGAACACTTCATTTATTGGGAGGGAATGCTGCATGATAGCATCTGCCCCCCATCTCCGATCCGCAGCCTTTTTTTGGTAGTAGTGAAGGTTGCCGGAGGAGCAAAGATCCCGTCCGGATGACCAGACCTCTTTATTGCCTCCTTCCAGACGGAGGAGTACTTGGCTGAGTTGTAGGTTATCAAAGGAAGAGGGTGCCCGCAATGGTAGAACCACCCTTCCTTTTGGGAGGGTCCAGTATAGGACCCCTGAGCAGGAGGAGGAGGGGAAGAAGAAGAGGAAGCTATGTAGCCCTCTCCCTGCTTACCCCGGAGCTCAGGATCCTCCGGCAAAGAAGAGGCTATGTAGTCCTCTCTCTGCTTACTCCGGAGCTCAGGATCCTCCGGCACCTGACAATACTCCATTGCTCTATCCCTTGCCGCATCCATGGCCGCAGCAACATCAATGGAGAATTATCCTGAAGCTTCGGGATCACCAGAGGTTTGTCCTTCTCCTGATGCCCCTGGCTCTATGGCCTTCGGCTTTGATGTAGTTTTCTTTTTTAGTCTTTTCTTGGCAGGAGCAGGGACTACCGCAATAATAAAAACAGTTAGGACCAGAAGGTTGAAACTGGAAATGGAAGAATACTAAAAAAAGGGAGGAAAAGTAAAGTAAAGAGCAGGAGAAAGCGACGAAACAACCAAAACCTTCCTTAGCCGAAGGACCAACACGGGAGTCTGTGGCCTCCAGGGTGTTTTCTTGAGCGGGATCTGAGGAAAAGTAACCCATCAAATCAGGAAATTGCCCGCAAATAGGAGTCGGATTACCGGACTCCCGCCTCGGGCGAGAACTAAGGTCTAAACCCGAACCAGGGGTGAGGGGAAGGAGGACACGGCGCCCAGACTTGGGGCTCACGTGCCATGTACCTGACAGCCCGGCGTCAGCACGATCAGGAGACTCTAGCTTCTTCTTTTGCTTTGAATGACCGACTTTGTCATCCCCGGCTTCTTGCCTGGAGCGCTTTACCGGAAGGGGAGCACTCTCCAAAAGCTGCTCGGCCGCATCAGTAGCCGCATCCAGCGTGTCATAGTAATTGATTTTTTCGTCCCCATTCTTGAAGGTGACGAAGTTCCAGCTATAAAAGGGGCCGATCTTGTCCCCCTTCTGGAAGAAATCTACATACAACATGTCAAAACGATAAGAAGACCGATAGGAATGACAGAACTTGTATTAAGAGTTAAAGGCGCTTACTGTGATATGTCTTCAGGGAAGACAAACGCGCCTTTGTGAAAAACGCCTCAACAGTCGGCGGTTTCTTGCTTACTGCCCTCAGAACCTTCGAAATGGGCAGCTCAGCCGCAGGGGTTTGGGGGCTAATCAGCTGACCTTTGTCAACCTCAGCGCAGTATGGGATGCCCAAGACTCGGCCGGGTGGAGGAACAATAACGAACCACCGCGACCACCACTCGTGAGCCTTCTTGTAGTCGAAGAGGGAGTATCCAGCCTTCGCGATGAGGGTTAGGCAATCCTGGTCAACCCTAACTGTGAAAAATCAGACGAAATCAGTACCTTCCGGCCGAATTTTGCTTCCCTCGCAAAGAGAAACAAAGGCATGGAGGTGCGAAATGGCCTTTGGGTGAAGATGAGCAAGAGTGCAGCAGCGGCGAAGGAGGAAGCCCAGCACAAAAGGGTGCGGGGGAATGGTCAGGCCGGAGCGGAAAAAATCAGCGAAAACTACGTATCCACGACCAAAGTCGTCGTTAGGGTGAGAGTCGGAGGATGGCAGGTAAATCTGCGTGCCAAGCGGGGCTTCGACATCCCTGAGACAATCGCAAAGGGAGGAGTAATTAAGAGAGGAGGGAGTGGGTTGACGCCCAGATAGGAACGGTCGTGTGAACTTCAGATACGAGGGGCGAAAGCCGTTAGAGGAGCGGAGCCCTGAATCGCCTCAATGGGGGCGGAAATTTAGCAGCGAGTTTACTCTGTTTTGCGGAGGAGGAAGACATTGTCAAGCTTAACAAAGGATCAAAGGGCGACGACAATAAAATACAAGGTAGCACAGAACGATAGGGGGGCGAGAGAAGAAGAACAGTCGAAGTAAAGGGGCAGTAGAAGAAAGAAGAGGAAGCTCAAAAATCGGGCTTTAAGGGAAGTTTTTTCCCGCTCAAATAAATAATATATATACATGTGCGAACAGAAAGTATCCTTTCTTTGCAGGGGAAGAGAAAGAGCCGCACGCTTCCTAAAGACGCTTCCGATGTTTAGTCGAAAAAAAAGACCCTGCGTATTCTACACCGAGAACAGGCGGAAAAATTCAAAAAGGCGGTAAGAAGCAGGTTCGAACCACGAGCTACGCGCGTGGCCAATAAGAAGTTCCTTTTCTCCAGGTATGAAGAAAAAGAACTTGTGGGACTGGGATAAGGAAAAGATGAAGCTCAGACAGACCAAAGAGCCTCAGAATTGGCCGCAGTTGCAAAATTTTTCGGCAAAACACAAGACACGAAAGTTCTATTTTCTTCACCAAAATTCAGAAAGATAGAACTTGTGGGACTGATGAGAAGGGAAGAAATGGTGTCGAGACAAAACAGGATGTATAGAGCATCCGGCCGCTTTACCCGGATAGAAGTAGAAACACATAGGGCATCTAGCCGTCTCCAGCCGGATGGGGATAGGACTTAGGCAGAGCAAAGTATTATACGACCGACCGCCTGTGGTCAGTCAAAGATACTAGGAAAGGGCAAAACCGTACTTATACATGTAAAATACAGGCTGGCATCATAAAAACCAGACCCAAAATACTATAAATAGGGGTGTACCCCCATGAAATAAGATACGTGACATTTTGGCAGTCGAACTTACATTCAATTCCAATAGAAGCTCTCTTTCTCTCTCTCTCTCTACTCATGTGAGACTCTGTGATTGAGACCAGGTAATGTAGGATAGAGGATCAGATCGGATCATGCTAGGATAAATGTACTGTTTCATTAAGATCAGATCGAAGGTTACTAGGATTGATGCACTATTTCAGAGACAATCAAGCCACATAATAACATACCGTGCACCGGGATTATAAAACCGTGGAGTATGAATCAGCTAGATCCGAAGCTCCCCCGTGATGTCTCTAATAGTCTAATAATATATAACGCTACAGATTAGCACTCTGTATAACAACACTACTCGATGATACCCCGTACCGTCACTAATCCATCCCGGTTCATTCCCCGTTATTTACTAACAACGTTTGTCGGGTTTTCACTGTAACTCAGGATTAGGAAAAACGCTATATTACATGCGTGGTTACGTCGTGTATATTAATATACTTAACTTTAAACGTGTGTTATCACATGTAATTTAATACACATTTGTATATTACATAGTTTATCATTATATTGCATGTATAATCTTATCATATATGAAATACCCCAAACCTTAATATATTAATGAACTATATAATTAGGATATACTAAGGCTAGAACGTGCCTTAGAAACATTAGAAGAAGTGTTAAACAATAATTTACACCAAAACATGCTTTATGAACAATTAGAGAAAAAGATGTTTTAAATAGCACAATAAATTAGGGAACTACCAATAGTTCCCAAGAGATTTCAAATGTGAAATACCTCTAAGATTAGTAATACGCATTAAGCGGAATTAGCGTTTAAACCGAAAACGCACCTTAGAGCACAAAAATGTGCTTTAAGGAAAATGTGCTTTAAGCATGTATGAAACACCCCTAATCAATTTATTGCATAAAATCATAAACGCGTTATATAATCCGGACATAAAGTAATGCATGAACAATTAAGCTCAGTATATACATGTCCGAAAACACGACAACGTTACATGTTAATGTAGTCACGTACTTATATATGTACGAGTATGAAAACACATGTACGAAACGTTACGGTACTATAACGTTGTAATAATTAATAATTGCATAGTTATGTATAACTAAAACGTTACGAAATAAAAATGTCGTATATATAACATAACGAAATTAAGTGGTCACGTATCTAGCTAGTGACGCGATATTATATGGTCTTACATATATAAATAAACATGTATAAATTATACAAAAAAAAGGGGAAAAAAAGAAAAGAAAAGAAAAAGGGAGCAAAGACGCTCCCGCTGAGGTTCAAACCCCGTACCTCTTGTACCCATCCCGAACACCTTAACCGGTTGAGCTGTCCTCGTATTCAAACCAATGTCACCCCTAGACATATAGAACTAAAGTAAAAAAAAAAAATGCAAATACGCTTCAGTAAGTATCGGTCCCTCCTTCCTCTTCTTGATCAGTGTACAGCCCAAACCTTGGAGCAGCACCAGACATAACCTTTATCAGTTTCAAAATATATACCACGACCACAACATTCTCTTTCCCTCTGTCTCGTGCGCACCCACTGGAGCATATAAAAGGAGAAAAAAAAAGAAAAGATTAATGCCACCATCCTCTTGTAATGCGAGAGCAGTACTCCTCGCTGCAGCTGCACCTGAATCAAGAGGAGAAAAAAAAAAACACAGACCATCGATTCCTGGCTCTGACTGAGAACCCGAAGTGCACCATGATGCACCAGAGCACAATTTCCTGTAGTTTTCGAACAGCAACACTAGCACCCAAACTCCTTTGTACTTTACCAGCACTGTTACTCGATGGTAGTGGTAGTAGGTAGAGCAGACAAGGGGAACCACCACAACAGTAAAGCAACAATAGATTCATTTATTTAGTACGATCTGTTCCATACACACATCTTGGGAGAAAAAAATATATCAGAGGCTTTTCTCCTTCTCAAGGTGGGCGACGAATTTCCTTACCTTCTTTAACAGCATGGCACACACTCTCCCTTCCTCTGTCCAGTCACAGCAAACAAGGTAGAAGAATACAAACCGATGTCAGCCTTCCCTGCGTTCCACAACATGCACTAACCTCCCTGTTTCAGTTCCCAACAACGACTGCATATGCTCTCCCCATGTTAAGTTCGTGGGTCTGGTTTAGTTAACAGCAGATGATAACTAGTGATTTCTCCCGTGAGCTAAACAAGAGACATGGTCTCGGTTACATTTGTTTTTTTAGTGCTTGTATGTAGCACCATGCCCCTGTCTGTAACACGCTAATCATTTACAGAAGTCCCTTGCGTTTCCCATTAGCATCCCACGCCAGCAACTCCTTCCCTGGCTCCACCTGGTTACGCTCCCTTCTGCTCTGTGGCGGTAAGACAACAACAAAAATACCACACTCTTATCCCTGCTCGTTACCAGTAGACACAGAGAGACAAGGAACCCGCCAGGATAAGGGACTAACGCGACCCTTTTCTGCTCCATCTTCAAAGAGCAACAGCAAATGACAAACACAACACTCTCCCTTCTTGAACCCAAACCGCATCAGTGTTCGAGGTTGATGCCTCCCCAGTCTTCAACTCCTTGCTCCATCTTCACCAGTAGTAAGACGTTGTTTTCCTTTGAGCAACACAAAGTCCAACTCCAGTCATGATCCTATACACCAACATATATCCTCACGATGCTAACTTTCCCCACCTCAGTTCCACCTCACCTTCTTCTTTTTCTTGTCGCAGTAAGCAGCAACAGCACACCCAGCTGAGCCTCCATCTCTGGGCACCAAAACAACAAGACCAAGGCTGCGTAAACGAGGTAGCAGTCTCCTTCCTTCGTTTCTAATTGTGGCGGTCTTCCAGTTCCTTTGTATATCAAATATCTTCAACATTGAGGGTAACAGCACCTCCTTTCTCCCATGCATGCGTTTGACTCATCAACGCAACCAGGACAGAAACATGCTAGCAAAGGTGACTCAACACACCAAGAACCCATACTCACTATCGGTAACAACCTTTCTACCTCCCAGCTAACTTTTTACCGCTTGATTTATCAGTCCTCCTGTCGAGAAATCTGTTGCTCTTGCACCCTGGTTTAGCTCCACGTGAAGCACATGTTCCCTTCTTTCTTGTTAAATTTTTGACACTTCTGAGTCTGCTGTGGCTGAAGGGTTCATCCGAGAAAGAAAGAACATGTAGATTCGAGGTTGGTGATAGGTATGAGTTAAACGTGATAACTAGAAAAAAAAAAATAAACCAAGTGCTTGCTACTGCTAGAGATGTGTGTGGGGGATTATGGGTTAAAAAGGGAAAAATAAGACACTGCTAACAACCGAGACTATACATAAAGACTAGAAACATGTTGATGCCTCTATGGATGTAATTATCATGCTGTTTTCAAAACTATATGTAGCTATAATACACTACTAGAAGTACTCTATGAAAGGAGCCTGCAAAACAAAGGTAAGAATGTACTAGTTAGTGTATAGATATATACATACATATGCGTACTGTTGAGTATCAATACATAACAAAAAAAATTTGATATGTGTATTTGGTATTTCAAATGATGAAGGCGTACATAAATAAGGTGGCATAAGTAGGAACAATATATCTATATATATATAAATGATAATTAATTAGGTGTATATGATTATTAATACTAAGGACATGTGAGGAAATGGTTTAAAAGACTAAAGATAAATTATGTGTAAACCGTGATTTTTTTTTTGGTGGAGTGGAGACATTATAATGTCACTATAAAAATGTATTTTTGGTGCTATTTTAAGGCCACACATTTAGGCCATGTCAAAATAATTACTTTGTGTTCTAGATTTTCATTAATGAATTTATGGATGGATTTACGGGGTATATATAATTATGGTGGAAAAACTATCATGCTAGTTATTTGGGAACACCTTAGAAAAATTAGATATAGTTATAGACTTGCTATTGGCGTAAACAATTTTTAAAATCGTATATATATATATATGAATACTTTATAGTAACATTATAATGTGATACTTTATTTTGAATACTTTATATAATAAGCAAAAAAAAAAAGGTCAAGGTGTGATAAGAGGGATATAAGAATAAATAGTAACGGTGACCGAAGAAATAGTCCTTGGATTTTTATAAGTATAAAATATGAACTCTATAATATAAGAGGAGTAACTAGTAAAACTAGGCAACTATAGGGTATCTTCGTAAGTACAATCAAATTGGTCAAAGAATAATTTAAGCGGTCAACCTTGACCACCTACAGAGGTTGACCAAAAAAAATGATAAGAGGGTAATTATTCTAAGTATTTAAGTTAATATTAAGCCAAGAAGAATAACAAAATTATGATCATGGGAGTTGATAGTATATGTAATATCAAAAATCTTGGGCATAAATTGAGATTTTAAATTTGAAGGGATTAGTATATGATCCTAAAAAGGTTTGGGAATTTACCTAATGATATAAATTAATTCAGGGGTATAATATAAGGATTAATTTATTTAAGGTGTTGGTTATAAATAAAAGGAGTTATGATGTAATTGTGGGAAAATACGGGGGATGGTCGATTTGGATACATTGAGGGCTCATCTATGACTAAATATATATGGTTATAGAGAGATAATATAATGTTGAGATACCTTGGGGTGATGATTAATGAGGTAAACAATATAACGAAATTATGTTACGACCAGCGGGAACATAAATGTAACGACGATGTAAACGTCCTAGGGGTTAAATAAAAGTTTAGGGTTAATACTTGGAAAGTTCTAAGCGACAATAAAGTTGCACACCCAAAAATTACTAAGGATTAACACACGATAAAAACGGGATGAACTAGGAAATGTCACTACGGTCGCCACATGCAATCATAAGCTGACAAGTTGTTTTAATTAACTCTAGGGCCGTAATGAACTCCAACGGGACACCGCGTGAGAGACAACTTTTGCTTCAAAGAGGTATGGACATGTGTGGTCTATGTTGCCGTGTTACACGGCTTGTGTGCTGTGTGCCTTGTTTGTTTATGACCACAAGATTAATGCATGAAAACGGATGTTTGTTTTACCGTGCTTATTTGTCTGGTTGTGGTGATCTTGTGTAAGGCATGTGAATGGATTGATTATCTTCCTTGCTTACCTGCTTGCTATTATTGTGCATATTGGTTGCGCGCAAACAGTAGTGTAGTCCCTTCTCGTTGATGAATCCTTGAGATGAAACACAAGAACTTCGTAAACAAACCAAAGGAACTACAAAAGGGAAACTCCTCTTAAACTATAGAGGACCTCTAAAGACACCCACTATGGTGTCGAGTTATCAAAGATAATGATAAGCCAATCCATTGAGAATGAATAGGGAGACAGACCCTTTGTATTCGGGGTAAAGACCATAACATTGAGAAGGAATAGGGAGACAGACCCTTTGAATCCGGAGCAGAGGCTAGGAACATTGAGAATGAATAGGGAGACGGACCCTTTGTATCCGGGATAGAGACCAGAACATTGAGAAGGAATAGGGAGACGGACCCTTTGAATCCGGAGCAGAGGCTAGTAACATTGAGAATGAATAGGGAGACAGACCCTTTGAATCCGGAGCAGAGGCTAGTAACATTGAGAATGAATAGGGAGACGGACCCTTTGTATCCGGGGTAGAGACCAGAACATTGGAAGGCATAGGGAGACGGACCCTTGGTATCCGGGGCAATGGCCAGTAACATTTAAAAACAACAGAGAGAGAAAGAGCTATCCGGGAATGGAGGATTAGCTATGGACAGGATGTACCCCAAATTGTGGTGATAAGAGAATTCACAAGTAACCATTTAAGAAACAAGGAAAGATTGGCACCTACATGATATGGTTGCGGGATCTAAACTATACCCCCGACCTGGTGCAAAGAAAGAGAAAGAAAATACACATTATGAGAACAAGAGAAAAGATATGAAAACACACAACGCTCGTATGATCCCATAGTGAGGATCATGGGTATCACATACCTATGCACACGTCTGATGACTTACATGATTGCTGTTGCTATATTAGCAGCTTGTTGTGCTTGGTTGCGTGTTTGATGGGCTATGATGCCAGCCTGTTATGCTTGGATGTTTGTTGATATTGCTATGCTACCTTAAAGTGTGTATGATACTATGATGTACTGTGGTGTGTTTTACTGCTTGATTATAGCATGTAAATTGACTTAATAATATTCGACCAAGTAGTCGTGTGGCCCGGTAACATGCGGGCTACACACGTTCATACTCAGCGTAGTTTGCTGAGTCCTTCCCAAACCAAATTTTTACAGGTATTATGCCGGACGAACAGAGCGTAGGCGGGATGGCTATCATGGGGGTAGTCTATCTGGGCAGGACTTCTGAGTTTGGAATAGTATGTTAGTGTATGGGTTGTTACTAAACCCGGGTTGTACTTTTCGGTTTATGATTTAGTAACTGTATTGTAGACACTCGGTTTTTGGAATTGTATCTTGTATTATATACGAGTTTTGGTGGAGAGCTGTTTCCAGTCATGCAGACCGTAACTAGTATTAGTGATGTGGTCTGTCAACCACGTGGGTGGTTGGCATCTGTAGCACCCGGATGATATCGAGAATCCGCTGCGTAGTTATTATGTAATATGACTAGGAGCTTGACTTTGTACTATTGGACGTTTATTCGGGGGGTGTTACAATGTATACATGGAACTAAAAGGCTAATGAGCCTAAATACCAATAAGAAATAAGGGAAAAAAAATTAAATGGTCAAAGGATCCATAGCGTATACACACAAATTAAGTATACAAAGTCCACAGTAAACCGGTACTAAACTGATGAAAGTCAAGGAGAAACCACTAAACGACTTGGTTTAAATTGGAATGAGCAACATGCAATTTCATGAACAAAGTTTCTAAAGGTTGTAAATATATTAAGGACACATTTAAACTAGCCAAAACAAATTGCATAATCAATGTGAACCCGGAAGCACATAAAATGGTGTTTTAAGGCATTTTTGGCTATGTAACATACCTAACACATGGTATAAGTCCTTATGAACGAGTTTAAGGCATCTAATATTACATAAATATAAGTGAGAAACAATAAAAAAATCAGACAAAATCGTGACTAAGGCTGCCTACTTCATGATGAGCCATTAAAGGTGTTAAAATTCAATTTTGCTTACTTTTTACTATTACAACCACCAAGACTTTCATTAATTGTCAAATCATCTTGTCCCCTTGGTGAATCATTAATCAGACTCTTACCTATCAAATGAGAGCTCCCAAGGTCGTAGCTCATCCTCTCTTTGAAGAAACAACACAAAACAATTCCAATGTTCTTAGTTTTGAGCCTTAAAGAACACCTTGCCTTGTAGAAATCATATCTTTCTCGTCCTAACTCCAAATCACAAGCTTTATAGCTCGTTGGAATCCTCTTTTCAAGAGATTTACAACCATAGCTCATGATCCCCCAGATTCTCAAAAAAAAAAAAAACCACGAAGAAGTGCCTTTGATTCTCGAGGTAAAACATTGCCTTCTTGAAAACTTCTTGTTCTTTGGTTTTTGTTACAGCCGATTGGCATGGGATACTAACGCATCTTATTCTTCATCTTATTATATGATTTTGGAGCCAATTTCTCTTGCAAATTGCTGTCAAAATTTCTAAGGAAAAACAAGCTTAATATTAAGCTAAAGGTTAATATACAAGGTAAATCCTATAACTACCTATTTCAAGGTTCTAATTGTTGATCTATATATGATCTAACATATTGTTCATCTTATTATTTATTGCCGAAATTTTGGTGATTAATATTCAGTTTTTGGCTAATTAAAAGTTAATGTTTATTAAATCTAAGAATAAATTTATACTCCTAATGATATAAGCTTCAATATAAACTATCATAATATACAAGAAAAATTCATAAACTATGGTTTATACTATGGCCGAAAATTAAGGGTATTAATTGAGTTAGAAAAAAATATCGAACTTATTTAAATTAAAAGAATTAGTATAATTAAGAGCAATATGTAAAATTTATGAAGTTTTAGTACCTAATGGTGATTACCGAAAATATTTGAGGTCAATATGGAATTTTTGAGAGTTTAGATGATGAGAAAATAATTGTAGAATTAAGTTTACAATTTATAAAGAGTTTATAAGTGTTATAAGGAATTTATAAGGTTTTCGGTAAATTTAAGGTAAATAAAGGGTGGTATATATATACTATAACATTAGATAATTAAATCTGGTGGTTTAGAGATGATTAAAGTGATTTTTGATGTTCAAAAATCTGTAGGAAAATTAGTTAAGAAAATTAGAAATTAATTAGAGTTAAATTGGTTAATAAATGAATTAGGATAAAAGAAAAGACCACAAGGGTAAAATGGTAATTTCCTTGGTCAAACGTGGTCAAACATGGTCAAACTTTGTCAATGACAGTTTGTGAAATGTTTAGATGAGCTAGAATAAAAATTGTAGCAAATGATTAGATATTAAAAGGATAAAGGAATAAAAAGTTAAGTTAAATTAACTTTAGGAGTAATATTGTAAATTATGGAAAGTTAGGGGGCTTGACCATAAAAGACTGGTCAAACTTGGGTATATTTTGGTAATTGACCAAAAGTATAAAGAAATTAATTAAGTAAGACTTTGGAAGAAATTAGGAATAAAAATAACAAGTTTAGAACTTATTATGAGTAAGATAGAAATTAATGGAAAACTATGGGTAAGGAATGTAAATAATACATTTTTTTGTGTTTAGAAGGTTAAGGAAATTGAATAAAGAATTTAGAAACAAGTTGTAAAAGAAATAGAGTTAAGACAGGGTTAAACGAGACCCGTATATATATTAAGGTATACGAGGGGTATACCCGTAATTTAATAAGTACAGGAGGAATCAATACTTAAAGTATTTTTAATGAAAATAAAAGTTATATTGGAAAAAGAAATAAATACGTATGATACGGAGTATCATACGGATGTATACGAAAATTTTTGGTGTACATAAATAGTACTCGTATACGTGAATAGTATACGTATACATGAATAGTAAATACGTATACATGAATAGTAAATACGTATACATGAATAGTAAATACGTATACATGAATAGTAAATACGTATACATGAATAGTATATACGTATACATGAATAGTAACTACGTATATATGAATAGTTAAATACAAGACGTATATGAGAATAGTAAAATACGTATATGTGGATAGTAAAATACGTATATGTGAATAGTAAAATACGTATATGTGAATAGTAAAATATGGTGAATAGTGAAAAATACTAAAACCTAATACAAGGTCCGTATAAGTCTAAAGTTGCTAACAGTGCAACTAAATAACAGCTAACGACGTTAGTATGTTAATGAATTGGAATTGAGCTTGAAAACGCTCCAAAATGAACGAACCCGTTTAAAGGTATATTATTATACCCGGGTTAACCTAGAAAGAGGTTTAAGTTGAAAAGAAAGCCGAATTAGTTCTAAGACACAGGATATTAATACTAGTTCTGGTTACAGATCTAGATAGTTGGAGGCGTTCGGCGGATTAGGCGAATGTGGTGTTAAGAGCTAGCCAATCTCCGGTGTACGGTATGGGATTCTTGTAGCTTGTTTGCTAACGAGGTCTACCTCGGTTTGTGTGCTATGTGTTATTGTGATACGACCAAACAGGACCAAACAGGATTAAGCATGAAACCGATTTATTGTATTGTTATTGTGTGTCCATTACACACTAACACAATTTGATTCAGAGCTTGTTCATTAACTATGTTTAGTAACAATTGTATAAGGTTACAAATACTCCAAGTTGTTAGTAGGTTATTACCGAGAGAGGTTTAACTAACCAATTGTCTATGAGACTTTAACTAACTGGAACTTGTGAGGAGAGGAATCCGGGACTGACTCCGGTCATGCATGTTTAGGATAGGAGGTCGGCATCTGTATCAGATCTGTCTTCCGCCTAGGGTCGACAAACTGACCTGACCATCTCGAATGAACAGTTCGAGAAGAGAGGCAAATTCAGGAGGCGCAGGAGGCTCAAGCCTACACCCCTCATAACTTAAGAATTAATGTTTATTAAACCAATGGAGCTAATAACTCATTGGCTAGGTTACTTTGACCCGACAAAAAATAAACAATTCAGTTAGAGAACAACCAGTTTATTAAGAGAACGGTTGACACTTATAAGGTTTGGTCAATCACGAGAACTAAACAATTCTTAGGCCTCAGGAGTTAGGAATCTAACTTACTCATTAATGGGCGTCCAATACGAAGTTTGATTTATTTGAGCTGTGAATGTTTCACGTAAATGTGTTGTTTGTTATCGTACTTCTTATTATTATTTGTATGAATAAACAATTGCATGTATACGACAAAGTAGTCGTGTGTAACCCTGCTAGCTTGTGGGCTGCACGTTTTCTGTACCAGCCATGTGATGAGCCCCTTGGGGCCTGTTATTTAAACTTTGCAGGTAGGTACCAGACGAGGACTCAACCTAAAAGTGGGAGCGGGTAGAGTACTTCGGGTTGCTTTTACATTTGTTACACGAGTTGTGCATGTACACTCGTTTAGTAATTGATTGTAACACCCCATCCAACAAAAACACATAACAACAATCTGCAGCGGAAAATATACTTCATCACATTACTTAATTCGTTGGTGTTAAATGCCGTTAACCACCCACGTGGCTAACAAGGCTATTACATATACATGATACCCGTCTGATGGACTAGATTCCCGAGCGACTACACATTACTGCCCTTCCATTAACAATAGAAACAACATACACCTTCCAACTGTACCGAGTATTCACAAACTAATGCCGATAACAATTTCGGTCTTACTACACCTACTGTGTATATACAATTTAAATGATTACCCATGTACAACGACTACCCCATCCTACTCTCGAACGGCTTCCAGCTCTTTGTACCTGAAATAGGAAAAGAAGAGATAGGGTAGCCCCCAAGGAGCTCAGCACCTTTGCTGGTATGGTAATCCCGCAGCCCGCATGCTACCGGGCCACGCACAACTAATTGTCGCCTTAGCATGCGGTTGATTATATTTAAATCATGCATGAACACTTAAACACACAACACATAACATTCCACCTCAATGGGCTCAACAACAGATAACACATCCTTACTTGATAGGTCACTCATTGTGATCATTACCCCTAGAGTGTTTCTCCTCTAATGGAGCTACTACCTTAATAGACGACACTTACCCATTAATCGGGTTATCCATAAACGCCTCTTATCACAAACTGGGATTCATATCCGTGATCCACATACTCCAAATTTTACAACATATAACGTACATCACATAACAACACATAACAACACTTTTCACGTTTCAACGTGCACATAATAACATCGCAATAGAAATTGCATTACATCAACAACACATGACATAACGGGAGCGGTTCTCTTAGGACCCGACCCAAACATTGTTAATTCACTGGTGAGCCTAGAGAATGATGTCACCCTCATGATAAGCTCGTTATACAACACTCATTACCGTCCTAATAGTCGGACGAGTAACTTAAGTTAAGATGGTTCGGGTTTTGTGGCCCGAACACACCACACAAACACATGTTCCCCCTAAACCGATCATAAGTCAGAATAGCTAAGCTTTGGAATAAGCTAATGGGAGATCATAACCCTGGAGGGAAACAACCATAACAGAGAGAAGGGTAAGGCTAAGAAGGATACCCACTCCCAAACAACGCGTGACCGGCCTAACCGGATTCCTCACCACTGTTAGTACATTCTTACATTTAGATATTAGTTAGAACCCCACTATGGAGTCTATCACATCTACACACCATACAGTATTACAACTGGGTTAAACATACAAGGGAGATCCCTACATTCACACACAGATATCACACAATTAACACACGCATGGCCGTGGTTAGAACGTCCCATGGTTTGGATCGTTTAATCCGAATACCGAACTCTCATGTGATCCTAGACTCAGTTAACTAAGGTTAACACTTCCGAGGTTAAATGGTATCGGAGTTGAAGCGCCACATAAATGAATTACTGTAAACTCATTACATGTTTTATCTTACAACGTGGCAAACATACAGAAAAATACATTGGCATACAAGCCGGTGTAATCCGGTAGGACACAGGTTGCAAGAAAACCATACCTGTCACCGGAGTCCACTTTATCATGTCCACTTATGTTCCTCGAGCAATTCTCGAACAACTGATAACATTACATGTACTTTTATTAACATCGGGGTAACAGATTGTTTAAAGTCTAATGCTTATAACTTATCCCCGTTACTTTAGTTCTATAACTTCACATTTTAACTTGTTTTTGCTTTTACATTCTAATACAACTTTTCCCCTACTAAATTGTCATTATAACTCACTTAACATGTCCTTAACAACCTGATAACATCATTACTTAATAATCCCCATCATCCTATAACCTTAAACAATGTTTTTTTTTTACATATTTTGGGCCGTCCGACCCACAACTGGGTCGGACCGTTCCAAAAACTTTTCTCGTCTTTTAAATACACCTGCCCGACCCATGTCCGACCCAACCATCTGGGTCGGACCATTCCAGAGACTTAGAGCACACATGTCCGACCCAAGACCACTAGGTCGGACAACATCAGAAGTTGTCCAAACTTTGTCAAATTTTCTCCAAACCTCTCCTTAAGCCTTCAAATGTGTTCTAACATCATTTGGCACATCAAACACACCTTTAGCCATGTACCAAACTCTTTAAATCACTCACCAAAACCATCTTATCATTCAAAAATTTCTTACAAAATTCCTAGCACTTGGAATGTTTCCTCCTTAAGATTTCTAAGTGGTATTTCACCTATAATGACCACTATACCAAGGTGTTTCCTCTACACCTTAACATCATCTCTCAAACCTCTTTTCTTACTAACTAAATCTCTTTTTTCACATCTTACCTGAACATCATTTCTTCCTTGTACATCAACATTCCTAAACCTTAAACAAACTTCTCCAAGACTTTAATACATTCTCAAAAACACACATTGAATTCCTAGAACTTCCAAGATAACACCTAAATCCTTGTATCACTCTAAATCACCTTAATACATGTGTTTCTTCCCTAGTAAAACACTTGTTCACCTTTAACACTTCCTAGTTCACCAAAACTTGTTTAAATCACTTAGAACTTCTTGTTTATTACCTAAATTTTGACATGAACTCTCCTAGAACATTACTAAACCAAGACACATTGTCTTCACCATCAAACAACCAAGAATGCTAAAATCCATCAAACACATTCTTATATACAAACTTCACACATTTAGTACCACATCACAATATAGTGCATAATTTAAATTGCATGGCACTTAGGCCCTTAAATAACATGGCTCTTAGGCCCTTAAATAGCATAAACATTAAACACTGAGTTTCCCATATAAATAATGCCTTTGACCTGCAATTACATACAACAACATATATGCCCTTTAATAGTTTCCTTGAGAGCATTTTACTAGGTCATTCACCATTGGCTCCTTAGGTATTTTATTAAACAAATCAAGCTCATTTTCCTAAGGCATTTAAACTACATTGAGATAGCATATTTACCTCTTTTCCTCACAAACTTCTTTCTTGTTTCCTTGTTTAAAAATCGGCTAAGCTTAGTTGCTTGTCAACTTCTAAACATTATACAAACAATGAAATGAGTATTCAAGCTCCAAGCTTAATCTCATTATAAACCCTAGGTTTTGCATTGTTCAAAAAGCATTAAGATAGTTGTTTTACCTTGGCATTTGAAGAGAGTTTGAATATATATCAAGAGAGGACTCCTCCTAGCCCTTGGAAGATTCAAATGAAGATAAAACAAGCAAGGTAAAGACACCCTAGTGAGGTGAATTTTCGGACAACACAAAACATGAAGGAAACATCATTTTTCTTTGAGTTTCCTTACCTTGAAGCAAAGGAGAACAATAATATGTGAAAAGGTGAGCTCAAGCTCCTCCCATGGTGATTCCTCTTGGCACCGAAATGGAGCTCTTGGGATTTTGAAAGGATAGGAATGAAGAGCTTGATGAGACAAAGAGAATGGTGGTGTTTGTTTTTGATTTGGTTAAGTGAGCTAGGAAATATTGACAATGGAAGATGGAGGTTGATGGTGGTGCTGTAGCAAACCGTAGAAGAGAGCAAGAAGGGAGGAAGAAGACGTGTGAAATGAAGGGAAATGAGAGAATGAAGGAAAAGGTAAGTTGTTTGGATATTTAAGTAAAGTAACTATTTACTTTTGCTATTTTTTCTATCTTATCAATTAACAAGGGGATGAGTCATCCCATATAAAAACCGGCCCCCTTTATTATGTAAGGGGTATTTTAGTCTTTATTTGCCAATTTAATTACTTATAATACATATGTTACAAACTAGCTTATTTTAGTCACTATTCACTGAAACAAGGCACATAGATGTGAAATTTTTGATTTCCCATTGATATAGACTTCCAAATGTGATACTATATAGTACACATGTTAATTAAAGAGTAATGATGGCCATTTAGCCATTCAAAACTCATTTACAAGACAATTTTTCAAATACGTGCTTTAAGACTCCTTAAAGCACTTTTTGTGTTTTAACTTGTTTTCAAGCTTGGTTTTCTTTGGTAATTGATTTAATATGTTCATTAACATATTTATAAGGTATAGGTATGACCATTAGGTCTTATACAAATTTATCCCAAGCTTAGAGCACATTTTTGCTCTTATTGACTTTAAGGTATATTCTTGTGTTTTGTTTGGTTTAACTGTCTACCAAAGTTTACTAAGGGCTTAATTAGACTTATTAAATAATAATTGAATATTATTAAGTCTTGGTAGGCTCTTTGGGTCCTAACCAAGTTCACTCCTAGCTTAGAGCATGTTTTTGCTCAAACTGTATCTTAGTGCTTTATTGCATTTTACTATGGTTTAAATTGTTCACTGATGTCTATATGGCACTTTTTAGCCTTTACATACCATAGTTTAATATTTAAACCACATATCAAGGTTTGGGGTATTTCAATCTACCCCCCTTAAAAGAACTTCGTCCTCGAAGTTCACACTTCTCACACATCATTTAGATTAGAACGCAGGAATCACTTGGAAATAAACCTCCATAATCAAACATACTTTACATCACAACCTCGGACTTAACGGTCCGGGTACATATACACCTCCATACATAACATAACATAACATACTTACATGATAACCTCGGACTCAATGGTCCGGGTATCTTAACAACATTTAGACTCATAGGTCTTGATAACATACACTTTTGGAACTCAAGGTTAAAATAATATTTATTACACATACCACATAACATGTCATAGCATGTATAACAATCAAAAATATCTTTTATATACACTGTGATCCCGCAGAACCCGGTCGCGATGGACACCTTCCGTCCCTGTTCCTTTGGGAGATCAAAACAATCACTTAAATTTAAAATTTTTTTCCTTGTGAGGTTAAGTAAGAGAACTTTAATTATGTAAATCATCTATCGACGTTTTATAAATACCAATTCAAAATCCTTTTGAAAACACATACAACTCCAAGTCCAACTTATGCTCCTTTTTTCTTTTCTTAGCATGGTTAGTTGTAACCACTTATAGGGAGCTTCAAGAGTCATCCAACCCTGATGTGATCAGCATCAGTGTTGAACTATCCTTCCACCCCAATTTGTGTTCGGCTTCCCTCGATCGCATGCAAATCAAGTTCTACCTCCCACTTCATTTTCAAGCATCAAATAAATCACTCATTTCCAATTTTCTATCTTTTTAATCATTCTAATCATGATCATAACATCTTCAAGGGATAGAACTCCATCTATCAGTTATTTCCATTCGCTTTAATGTTGTTACTTCCTTTCATAAATCACTATATAGTATATATATACACATATATTTTATCAAAATACAACACACCGTTTCACATTTATATACTGTCGGGGTTTTGTTCCCCGGGAGTTTCTCTCCTCCCCACACTTGTATTATCACACACCACTGTTAACAAATAAACACACTTATCACAATGGTATTCGCATCTTCTATGCGCAATTACCACAATTAAACCATGAATGAATGTGTATGTTTACGTAACACACACACCAATCAACAAACAAATTATTTTGTGTTATGCACAACATAAGTCACGTACACTTGTACGGTAATACACACTAAGTGGTTTTGCGCTCTACCCCCCTTAAAAGGGATTACGCCCACGTAATCAATCACTGAACATCGGTTTAAAATGTTCTGCCGCCGTGAAGTGTTTTAACTTCCACGCGGTCTTTTATACAATGTGTTCTGGTTAGAGGATCTTAACCATGTTAGCGGTTTAGTCCCTAAACCGAGAATTCTTACTGGAGTTTGTTTAAACTCTTAACTGGTTTCGGTCCTGGCCTGTGAGGCTTCTAGGCATTGATAATTGACCGTTCACTCATGTTCACCATGCACATTCAACATTTGAATCACTGGCTCACTAGTTTCTGCTGCGAAACTCTAATAACTGTAGGGCTCAGTTTACCCCATTCGTTATTCTTACTGTATTGTACATTTCCCATTTATCACCTTTATCTTGGTAATAACGGTTTCTCAACCGATGCGTGGTATCTCTGACCGTGCGCAAATTCGGTGAGTTATAAACTCTCTATCCACTTCCATAATAAGTGACTGTATATACTGTTATGTGTTTCACAATGATTGACTTGATTCTTCCGACTTACTGTCGGTTGAGATTGAACTACCATCTAATGTGTAGTACTCTCTCGGTTATTTCCCACACTTGAAGTATATTCCATACCGATATTTGGTATTTAGTGCTGCTGTAGTCACTTACTGTTAATCATGTCTTCACATTTGGTTTTGTACATGTATTCTTTCATTGGTGCGGCCTTGCATCTCCTATGCATCGGCCATTATGACATTATTCCTCCACAATTAACATGTTTCCATTTCCTAGCTATCCCACTCGATCATCACTGCGCAAATGCAATACCAAAACACTCAGTCATACAGAGTGCAGAGGCGTAAACTCTTGACAGCAAATCTCTCATGCGATTCGCAACGGAATTCACATTGTGTTTCATTGAGATTCTGATCTCGTAATACTGGCTACTGGCTTACTGCCTAGTTTGTTTGGTATCACTTACTATGCATCTCCACTGAGTTTAACTCATAACTGGTCTTATCTGCCATATTATTATTTAACAACACTTATACAACGGTCGCTTGCTGTGCACCGTGCTCTTACTCATTGCATAACAATAACTTACATGATCTACTTACTGTCACATTAACTTCCACACATATACTTACATCCTTCGTAATATGGTTCGCCATTCATTTGGATTACTACTGAATGCTCCTTGAGCATTGATCATTCGAGTCACAAGCCGGCATTATTCAGCTCGGTGTTTCACTTTATATACACATACTACTAAACTAACTGCTCTCAAATAATAATAACATCGTCCATCCTTAACATATTTCTTGAACTAGATACACATAACTACCGCTCCTGCGATCTCACAATATCGAGAGGTATCCCCACTCTTAATGCAGTGGTTCGTTCTTGTTGGTGATAAAACTACACTATTATAAATATAGATTTATAGCAAACTAATAGGCAAGTGTACCTATTCGGAATAGTATAACAAGTGTCGTATCCACAGAGAGATTGTTCAATTATCCTAGTCTTGGTAGTTAATTAAACACTGTAAGCGGGGTTTAGCCGGAGGCAAGCTTGTTTTGTTGTTGGATTAGTGCAAATATAATAAAAACAGTAAAAAGGTGAATTAATGGATGTGAATGGAAAAAAAGTATCCTAGGATAGTGGGGGAATTACCTAAATTACTTAAACAGATTTATAACCATGTCCCAAATATTTATTGTCTATTAGAGTTAATAATTGTCAGTTACGAACTCTTAGTAATAGCCTTAATATTTTCCTGCTCAATCCGGAGTGTAAATATCAAGATTAATTCCTTTGTGGTACTTAGACTATCTCAAAATCATATGTTGATAGTTACCATAAAAATGCAGTATTTTGTCAGAATAAGCATTTAACAATATTAGTTGAAAGAAATTAAAACAAGTTAACAAGTGAGACAGGTGATAAATATTGATTACGTAATATTAGAAATAAACCCCCATCCTAGGATACAAAAGAAAATTACTCAGACATTAACGGAGATAAGAAGATAGCACAGATAGATTTTGACATTATTTTTGAGAAAGAACTGGTCTGCTCTCGCTTGCACTGCTGCTCTTCTATTTCTTTTGTTACTGCGTGAGTATGGACTGTTGTGGTGTTACGGGAGAAAAATAAGTGGAAGTGAATGGATGAGTGTGGTGAGCGAATTCTTCAGACTCCCGTCGTGCGTGTGTATTTATGGTGTTGAAGGGGTGAGTTTATATAGAGGCAGAGGAGAAGAAGATCCGTTCGAATTTGATTGCAGACTCTCCTTGATTGCTCATTTATTGCAGGGGACAGAGCTGAAACGCGTGAGAGATTTAAGGTAGGCGGTGCGGGAGTAGATGGATAGCGGAATCAACTTGCAGAACGTCGCGAAGAAGAAGACTGGCGCGTCTCTTGTCCGCCTTGCGTCCGCCTCCAAATAGACGCGGACATAAGTGTGTCTGTGAGTTGTCCGCCTCAGGAGTGTGTCTTGACCGCCTTGCGTCCGCCTCCAAATAGGCGGTTGTATTGCTTCTGTTCGCCAGCCGTCCGCCTCCAAATAGGCGGTTGCCTTTGTGTGGTGTTCGCCTCTCGTCCGCCCAGGTTCAGGCGGTTGCCTTGTGTGGTGTCCGCCTCTCGTCCGCCCAGGTTCATATGCGGACACATTGTGGTCTCGACTTATTTTGTTCCATAAACTTTGACCGGCTCTAGATTCTTCGTTTGGACTCCGTTTTCTGAGCCGTTTGCGTCTATGCGTTCGTCTCTTTGTCTACTTTACTCCCAGATTGGTTTTCCTCATGTTAAACCAATAAATTTTTGAGATAAACAATAAAACATAAACTAGAGGAAAACTAACCGAAGTGGAGAAATGAGCAAGAAAAGTGCTAATATAATATATGAAATACACCCATAAAACATGCTCATTTAGACACTTATCACACCCCCACACTTACCTTTTGCTTGTCCTCAAGCAAAACCATGTACCCAAGCAAGTAGGGAATGCTCAATATTAACAAATACTATTATGAAGGGTAGGATAAAGAAGTCAATAGTATATGATCTTAAACTTTTTAGAGGAGTGTGATCCATCACCTACTGGTGGCATAGGTGTACTCAGGGCAAAAATAAAAATTAGAGTTTCGGGGTATGATCCGGAGTACTTCAATGCTCCTTGATTTAAGGTGACTTTGAGAACTTTTACCATGTCCAACTTCTCTCAAGAATGGGCATTGAGGAGAAAACAAAAGGAAAAATAGAATTATGCATTTGTTTCACTTTTGCATAAGAGATGAGAAGATAATATGTAGGCATTAAGCCTTTGTTTTTAAGAACACTCAACTCTCTTTGTTGGTTACCAATGGTGTCTCGCAAGTCCCTTATTTATTTTTTTCTTTTTGACAGAGAAGCACCCCTTAGCAATCCCTAAGAAAGAAAACAGAAAGAACCCCTGAGTAATAAAAATCCATCCATTTCAGATCATTTGGTCACACCGCATAAAAATGCTCCTCAAAAGTAATCAAAATTTTAAAATTTTTAAATTTATACCATTTATCCCATTTATCCCACAATTCATAACAGTATTTATTCTTAAAGAGAACAACCCACAAATAAAGGGTCCATGATATTGAATTTGAACAAACGCAAGATAAGCAGAGAGATTAAGAATTTTAGCATAAAATGTCACCGAAAAGGGCACACTCCCCCACACTAAAATTGAACAATGTCCTCATTGTTCATCAGAAAAACAAGGGAAGGTTTCAGAAGACCTTTTCGGTAAGTAGATAAAATAGAGAGAACACGAAGCTCACGAATATTCATTTAAGCACATAAACTCTCCTCTGCATGATTTATTTAAATAAAAGCATAATTAAAGAAACTGGTACTCCCCTGAGATTATTTTTGCTAGCGTTATAAGAGTTCCCCCACACTTGAGCTTCAGCCTCAAGTAGCGTAGCTTGGTTGCGGTGTAGACATGAAGTTGCACCTGCATAAGACACTAGAAGCAACCATACTACAAACGGGGTTAGAGTTTAGCAAAAACAAAATTAAAGAGAACCTGAAAATTAAAATAGCATAAAAGCATATAAAAGATAAGTTCGTCCGGGTTGCCTCCCGGAAAGCTGCCCTTCTTTAACGTCTTTGGCTAGACGCTTTGTCATTAGATCGATCACGGGGGGTGGTTATGAGGAGTAGATCCAAAGCATGACTCGATGGTATTTTTGAGTTTCCACCGGGATGCATGTTTTCTTTTCTTATCCCGCTCATCATCAGGGATTGGTGGTGGTATCTCTGTAATAGACATGCCGTCTGGAAGGGTGATAAAGAGAAGTGGGGATGATGGTGATTGAGTGTCCCGCACAAACTTGAGATCCTTAGATTTATTATCTGGAGATCTTCCTGATGCAAACTCTAGCTTTTCATTATAAGCGTGAAGGGTGATTGTCCCCTGGGCTACCCAAATGTGCACATCGGCTGTGGCAAGGAATGGTCGTCCAAGGATGAGAGGTGTAGTGGAGTTCTCTTCGATGTCCAAAATGACAAAATCGCATGGGAAATATAAGTGCTCCACTTTGATGATAACATCCTCCACCACTCCACTTGGGTAAGTTACCGAACCATCTGCCAGTTGCAGGGTCATCTTGGTCTTTTTCATCTCTCCAATTCCCAGCTTTTTGAAAGTGGAGAGGGGCATCAAATTTATGGAGGCACCCAGATCGCATAGGGAGTATGGAAATGAGGTGCTACCAATTGTGACTGGAATGGTGAAGCTGCCCGGATCATTGCATTTTGAAGGCAGTGGTTGTTGCAGAATAGCTGAGCAAGCTACATTGAGAGGTACAGTACCGACTTCGGCCAATTTATTTTTGTTGGATATGCGGTGTTTGAGGAATTTGGCGTAGTTTGGCAATGAGGTCTACAAACTGTATATTGACGTTTAGTTGTTTCAGCATTGCCAGAAACTTACCATATTCATTATCCAACTTCTGCTTTTGGAGTCGGTGGGGAAATGGTATAGGCGGTTCTTGTGAAGAAGGTTTTGAAGTTGATGGGATAGTGAGAATGCTGGGAGTTGTCTTTTCTACTGGGGCCTCAGCTTTTTCTTCACTATCCTCTTTGGATTCTTCTGACCTTTGCGAGATGTGAATCTCGTCGGTTTTCTTACCGCTTCTCAAGGTTATTGCCTTAACCTCTTCTTCTTCTTCTTCTTCAAAGTCGAGCTTTTCATTTTCATAACCGGCCACCAAGTTCTCAAGGTAGGTATTCTCAGATTGAATGCGATTTCTATAGACTGTGGCGGTGCTTTCGAGTTCAGCTACACTCCTTTTGGAAGTTTCGATTGCTACAACCCACTCTTGGAGGGAAGGGTGTAGTTCTGGAACTTTAGCAGTTTTAGCCACCCCCATCTTTTCTTCATCGTGTTCTTTCACATAGATGCATTTGGCTTGCTCTCTTGGATTTGGTTCAGTTTGGCTGGGGAGAGCCCCTGGCGGTCTTCGAGCAAGATGTTCTGTAAGTTGATTGAATTTACCTTCGATTTTCTGGTTGAAGGCTTCTTGTGCAGAAAGCTGGTTCTGAGTCATAGACATGTAACCCTTCATCATCTCTTTTAGTTCCGCGTTTGGATCAACAGAGGATGAAGATGGTTGTTTTGTTGTTGTTGTTGGAAACCTGGAGGGGCACCTTGTGCTGTATAACCCATATTAGAGTTTGGTTGGGGCCGGTTTCCCTAATAGGTATTGGAATTGTTGTTCTGCCCTCCTTGGTTTTGATCATTATTTTTCCATGAGAAATTCGGGTGATTTCTCCATGGGTAGTTGTTGAAGTTGTTGTTGTAGGAATTACCGGGGCGGTTTCCTATGAAGTTTACATCCTCGTACTGGCCTTTGCCTTCGCACTGATGGGTTTCATGAGGACCGGCGCATATGACACATCCTTCTGTAGGTGGAACTGCTGGTGAACTTGTAGGTGGGGAAGCTATTGTTTTTACGATTTCGTTTTGAGATGTTGTTAGCTTTTCCACCATCTTTGCAAGGGACGAGATCTGAGCCGATAAATGATCCGTAGGCTCAACATGGAGTAGGCCTGCTGCTCGTGGCGTTCTTCCTTTCGATCTCGTCCACTGTCTGGTATTGCTCGTCATGGTTTCGAGAAGGTCCATTCCTTCTTTAGGAGATTTCATCATGAAACTTCCTCCTGCAGAGGAATTTACGAGTAGTCGGTTCCCATCATCTAAACCGTTGAAGAATGACAGGCAGAGGGATTGATCGTCAAGACCATGGTGGGAACACTTCATTAGCATATCCTTGAATCTATCCCATGCGTCGTATAATGTTTCTCCCGGCTCCTGACAGAAAGTATTGATTTCACCGATCAATTGCCTTGTCCTACTGGTTGGGTAGTATTTGGCAAGGAATTTTTGGGCCATTTGCAGCCATGTGGTGATTGATCGGGAGGGAAGGCTTCGGTACCACCTGTTTGCTGAATCCGACAACGAGTGAGGAAATAGTTGTAGACGGATTCTTTCTTTGACGTTGCCGGTCTGACCAAAGGAATTGCAGAAGTCTAGGAAGAGACTCAGATGATTTGGGGCTTCATTTGGGTTCGCTCCACTAAACTTGCCTAGATCCCGGACGGCGGTGATGTAGTGTGTTTTGAAAACCCATCGTCCGGCTTCTTGTGGTGTTAGTTCGGGGAGAACTATGGCTGATGCTCTTCCTTCGGTATTCGGTTGGTGGTAGTCAGAGAGGGCACGGTGTTCTGGTTGATTTGTATGGTCCATTTCATTTATAACTTCGTTATTGGCCATGGCTTGATTTCTCAGGTTTCTTTGTGCTTGTAATAAAGTACGCTCGGGTTCGGGGCTCGGACTGATTGGTGGAGAGCCTCGGGTTCGAGTGTTTGGCATGCACAGAAGATAACTTGTGGTTTGTCAGAAGCTGTGAAATTAATTAGTAAATAGAATAAGAAAGGCAGAGATATTGGTTAGGCTGATAAACGTTAGTTAAACAACACTAATATATTTTTTTTGTATTTATTTATATATATATATATATTTCTTTTAACAAGAGTAAAATGACAGAAAATTAAATGACAAGGGAAATTAAATGACAAAAATTATAAGTTAGTAGTTAGAGACAGAAATTATAAGTTTGTAGTTAGAGACAATGGAAAGAAATGACAGAAAATTAAAGTTAGGAGTTAGTATACTGGAAATTATAAGTTAGTAGTTAGTATACAGAAATTTGAAGGACAATGGAAATTAAATGTTAAGGACAATGGAAAGAAATGACAGGAAATTTTAAGTTAGTAGTTAGGGACAATGGAAAGAAATGACAATGGAAATTAAATGACAAAAATAATAACAATAATATTAAGATGTCCAAAGTCAGATGTCCGAAGTTAGATGTCCAATTCAGATGTCCAAGTCAGATGTCCAAGTCAGATGTCCGAGATTAACAATTTAATAGTATTAACAGATTATTATAATATAGCAAGTGAACTACCGGAAACTAGGGAAATTGATGGAATCAATCTCCCGGGCAATGGCGCCAAAAACTTGTTGGTGATAAAACTACACTATTATAAATATAGATTTATAGCAAACTAATAGGCAAGTGTACCTATTCGGAATAGTATAACAAGTGTCGTATCCACAGAGAGATTGTTCAATTATCCTAGTCTTGGTAGTTAATTAAAAACTGTAAAAAGGGGTTTAGCCGGAGGCAAGCTTGTTTTGTTGTTGGATTAGTGCAAATATAATAAAAACAGTAAAAAGGTGAATTAATGGATGTGAATGGAAAAAAAGTATCCTAGGATAGTGGGGGAATTACCTAAATTACTTAAACAGATTTATAACCATGTCTCAAATATTTATTGTCTATTAGAGTTAATAATTGTCAGTTACGAACTCTTAGTAATAGCCTTAATATTTTCCTGCTCAATCCGGAGTGTAAATATCAAGATTAATTACTTTGTGGTACTTAGACTATCTCAAAATCATATGTTGATAGTTACCATAAAAATGCAGTATTTTGTCAGAATAAGCATTTAACAATATTAGTTGAAAGAAATTAAAACAAGTTAACAAGTGAGACAGGTGATAAATATTGATTACGTAATATTAGAAATAAACCCCCATCCTAGGATACAAAAGAATATTACTCAGACATTAACGGAGATAAGAAGATAGCACAGATAGATTTTGACATTATTTCAGAGAAAGAACTGGTCTGCTCTCGCTCGCACTGCTGCTCTTCTATTTCTTTTGTTACTGCGTGAGTATGGACTGTTGTGGTGTTACGGGAGAAAAATAAGTGGAAGTGAATGGATGAGTGTGGTGAGCGAATTCTTCAGACTCCCGTCGTGCGTGTGTATTTATGGTGTTGAAGGGGTGAGTTTATATAGAGGCAGAGGAGAAGAAGATCCGTTCGAATTTGATTGCAGACTCTCCTTGATTGCTTTATTGCAGGGGACAGAGCTGAAACGCGAGAGATTTAAGGTAGGCGGTGCGGGAGTAGATGGATAGCGGAATCAACTTGCAGAACGTCACGAAGAAGAAGACTGGCGCGTCTCTTGTCCGCCTTGCGTCCGCCTCCAAATAGATGCGGACACAAGTGTGTCTGTGAGTTGTCCGCCTTAGGAGTGTGTCTTGACCGCCTTGCGTCCGCCTCCAAATAGGCGGTTGTATTGCTTCTATCCGCCAGCCGTCCGCCTCCAAATAGGCGGTTGCCTTTGTGTGATGTCCGCCTCTCGTCCACCCAGGTTCAGGCGGTTGCCTTGTGTGGTGTCCGCCTCTCATCCGCCCAGGTTCATATGCGGACACATTGTGGTCTCGACTTATTTTGTTCCACAAACTTTGACCGGCTCTAGATTCTTCGTTTGGACTCTGTTTTCTGAGCCGTTTGCGTCTATGCGTTCGTCTCTTTGTCTACTTTACTCCCAGCTTGGTTTTCCTCATGTTAAACCAATAAATTTGTGAGATAAACAATAAAACATAAACTAGAGGAAAACTAACCGAAGTGGAGAAATGAGCAAGAAAAGTGCTAATATAATATATGAAATACACCCATAAAACTTGCTCATTTAGACACTTATCAGTTCTCCACTCTATTCACTTATATAACATAAACTTCTGTAATCAATCTAATTTACGTAACACATTTTATCTGTGGCTTATGAGCCTTACTGCTTCGAGCCCTGTCCATTGTGGACGATTCACACACATTTATTTGTCTGTACACATTACATGGTTGGATGTCATATTGGGCTCCATGACAAGGGCGTTGCATCATGTTTCCTTTCATGGGATGCCCCTTAGGATTGTCAGTCCGTCTTCTGACAACTTATGTCTAACTGGGTGTTAGTTTCAACCCTTGTGTTTCTGTCATGTCATTTCGTGCAACAATTGTTGATGCGAACACCCTTCAAGGATTGCTCCTGGGTGTTGCTAAGTTATGCCATTACATCTGGCTCGTACTTATTGGTATATTTAGTTGGCCACGCCGTTTTGCGTTCTTTACTGGCTTATTATCTCCTTCTGTGAAGATCAACATTTCCTGGTAGTGTAGGTATTCATTCTGGAAGTTTCATCCCGTTCATTGCACATTAATGTGTCCACATTAGGCATCTGCTTTGCCATGCACAGGCTGGGTCTCTGTTCCAGCTATCATGTTTATCCCTGAGGATCCTTAAGACGTATACGATGTCTTTACATTACAGTTAGTGCACTTCACACCTCCTGACTCTTAAACATTTCCTTGAAAGGAATTCACTAATTCCTTTAGTCTCGTTAACTTAACTGAGTTCCTTAACTTCAACCATTCCTTGTAATCCTTAGCTCTTGTTTGACTTATACTGCTGACCGTAGTACGGAGTCGACTACTTCCCGTGTTTCGGACTCTACTCGTATACATATGTGGGGTACCATGCTGATACATTGCTACTTACCCAACTAACCCATAAGTAGGTCTATCAGGACCACAAGCTCCTATCGGAGTGCGGTCGTCCCACATTTCAGTTAGTACACTCGTAGTGTTCGTCACACGCCTAGGTGAAGTATTCTGTTGTCAACTCCCTTATATTGTCCCGTGACAATATTCATTCCGTGCTTCCCGAACTTAATCGAGGGAAAGTTTATCCACTGTTGTATCTTTATCAACTACCCTTAGTTTACTGGTTTGGTTTAGAAAAAGGCTAGAAAGGAGTGTTGGTTTGAAAGAAAATCTGGTTTTGAAAGATAGAGTTTGAAATAAATCTGAGTTTAAAGAAAAATTCTCATGGTTTTACAATGCCTTCTTGCCTTAACCAAATCTAGCTTCTTGCTGACTGGTGTACGTTCAATTAAAAAGGTTAGGCTGTTAAGCCCTTCCACAGTTATGATGATCTCACTTAACTTTATGGTACTTTACCAAGTACTTTGTAGTGGTTATAAATTTCCTGAACAGCCCTGTTATAGCAGCACTTGCCATGGCAAGTCCGCCATGTTAACTGGATGTCAGTTCAACACACACAGTGTTGCGGTATCATTTTTACCCGCACTGTCATCAGTGGCCTTGTTGGCCCTCACTTGATCCTACATTCTTGACAATTAACCCTCTAGGCGACTTCTCACTGTATTCACATGATAATTATTAACTGGGGTGTTCCCCATTCTTGGAGTCCCCTTTTTCTTAGTATTATACCTCCTTCGTAGCCCATTCCACGTATTTGTCGTGGTTACTGAGACTTGTCTCTTGTTTGGGCACTACATTGTAGTTCCTTTGTCGGTTGGTATACCGTTGGTGTATCATTTAACAACTGTAGTTCCGTAGACACTTGTCTCGGGTCTTATTAATCCACTTCTTGCCTGTTGCACGGTTGGTGCGTTGCAAGCTGGTTGTTCTCGACTGCTCGGCATGTCGACCCAGGTTGCCGGAAATTCTATTCTCTTATACACAAAAATTTTTCCATTCTTCGCTATTACATGCGGTTGACATTGTTTAGATGGGAACCGTCTTCGGGATTCCCAGTTTTCGGGATCTACCGTATGACAGGTTCTCCGTACCTTTAGAGGTGTTTAATAACAGCCAGATCAGGTATTCCCGAGTAAGAGAGGACTTTCATCTCCCTGGCGTTTTTCCCCGAGTTATAAAACAGGCTTTGTGGAGGGTGGGTTGGATATTGTAGGTTTCGAGTACACGCTGCGTATCTCTCACGCTATCACTCAACCCTTAACCCAAAGTACTAAAATCCTAACTCGGTACTTTCTAAGCTCGGTAATTCAGTCATCGAGCGATACTTCGCTCTAATACCACTTTTTGTAACACCCTATCCAACAAAAACACATAACAACAATCTGCAGCGGAAAATATACTTCATCACATTACTTAATTCATTGGTGTTACACGCCGTTAACCACCCACGTGGCTAACAAGGCTATTACATATACATTGTACCGGTCTGATGGACTAGATTCCCGAGCGACTACACATTACTGACCCTTCCATTAACAATAGAAACAACATACACCTTCCAACTGTACCGAGTATTCACAAACTAATGCCGATAACAATTTCGGTCTTACTACACCTACTGTGTATATACAATTTAATTGATTACCCATGTACAACGACTACCCCGTCCTACTCTCGAACGGCTTCCAGCTCTTTGTACCTGAAATAGGAAAAGAAGAGAAAGGGTGGCCCCCAAGGGGCTCAGCACCTTTGCTGGTATGGTAATCCCGCAGCCCGCATGCTATCGGGCCACACACAACTAATTGTCGTCTTAGCATGCGGTTGATTATATTTAAATCATGCATGAACACTTAAACACACAACACATAACATTCCACCTCAATGGGCTCAACAACAGATAACACCTCCTTACTTGATAGGTCACTCATTGTGATCATTACCCCTAGAGTGTTTCTCCTCTAATGGAGCTACTTCCTTAATAGACACACTTACCCATTAATCGAGTTATCCATAAACGCCTCTTATCACAAACTGGGATTCATATCCGTGATCCACATACTCCACAATTTACAACATATAACGTACATAACATAACAACACATAACAACACTTTTCACGTTTCAACGTGCACATAATAACATCGTAATAGAAATTGCATTACATCAACAACACATGACATAACGGGAGCGGTTCTCTTAGGAACCGACCCAAAATTGTTAATTCACTGGTGAGCCTAGAGAATGATGTCACCCTCATGATAAGCTCGATATACAACACTCATTACCGTCCTAATAGTCAGACGAGTAACTTAAGTTAAGATGGTTCGGGTTTTGTGGCCCGAACACACCACACAAACACATGTTCCCCCTAAACCGATCATAAGTCAGAATAGCTAAGCTTTGGAATAAGCTAATGGGAGATCATAACACGGGAGGGAAACAACCATAACAGAGAGAAGGGTAAGGCTAAGAAGGATACCCACTCCCAAAGAACGCGCGACCGGCCTAACCGGATTCCTCACCACTGTTAGTACATTCTTACTTTTAGATATTAGTTAGAACCCCACTATGGAGTCTATCACATCTACACACCATACAGTATTACAACTGGGTTAAACATACAAGGGAGATCCCTACATTCACACACAGATATCACACAATTAACACACGCATGGCCGTGGTTAGAACGTCCCATGGTTCGGGTCGTTTAATCCGAATACCGAACTCTCATGTGATCCTAGACTCAGTTAACTAAGGTTAACACTTCCGAGGTTAAATGGTATCGGAGTTGAAACGCCACATAAATGAATTACTGTAAACTCATTACATGTTTTATCTTACAACGTGGCAAACATACAGAAAAATACATTGGCATACAAGCCGGTGTAATCCGGTAGGACACAGGTTGCAAGAAAACCATACCTGTCACCGGAGTCCACCTTATCATGTCCACTTATGTTCCTCGAGCAATTCTCGAACAACTGATAACATTACATGTACTTTTATTAACATCGGGGTAACATGATTGTTTAAAGTCTAATGCTTATAACTTATCCCCGTTACTTTAGTTATATAACTTCACATTTTAACTTGTTTTTGATTTTACATTCTAATACAACTTTTCCCCCACTAAATTGTCATTATAACTCACTTAACATGTCCTTAACAACCTTATAACATCATTACTTAATAATCCCCATCATCCTATAACCTTAAACAATGTTTTTTTTTTTACATATTTTGGGCCGTCCGACCCACCGTCCGACCCACAACTGGGTCGGACTGTTCCAGAAACTTTTCTCGTCTTTTAAATACACCTGCCCGACCCTTGTCCGACCCAACCATCTGGGTCGGACCATTCCAAAGACTTAGAGCACACATGTCCGACCCATGTCCGACCCAAGACCTCTGGGTCGGACAATTCCAGAAACACCAACGGGTGACTTAACAGAGGCTGTCCAACCCACCCTGGGTCGGACCACTGGGTCGGACAACATCAGAAGTTGTCCAAACTTTGTCAAATTTTCTCCAAACCTCTCCTTAAGCCTTCAAATGTGTTCTAACATCATTTGGCACATCAAACACACCTTTAGCCATGTACTAAACTCTATAAATCACTCACCAAAACCATCTTATCATTCACAAATTTCTTACCAAATTCCTAGCACTTGGAATGTTTCCTCCTTAAGATTTCTAAGTGGTATTTCACCTATAATGACCACTATACCAAGGTGTTTCCTCTACACCTTAACATCATCTCTCAAACCTCTTTTCTTACTAACTAAATCTCTTTTTTCACATCTTACCTAAACATCATTTCTTCCTTGTACATCAACATTCCTAAACCTTAAACAAACTTCTCCAAGACTTTAATACATTCTCAAAAACACACATTGAATTCCTAGAACTTCCAAGATAACACCTAAATCCTTGTATCACTCTAAATCACCTTAATACATGTGTTTCTTCCCTAGTAAAACACTTGTTTACCTTTAACACTTCCTAGTTCACCAAAACTTGTTTAAATCACTTAGAACTTCTTGTTTATTACCTAAATTTTGACAAGAACTCTCCTAGAACATTACTAAACCAAGACACATTGTCTTCACCATCAAACAACCAAGAATGCTAAAATCCATCAAACACATTCTTATATACAAACTTCACACATTTAGCACCACATCACAATATAGTGCATAATTTAAATTGCATGGCACTTAGGCCCTTAAATAACATGGCTCTTAGGCCCTTAAATAGCATAAACCTTAAACACTGAATTTCCCACATAAATAATGCCTTTGACCTGCAATTACATACAACAACATATATGCCCTTTAATAGTTTCCTTGAGAGCATTTTACTAGGTCATTCACCATTGGCTTCATAGGTATTTTATTAAACAAATCAAGCTCATTTTCCTAAGGCATTTAAACTACATTGAGATAGCATATTTACCTCTTTTCCTCACAAACTTCTTTCTTGTTTCGTTGTTTAAAAATCGGCTAAGCTTAGTTGCTTGTCAACTTCTAAACATTATACAAAAAATGAAATGAGTATTCAAGCTCCAAGCTTAATCTCATTATAAACCCTAGGTTTTGCATTGTTCAAAAAGCATTAAGATAGTTGTTTTACCTTGGCATTTGAAGAGAGTTTGATATATATCAAGAGAGGACTCCTCCTAGCCCTTGGAATATTCAAATGAAGCTAAAACAAGCAAGGTAAAGACACCCTTGTGAGGTGAATTTTCGGACAACACAAAACATGAAGGAAACATCATTTTTCTTTGAGTTTCCTTACCTTGAAGCAAAGGAGAACAATAATATGTGAAAAGGTGAGCTCAAGCTCCTCCCATGGTGATTCCTCTTGGCGCTGAAATGGAGCTCTTGGGATTTTGAAAGGATAGGAATGAAGAGCTTGATGAGAGAAAGAGAATGGTGGTGTTTGTTTTTGATTTGGTTAAGTGAGCTAGGAAATATTGACAATGGAAGATGTAGGTTGATGGTGGTGCTGTAGCAAACCGTAGAAGAGAGCAAGAAGGGAGGAAGGAGACGTGTGAAATGAAGGGAAATGAGAGAATGAAGGAAAAGGTAAGTTGTTAAGATATTTAAGTAAAGTAACTATTTACTTTTGCTATTTTTTTCTATCTTATCAATTAACAAGGGGATGAGTCATCCCATATAAGAAAACCGGCCACCTTATTATGTAAGGGGTATTTTAGTCTTTATTTGCCAATTTAATTACTTATAATAACATATGTTACAAACTAGCTTATTTTAGTCACTATTCAATAAAACAAGGCACATAGATGTGAAATTTTTGATTTCCCATTGATATAGACTTCCAAATGTGATACTATATAGTACACATGTTAATTAAAGAGTAATGATGGACATTTAGCCATTCAAAACTCATTTACCAGACAATTTTTCAAAAACGTGCTTTAAGACTCCTTAAAGCACTTTTTGTGTTTTAACTTGTTTTTAAGCTAGGTTTTCTTTGGTAATTGATTTAATATGTTCATTAACATATTTATAAGGTATAGGTATGACCATTAGGTCTTATACAAATTTATCCCAAGCTTAGAGCACATTTTTTCTCTTATTGACTTTAAGGTATATTCTTGTGTTTTGTTTGGTTTAACTGTCTACCAAAGTTTCCTAAGGGCTTAATTAGCCTTATTAAATCACAATTAAACCAAACAAAACATAAGAAAACACCTAAAAGTCAATTTAAGCAAATACTTGCTCTAGACTTGGTGTAACCTTGTATAAGACCTAAAGGTCATTCCTAGAACTTTTTAAAATGCTAATGAATATATTAAATCAATTACTAAAGAAAACTAAGGTTGAAAACAAGTTAAAACATAAAATGTGCTTTAAGGAGTCTTAAAGCACATTTTTGAAAAATTGTCTTGTAAATGGGTTCTGAGTGGCTAAATGTCCATCATTACTCTTTAATCAACATGTGTACTACTTAGTATCACATTAGGGAGTCTAAATCAATGGGAAATAAAAAATTTCACAATTATGTGCCTTAATTTGTGAATAGTGCTCAAATAGTGCTAGTTTAAGTTATAAGTCAACATAAGTTGTTTTTATGGTCAAACAAGTCCATATGTCTATTAATTAGAGGAGGGGGGACGGTTTCCTATGTGGTGACTCACCATCATGTGCTAGTAAATTAAAGAAATAAGGAAAAGTAAGTGAAAAGTAGAAATTACCTTTATAACATAAATATCTCCAAATGACTACCTCTCTCCTCATTCTCTTCATTCTCCTTGGTTCCCACCGTCACCTATCTTCATCCTCCCAAGCAAATTCGTTTTGCTACAGTCCACACTCATTCTTCATCTTCTTTCACTTGTAACTTATGATTCCATGCTCCAAAATCAATTTGAAGACTACCTTTGTCTTAGTTAGACCAAGCTCTTCATTTCCATCTTTTCAAATCTTCAAGAACTCAATTTTGGTGCCATGGAGATTCACCATTGAAGGAGCTTGAGCTCATATTTCATGCCTTGACATTCTCCTTTGCTTCAAGGTAAGGAAAATCAAAGAAAATCTAAGTTTCCTCCATCTTTGTGTATAACCGAAAATTCATCCCTTAATGGTGCATTACCTTGCTCTCTTCTTAGCTTAATTCAATCTTCAAGGGACTAGGAGGAGTCCTATCTTGCTACTTGACCAAGATCTCTTTCAAATTCCAAAGGTAATCATCAAATTTTAGTGTTTTAAGACACTTATGTAAACCTAGGGTTTAACTATTAAGTTTGAGTATTAAACTTAATGCTCATTACCCTTATATGTCTATTGGTTTGAAGATTGACAAGTTATAAAAGCTCCTTGCCGATTTTCAATCAAGAAAGAACAAGAGAAAACATGTAACGACCCCAAAACCACCCTGGTTGAGAGACCGTTACACGCCGCGCGCTTATTACCTAAGACAACGCAAGGCTACACTAGCGAACTCCCAAAATATAGAACTGAAACTCGTATATTGATCAAATATACAATTACAACATGTCTTTACAATACACAGGCGGAGGCCAAACTGAAATACAAAGCATAATCTAAATACAACTGGGCACCATGACCAAGCAAGCTGAATACAAAACTCAAATGCCAAGACAAAAAGTTGAAACTGAATCTCCAAGCACGAACTAAAACCTGCAAATCAGACGGAGATAGGGGTGAGCAAAACTATTGCTCAGCAGGTGATAAACTTCATCAGCTGAGCACGCTCAAAACATAATCTGAATAAACATTTACAAGTACATATACGGAATCGCCAAGCCAGAGCAAAATTAGAGTCAAAGCGGAAGTCTTACAAGAGACAGAAGTCTAAACAGAAGGGGCTAAGCAGTGGTCAAAACATACACTTAATAGCATAAGGTAAACTGAAGCTGAAAGCTTGACGAAATCAGAAGCTTGACAAACTCGAAAGCTTAAACACAATCAAAAGCTTAGCAAAATCAGAAGCTTAGCAAAATCCAGAACTTAGCAGAAGACAGTAAGCACACAGCAGACCGTCTCAAATCAAATACAGATAGAGCAGACGAAGCAGAGCACTTACAAAATCAGAAATCCTCAACAGATAGGAAGCACACAACAGCCTATCTGAGTTTGCAAACAGACAAAGCAGACGAAAGCAGTACAAACAAACAAAGGCGTTCAAAGGACAGAATGCACACAACAGTCTATCAAAACAGCAGAACAGAATCCAAATAGAAGTGGGACACTAGCATTCAAAGCATACAGACAGAACGGGTAAACAACCCGTGAACAAAACGAGGAAACGGAAACCTCACTCGTAAACAGAACTGGTGGAACACCTGTGAACAGAAAGGGGAACATCACCCGTGAGGCAGAAGGATATCCTACATAGCGCGCTACGAGACAGCGAGACCAGGCATCCAAAGGTTCAGACACAGAGATAACTAGGTCCCAAAACAGAAGCTTTCAGAGCAGATCAAAGCCTTATACAGAACAGGACAGAAGTCCTGTCAGATCATAACAGAAAGCAAAAGCTTAACGAAATCAGAGCAGAAGCTTACCAACGGAAAGCCTTATCAAGACTGAAGTCGTAACCTGACTAGTAAATACGAAAGCAAACTGTAGTCAGAGATTGAATCACATTTTCAGAGCAAAACAGAGTTCAAAAGATTAACGGAGACCTTAAAATAAGAAAACACTTAAACACATGCTAAAACACATGAAAACAGATAGTACTCAGAAGGAGGAAACCAACACCGCAAACGGCACTCAAAACGGAGCTCAAACGAACAAGTTATGCTCAAATCAGAGAGCTGTCCGAACTTGTGTCCGGACGTCGAAGTCCGGACGCAAGTCGAACTCAAATCCATAGAAAATTTCAAGGTGTCCGAACATCCAAGTTCGGACGGATGTTCGGACGTCCTTTGGAAAATAACTCGTGGGAAGTTCGGACACATGTCGAAGAGAAAATCAGAGGGCGCAAAACGGGGTGTGTCCGAACTTCCAAGTTCGGATGGAAGTTCGGACACAGTGAAACTCTCAGAAAATCTAGACGCAACAGAGCGTGTCCGAACATCCAAGTTCGGACGGAAGTTCGGACGCGCCGAAAAGTTTAATTTCCAGAACGAAATCAGATGCGAACAGAGTCCCCAAAACAATGTCAAAAATGCAGTACGAAACCAAAGTCTTTAAACCATAACCATGGCAGTTTTAGAAGGTCAAAACCAAGACAAATCAGACAGAGATCGATCACCAAACATAGGGCAATTAAACAATCCGAACTCTCAAATCAGAAGCACTCAGAGTTCACAAAACAGAAGGGAACCATAGAGGTAGATTCACCATTGTCAAAGTATACTTACATATCAAAATACGCAAAACACATACGATTCCCACGGGGTTGTAACACATCAAAACGCAAATCCGGAACACGCACAAAGTTACACAAATCAGAAGCCACACAAACATATACGGAAAACAACGGAACCAAAACCCTCGTGGGTGAACGCATTCAACCGAATCCATCTACCACCTACCTCACATCCGTAGCTATGCCATCTCTGCGGACTCTACAAATCGCCTTCCCGAATCTCCAATCGAATGACAACCCCTCGAATTGAACCGCTCCCCAAATAAAAACCAGAGTTAGCAAATAGAGATTAAATGGAAGAGAACCAATATACAATCCAACCTGATTGACGACCGACAGACGAACAGAATTCCACTAGCGAAACTCCAGCCACCAATTTATGGAGAGGAGATTGAAAGAAAGGGAAGAGCAAAGGGAGGAGAAGAGCGAGGAAGAACCGTCGTGCCTCAGGATAGTGGAAGGAGAAATTGATCGTGATTAGAAATTAGGGAAAGGAGAGTTAAGAAATAATTAAATAAGAAATAAGTCCTTAACTCTTTAATTACTAACAGAACGCACAAGGACATCTTTAACCCTGCTTCTACAAGCTAACATAATGACATAAGGAGAATGTCATAGACAATCTAACATAAGATTACAAAATAGCACAAACTCCCTTTGCGAATCAGAAAGAAAATAAAAAAAATATGGGGCATAACAATATACCCCCCTTAAAAAGAATTTTGTCCTCGAAATTCGATGAAACCCAGAATATGAACAAATGCACTTCCAGTGCCAAAATACAATGAACACTCACAAGGCCAACACTCAGAACTCACTGTTGGTTGACTGACAGAAGGACAAACAGAAGATTACTAACACATGGCTTTGAGGCACAGAAGGGAACACTCACACATTCTAGAAGATTGGACCTTACCAAGCTAACACCTTGAATACACCGAATGATTCGTTGGCAGAAAAAACAAAATAGATGATCACTGAAGGCTCATCACCAAGACACAAAAGGAATATTAACATACCTCAGAAGCTCTACTTATACAAGCCAACACACGGACCTCACTAGCTGATTCACTAACATAATGAGCAAAGCAAAAGATTACAAAGGCTAAGCTTGAAGGAATAGGAACAACACTCATATATCTCAGAAGGCTGCTCCTTACAATTCTAACACCCAGAATTTATTAGCTGACACATTGACGGAAAAGGTGAAACAGATCAGATTACTAACACTCATCCTAATGGCACAAGAACTCTCAGAAGTATCCTTACCCAAAGGACCAACCACGCTCGCAAGCTCACGCCAGAACACAACATAGAACATACAAGCCAAGCACATAACCCAAGCTCACAATTGAAGCACACATCACTAGCAAACCAGAACTCACATTCGGTCATCCTTTCCCAAAGGACCCGACTCCCTCAGACCCAGACTCAGACTCGAACACAGCAAATACACAGACAGACACTACGCTTCCGTTGCGCTACTCTGATAGTGGACAACCACAGAGCAGACACACTCAAAGACTCCAGGCATCAATCAAATCAAGTAGCAGACAGCAGACAATTCACGCAGCAGATAACACACAACACATCACAAGCAATGACACGAAAGCGTAGACATGCAGACACCCAACAAATCCTAACGAAAGCCAAACCTGGCTCTGATACCACTAAATGTAACGACCCCAAAACCACCCTGGTTGAGAGACAGTTACACGCCGCACGCTTATTACCCAAGACAACACAAGGCTACACTAGCGAACTCCCAAAATACAGAACTGAAACTCGTATATTGATCAAATATACAATTACAACATGTCTTTACAATACACAGGCAGAGGCTAAACTGAAATACAAAGTATAATCTAAATACAACTGGGCACCATGGCCAAACAAGCTGAATACAAAACTCAAATGCCAAGACAAAAAGTTGAAACTGAATCTCCAAGCACGAACTAAAACCTGCAAATCAGACGGAGATAGGAGTGAGCAAAACTATTGCTCAGCAGGTGATAAACTTCATCAGCTGAGCACGCTCAAAACATAATCAGAACAAACATTTACAAGTACATATACGGAGTCGCCTAGCCAGAGCAAAATCAGAGTCAAAGCGGAAGTCTTACAAGAGATAGAAGTCTAAACAGAAGGGGCTAAGCAGTGGTCAAAACATACACTTAATAGCATAAGGTAAACTGAAGCTGAAAGCTTGACGAAATCAGAAGCTTAACAAACTCGAAAGCTTAAACATAATCAAAAGCTTAGCAAAATCAGAAGCTTAGCAAAATCCAGAACTTAGCAGAAGTTAGTAAGCACACAACAGACCGTCTCAAATCAAATACAGATAGAGCAGACGAAGCAGAGCACTTACAAAATCGGAAATCCTCAACAGACAGGAAGCACACAGCAGCCTATCTGAGTTTGCAAACAGACAAAGCAGACGAAAGCAGTACAAACAAACAGAGGCGTTCAAAGGAGAGAATGCACACAACAGTCTGTCAAAACAGTAGAACAGAATCCAAACAGAAGTGGGACACTAGCATTCAAAGTATACAGACAGAACGGGTAAACAACCCGTGAACAAAACAAGGAAACCTCACTCGTAAACAGAACTGGTGGAACACCTGTGAACAGAACGGGGAACATCACCCGTGAGGCAGAAGGATATCCTACATAGCGCGCTACGAGACAGCGAGACCAGCCATCCAAAGGTTCAGACACAGAGATAACTAGGTCCCAAAACAGAAGCTTTCAGAGCAGATCGAAGCCTTATACAGAACAGGACAGAAGTCCTGTCAGATCATAACAGAAAGCAGAAGCTTAACGAAATCAGAGCAGAAGCTTACCAACGGAAAGCCTTATCAAGACTGAAGTCGTAACCCGACTAGTAAATACGAAAGCAAACTGTAGTCAGAGATTGAATCACATTTTCAGAGCAAAACAGAGTTCAAAAGATTAACGGAGACCTTAAAATAAGAAAACACTTAAACACATGCTAAAACACATGAAAATAGATAGTACGCAGAAGGAGGAAACCAACACCGCAAACGGCACTCAAAACAGCTCAAACGAACAAGTTATGCTCAAATCAGAGAGCTGTCCGAACTTGTGTCCGGACGTCGAAGTCAAGACGCAAGTCGAACTCAAATCCGTAGAAAATTTCAAGGTTTCCGAACATCCAAGTTCGGACGGATGTTCGGACGTCCTTCGGAAAACAACTCGTGGGAAGTCCGAACATGTGTCTGAGCTTCAAAGTTCGGACACATGTCGAAGAGAAAATCAGAGGGCGCAAAACGGGGTGTGTCCGAACTTCCAAGTTCGGACGGAAGTTCGGACACAGTGAAACTCTCAGATAATCCAGACGCAACAGAGCGTGTCAGAACATCCAAGTTCGGACGGAACTTCAGACGCGCCGAAAAGTTCAATTTCCAGAACGAAATCAGATGCGAACAGAGTCCACAAAACAATGTCAAAAATGCAGTACGAACCAAAAGTCTTTAAACCATAACCATGGCAGTTTTAGAAGGTCAAAACAAAGACAAATCAGACAGAGATCGATCACCAAACATAGGGCAATTAAACAATTTGAACTCTCAAATCAGAAGCACTCAGAGTTCACAAAACAGAAGGGAACCATAGAGGTAGATTCACCATTGTCAAAGTATACTTACATATCAAAATACGCAAAACAATACGATTCCACGGGGTTGTAACACATCAAAACGCAAATCCGGAACCACACAAAGTTACACAAATCAGAAGCCACCAAACGTATACGGAAAACAACGGATCCAAAACCCCCGTGGGTGAACGCACACAACCAAATCCATCTACCGTCTACCTCACATCCGTAGCTAAGCCATCTCTGCGGACTCTACGAATTGCCTTCCCGAATCTCCAATCGAATGACAAACCCTCGAATTGAACCGCTCCCAAAATACAAAACCAGAGTTAGCAAATAGAAGAGGAAGCCTTAATGGAGAAGAGAACCAATCTACAATCCAACCTGATTGACGACCGACAGACGAACAGAATTCCACTAGCGAAACTCCAGCCACCAATTTACGGAGAGGAGATTGAAAGAAGGGAGATGAGCAAAGGGAGGAGAAGAGCGAGGAAGAATCGTCATGCGTCAGGATAGTAGAAGGAGGAATTGATCGTGATTAGAAATTAAGGAAAGGAGAGTTAAGAAATAATTAAATAAGAAATAAGTCCTTAACTCTTTAATTACTAACATAACGCAAAAGGACATCTTTAACCCTCCTTCCACAAGCTAACATAATGACATAAGGAGAATGTCATAGACATTCTAACATAAGATTAAAAAATAGCACAAACTCCCTTTGCGAATCAGAAAGAAATTAAAAAAATTATGGGCATAACAAAACAAGTGAGAAAACTTGGAAAACAAAGAGGTAAATGATCTCTCTTGATGTAGTTTTATGTACTAGGAAATTGAGGTATATTTGCTTAATAAATAACCTAAGGAGCCAATGGGAAATGAGATAGAAAACTATCCACAAGGTGGACTAAAAGGACATGGGCGCATTGTTTTGTGTATTCGCAGGTTGAAGGCATTTAAATGTGGAAATTCAGAGTTTAAGTTTAGTGCAATTTAAGGGCCTAAGAGCCAAGCAATTTAATTTTATGCACTATATTGTGATGTAGTGTAGTTTAAAGGTTTAGTTGTGTGTAAAGAGAATTTCTTGTGAAGATGAATGTCTTGGATGGTTAAAGGATGAAAAACAATATGTTTGTGTGTAAGGAATGTGTATTAAGTGATTGAGTGTTCTTGGGTTGTATAATGGTGTAAAAACTATGTGTTTTGGTGTAAGGTGATACAAGAGAACCTATGGCGAAATTTAGTTGATAAACAAAGGAGTTTATGTGTAGTAATGAGATTTTATGACCTAGAAGGTACTAGGAATTGTTAAGTGTTAAGATGGTGAAAAGAAAGTGAATTTTGGTGTTCTTAAGTGTTAAGGTGCCATGGGAATTGTCTTGGAGGATTTAGAACTCAAATGGGTGTTTTATACACACCGAAGACATGTTGTGTGAAGTGGTAAGTCTTGTTCAAGTTGTGGTAAAAAAGGAAAAATAATGCCTTGTGAAGGTCTAAGTGTAAACTTGTGGAAATAGAAGGAGTTGTGTAATGGAGGTGTTTGTGAGAAAAAAATGCTTTTGGAGTAGTGGTAATGTTTGAGAGACAACACTTTGGCTAGTTGTGATGGAAGGCATATTATACCACTTGGAAATCTAAGGAAAATGTTATAAGTGTTAGGAATTGTTGTAAGAAATTGGGTAACAAGTTAGTGATGATTTAGGAAGGTTTAGTGCATGATTTAAGGTGTTTAGACATGTAGGAAGAATGTGGAAAGATTAGGGAATGATTAGGCAAGGTTTAGGGTTGGATTAGGGGTTGAAAAATGATGTTTTGATAACTTATTAACATGGTCCGGGACCTAGCCCTTGTATAGGTACCCGGATCACCCTTAAAAACATGCCGAGAGTAGAACTTGACATTGGTCCGGGACCTAGGTCCAAGACCAAGTCCCGGACCACAAGCAAAATAAGGCCGAGAGCACAAATCAGTGATGGTCCGGGACCTTGGGTCCGGACCAAGTGCCGGACCTGGGCAAAAATGTTGCAAAATGTGTTTTTAAGGCTTCTAATCATGGGGGATTGAATGGTAATGGTTTTAGGTGATGTTTAGGCCTTGTTTGGTGACATATAAAGGCCTTAAAATGTGTAAACAAGTGTTAGGTTTGATGTTAGAGTTGTGAACCTAAGATCACACGAGTAAAAATAAGTATAACGGGATGACGGGGTTAACTATGGGCGCTCTAGACGTTAAACAAACATGTTACCCCAATGTTAATGAAAGTAATTGTAATGTTACTAGTTCTTCAAGGATTGTTCGAGGAACATAAGAGGACACATTATAGTGGACCTTGGTGACAGGTATGGTTTTCTTGCAACCTGTGTCCTTCCGGATTACATTGGCTTGTATGCCAATGTGTTTTTTTGAATGTTTGGCACCTTTTAAGATAAAAACATGTAATGAGTTTATAGTTGTTTAATTATGTGCCGTGCGTAGTTCCGATACCGTTTAGCTTTAACTATGTGCTAAACTTAACTAACAGACTCTAGGATCACATAATAGATCGGTATTCGGACTTAACGACCCAAACCATGGGAACGTTCTAACCACAGCTATGCGTGTGTTAGTTATGTGTTGTTTGTGCATGTTAGTATGTTCACTACCCTTGTGTGTGTCTAACTAGACCTAACCATCTATTTGTGAATTAATGTACTAAGTCCAATAATGAGACTTCTAACAAGTGCTAACCAGGGAGTGAGGAATCCGGTTGGTCCGGTCGCGCGTTGTTTGGGAGTTGATGTATACAGTTTGTTTAGCTCCCTCTCTGTTGGTTCTTTTCCTTCGTTGGTCTTCAATCACCCTTAAGCTTAACCAAGGCTTTTCTGACTCACGTCAGTTGGGGAATATGTACGGTGTGTTCGGATCACTATATCCGATCCATCTTTAAGTTAAGTTACTCATCCGACTAACAGGACGGTAACGAGTGATGTAACAAGCTTATCATGAGGGTGTTTTCATTCTCTAGGCTTATCAGTTAACTAACTATGTTTGAGTTGGTTCGTAAAGAGAACTGTTACCGTTATGTTATGTGTTATTGTTGCGCTACAATTCCTATTGTGATGTGATGTTATATATACGTTAAAATGTGGAGTATGTGGATCACGGATATGAACCCCAGTTTATAATAAGAGGCGTTTTAGGGTAACCCGATTAGTGGGTAAGTGTCATCTATTAAGGAAATAGCTCCATTAGAGGAGAAACCCTCTAGGGTTAAAGAACACAATGAGTGATTTATCAAGTATAGATGTGTTGTCTGTTTTGTTGAGCCCCATTGTTGTGGAATGTAATGTGTTGTGTGTTTATAGTTTACATGCATGATTCAAATATAATCAACCGCATGCTTAGACGACAATTAGTTGTGCGTGGCCCGGTAGCATGCGGGCTGCGGGATTACCATACCACCAAAGGTGCTGAGCCCCCTGGGGGGCCACCCTTTCCTTTCTTTCCTATTTCAGGTACAAGGAGCTGGAAGCCGTTCGAGAGTAGGACGGGGTAGTCGTTTGTAAATGGGTAGCCATTTAAATTGTATATGTATTGTAGGTGTAGTAAGACCGGAATTGTTATCGGCATTAGTATATAAATACTCGGTACAGTTGGAATGTATACGTATATTGGTTGTTGTTAATGGAAAGGGATAGTAGTGCATGTGTAGTCGCTCGGGAATCTAGTCCATCGGACCGATACAATGTATATGTATTAGCCTTGTTTGCCACGTGGGTGGTTGACGGCGTGTAACACCATTGAGTTAAGTAATGTGAAGAGTTAAGTTTTCCGATGCTATTTGTTGTTAAGTGTATGGTTGTAGTTGGGGTGTTACAAAAAGTGGTATCAGAGCGAAGTATCGCTCTGATGACTGAATTACCGAGCTTAGGAAGTACCGAGTTAGGATTTTAGTACTTGGGGTTAAGGGTTGAGTGATAGCATGAGAGATACACTAGTTAGGAATTTCCAGTGTGTACTGGAAACCTACAATATCCATCCCGCCCTCCACACTCCCTGTTTTATAACTTGGGAAAGAACGCCAGAGAGATGAAAGTTCTCTCTTACTCGGGAATACCCGATCTGGCTGTTATTAAGTTCCTCTGTGAGAACGGAGAATCTGTCATACGGTAGATCCCAAAAGTGGGAATCCCGGAGGAGGTTTCCATCTGAACAATGTTAACCGCATTTAATAGCGAAGAATGAAGAATCTTGTGTATGGAAGAATGGAATTTCTGGCAACCTGGGTCGACATGCCGAGCAGTCGAGAACAACCAGCTTGCAATGCACCAACCGTGCAATAGGCAAGTAGTGAAGTAATGGAACCCGAGACGAGCGTCTACGGGGCCACAAATGTTAAAAAAGTGGCACTAGCGGTATACCAACTGACTAAGGAAACTTCAACGTAGTACCCAAACCAGAGACAAGTCTCAGTAACCACGACAAATGTGTGGAATGGGCTACGAGGAAAATACAATACAAAAAAAAGGGGGACTCCAAGAATGGGAAACACCCTAGTTAATGATTATTATGTGAAGACAGTGAGAATTCACCCAGAGGATTTATTGTCAAGACTGTAAGGTCAAGTAAGGGCCAACAAGGCCACTGATGACAGTGCGGGTAAGAACAATACCGCAACCGGTGTGTGTGTTTAACCGATAGCCAGTTAGCATGGCGCACTTGCCATGGCAAGTGCTGCTATAACAGGGTTGTTCGGGAAAATTTTAACAACTACAAAATACTTAGTATAGTACCATGAAGTTAAGTGAGATCATCATAACTGTGGAAGGGCTTAACAGCCTATCCTTTGTAATTGGAAATACACCAGTCAGCAAGAAGCTAGACTTGGTTGAGGCAAGAAGACGTTGTGAAACCACGAGAATTTTTCTTTCAAACTCAGATTTATTTCAAACTCTTTTCTTTCAAAAACCAAATTTCTTTTAAACCAATACTTCTTTCTAACCTTCTTTAAAAAAAAACCAACCAGAGGACCTACACCGGCCTCAGCGATTTGAGTAACTGAAAAGGAAACCGGTAAACCCAAGGGTAGCGACCCGAGGGAATGAATGGAGTTCATAGTGATACAACAACTGAGAGACTTTCCCTTGATTAAGTTCGGGAAGCACGGAATGCATATTGTCAAAGGACAATATAAGGGAGTTGACAACAGAATACTTCACCTCGGCGTGTGACAGACACTACGAGTGTACCAACTGAAATGTGGGATGACCGCACTCCGATAGGATCTTGTGGGCCTGAAAGACCTTCTTATGGGTTAGTCTGGTAAGTAGCAATGTATCAGTATGGTACCCCACATATGTATACGAGTAGAGTCAGGAACACGAGAAGTAGTCGACTCCGTACTACGGTCAGTAGTAAAAGTCAAGCAAGAGCAATGGATTACCAAGAATGGTTGAAGTAAAAGAACCTAGTTAAGTTAAGAAGACTCAAGGAATTAGTGAATTTATTTCAAGGAAATGTTTAAGAGTCAGGAAACACGAAGTGCACTGAAGAGGGAAAAAGTACGAGAGTAAAGAAAGGTAGAACATCCGGTCTCATGTGACTGGAAGGGGCAGCTTAGAACAAAGAATATCGCCAGACCGGAATGTGATTCGGCCGGATGGGTAGTTAAATATCCCGCTTATATGCAAATGCCAGCCTGGCAATTAAAAAGAAAGACAGGCTGGCAACCCTCGATCCAGCAGTGTAAACGTTATAAATAGGGGTTCAACCCCACAATAAAGGACACGATTTATATTCGAAAACTACACTCAGTTGCGTTGTCTTCGCGATTCTCTCTCTTTTAAGCTTGGTCACATAGCAACAAGGTAATTCGACGAAGCGCAAAAGGCTTAGCAGTAGAATTGGAACCCGACTAGGGATTAGGATAGAAGATTTGAGGAGTTAGGAATTTATCATTTTCATTTTGGCGCCGTCTGTGGGAAACGAATGGCTCAAGATCTTTCTTAGCAACCACGAGTCCACCGGAGGTAATTTGATCATGAACGAAACAATGAAACCTTGAAACTTTGAGGTTGTGTCTTTTGCAGGTGTAAGCGGAGAAGGTACGCGCGTAAGAATGGCCCCAAGAACAAGAAAGACACCCCGACCTGATGGCGAGATCAACAATGTGGGAACGACCGAAAACAACAGAGTGGTGGCTGAAGACGCGATCTCCAAGCAAGCGTTGGAGGAGATGCTGAAAAGCTTAGTCATAACCATTGATGAAAGGATAGTGGAGGGGAATGAAGTCTTGCAGTAGGAACTGATGCAGCGAGATGAAGAATACTAGAAGAAATGGGAGGACATGACCGAGGCGCTTGAATCGCTCAAGAACCGCGGCTCCGAAGCGAGCAACAGCCGGAAAAAAGAGCAGCTAGAGAAAACTCTGATCATCAGCGAGGAGACTGAGGAGGATGATTCGATTGGCATGACTCTTTACCCCTTCTCCGAGAGAATCAGGAAGGCAAAAATTCCTCCCCACTTCGTTGCACCAGCGGTGGAGAAGTACGATGGAACGGGGGACCCTGCTCTTCACGTTAAAAAATTTATGTTCACAATGAACACGCAGCGGATAAGTTCTCTCGCTCTTTGCAATTTGTTTCCGGGAACATTATCCAAAAGGGCACTCGGTTGGATCTTAAAAAGACCCCCCGCAGTCGATCTCAAGTTTCAGGCAATTGACTGAGGAGTTTCAACAATATTTTGCTGCAAGCAAAAAGATCAAGAAAGAAACAATAGAACTAATGGATTTCAAGTAGCGAAAGGGAGAGACGGTGAAAGAATTCAGTGAAAGGTTTCATAAGCAAGTAGCCGAAATCGACGACATTGATGAGAAGATTCTAATCAAGGCTTTCGGAAACGGGCTAGCACAACCAAGGCTTGCCGGGAAGATCGCAACAAAATCCCCAAAAACCCATGGAGAGCTAGCTGAAATGATTCATGAGTTTCTAAAGTCAGAAGTGGCGGAAAATAAGGCCAGAGATTTGGCAAACAGCTTCAAGGCGGTTAACGATAAAAAAGGAGGATAGAATGGGAATGGCTCATCCGGCAACGTATCAGGGAGTTCATCCGGGGGAGGCTCAAGATACAAGCCTTACTACAAAGCTCCATCCCAGGGACCTCAGTTTCAGAATGCCAGGGTCGCTGTTCAGATCGATCCGGGCAGGTATGCGGCGGCGGTCAAAGAAGGATATCTACCTCCACCAAAGAAGCCTTATCCAGGGGAGATTTCGATAGCCTTCTGTGAATATCATGGCTGCAAAAGTCACAGAACCGCAAATTGCGCCACTTTGGCCAAAGAGTTGAGGGTCATCGAAGAAGAAAAGAAAGGCAAGGGAAAGCAGATGACAGGCCAGCAGAAGCAGTATGGCAGGCAAAATCAGTTCACCTCTCGAAATCACCAGGAAGAAGAGATCCACCCTGAGCTAAACCACGACAAATCAGTTGGTATGATCTCAGGTTTGTAAGAGGATGAAGAAGTTTTTTGTTTCTCTAGTATTAGGAAGGCCCAGTCATGTCGGTAATAAGGCGAGAGCTGTGTAATCGGTCTTTTCTCTCTTTCTTTCAGAGAAAACGTATATTGTAAAAATCTTCCGGTGGTTCCCTTCCGGAAAAAATTGGAGTCTAATAAACTTTTTCTCTTAAGTAAATTCTCAGGTCTCTTTTCAAAGGTAGGACCGTTGACTCCAAACGAAAGAAAAAGACATATTCATGCGGTACATCAAGAACTGCCGGAAAGAAAAATTGCCAAACAAGAAAGTCTTCCCCAGATCTTCTTCACAGATGAAGACGAAGAGGGGGTGTTATATCCCCACAACGATCCACTTGTCATTCGGGCGCAGGTAAATGACAGGATGCTAACAGAGAAATTGTAGGGAAAAACTATATACAAAATGAATAAAATAATAACCTATTCCTACAACTCTACTACGGGTAGCAAAATAAAACCCGGTCGGAGTATAGTGTAAATATATTACGACCAAGAGTATCGTACCCAAGGGACTTATAGAAAATTAGTCCTAATCCGGGCAAAAGCCTATTCTATAATAACAAAAGGGGGGAATTGAAAATGATACAATAATTAACTAAGACCTATCTAAATGCGAGGTTTAGGACTAAACCACCCTAAGTAACAACATGATCACGCAATGCAACTTCAAGACACGAACTTAACCAACCAACATGATTGCGCCGGATGTCCTGCCGGACATCAGATGCACGGCATATTCAAAGTCTTGAATGTGCCGGACAGGAAGCACCCGACAGTGCATCCGACACGTTCATATGGTGAAAACCATTCTCTTGCTTCGAACAAGAAACTCAAAACCCATTAACAAATCGAGCATATATCATGCCACGAAATGAACAAGGAGATGGGGGAAGATGGATTAATTCGCAATCTTTAATGCTAACCCTAAATTATAGATGAAAACATCAAAGACTGCAGACGTTATAAAGTGAGTGGTTAGAACAGGTGTAATTAACATAAAAGAAAGAAATTAAAACCCAAAAATAACGTCGGGCTGCAAATAAATCCCGGTCGCAGTAGTATAGTGAAAATGTAAGCAACCGGATGTCGAACCGTGGGACTAATATATATATAATAGTACCTAAGCGTGTCACAAGAGGGGGGTGGATTAATTGACTTGTAAATAAAAAGAAAGAATAAAATAAACTAAGCTGACAGATAAATAAAATGGAACTCTGGGTCAGGTTAATATAATCTGCATAATTAAGCTATCTCTACTGGTTTAATAATTTGGCAAGGTTCCTGTAAATATCTTAAGGACTAAGTCATAGCCTCATAAGAACTCGTTCACCTGTAATGCAAGGTTCTAATCAAGGTTCAAGCAAAAGCCTGCGAACGGCAGAGGAGTATTTGAGGAATTACATTTGCAACTGAATACTAACTCATTAAATCATAATAAAGCTTCCTCCAGTTTTACGCTTTAATTAACCTGTCTATTTATCACCTGGTCTGATCAAAAATAGACTTAGTAGAGCAATTTAATAAATTCGCGAGATTTATTAGAAAGGCGAGATGTCCTTTAAAACGTAACAAACTGTATATAAATAAACCGGTAGAAATATTGCATAATTAATACAGATACATAATAACTATTCCCAGAGTAAACGTAAACTAGCCTAACATATTAAATAGATAGATAGAGACGAGAGTAATAGAAATCATCCGTAATCACTCCGTCTCACTCTGCTATTTTGTGTACGTAGGGCTAGAGGTGAATTTGGTGGACTGTAAAATAAATAAAATGGAGAAGGTGGGAGAAGAGAAATGATATGGCGTGTGGTGAAGTGGTCGTGGATGGATTGGTGAATTCGTGTGTGTTTTATTGGGTGAAGCTCGTGGGTTTATATAGAAAAAGGAAGAAGAAAGCAGAGAAGATAGATAGACGCGTGAGCGAGCAAATGATTGAGGTGGTGGAAGATTGAGCTCATTGATTGCTCACTGATTGAAGGGGACAGAGCGTATGGAGAAGCGTGAATTAAGGTAGGCGCTGCAAGTTGGACGAGTTGCAGTCGGCGCGAGTTGCAGACGAAGACGGGCGAAGAAGATAAGCTCGCGTCGAGAATTAATCAGAACCGCCTCCTTGACCGCCCATTAAGAGGCGGTTGCCTCTGTCTTGACCGCCTCGCGGTCTTATGTGTGTTGTCCGCCTCTTTGTAGGCGGTACTCTCTGTTGTGTCCGCCTCGTGGTCGCATGTGTGGTGACCGCCCAAAATGAGGCGGTAGCCTCTCCCTGTTCCGCCTGTTTATAGGCGGTAGTGAGTATGAGTCTTGTCCGCCTGTTTTGAGGCATGTGTCTCTCGCGTGACTCTCTCTTCTACCGGCTCTAGTTTCTTCGTTTGGAACCCGTTTTCTGAGCCGTTTGCGTCTATGTGTTTGTCTCTTGGTCTACTTTAGTCCCAGCTTGGTTTTCCTCATGTTAAACCAATAAATTAGTGAGATAATAATAAAACATAACTAGAGGAAAACTAACCGAAGTGGAGAAATGAGCAAGAAAAGTGTTAATATTATATATGAAATACACCTATAAATCATGCTCATTTGGACACTTATCACACCCCCACACTTATCTTTTTGCTTGTCCTCAAGCAAAATCACGTACCCAAGTAAGTAGTGCTCAATACTAACAAATATTACTATGAAGGGTAGGATAAACATGATCTTTTTAACTTAATTGAGGAGTGTGAAAAATTAACTGCTGGTGGCATAGGTGTGCTCAGGGTAAAAATAAAATATAGAGTTTCGGGGTATGATCTAAGGTACTTCAATGTTTCTTTTAGGTGACTCCGAGAACTTTTACCCTGGCCAACTTCTCTCAAGAATGGGCATTGAAGAGAAAACAAAAGGAAAAATAGATTTATGCATTTGTTTCACTTTTGCATAAGGGATGAGAAAATGTAGGCATTACGCCTTTGTATTTAAGAACACTCAACTCTCATTGTTGGTTACTAATGGTGTCTCGCAAGTCCCTTATTATTTTTTCTCTTTTTTTTTCTTTTTAACAGAGAAGTACCCCTTAGCAATCCCTAAGAGAGAAGACAGAAAGAAACCCTGAGCAATAAAATCCAACCATTTGCAGATTATTTGGTCACACCGCATATAAAATGCTCCTCAAAAGTAATCAAAATTTTAAAATTTGTACCATTTATCCTACAATTCATAATAGTATTTATTCTTAAAGAGAACAACCCACATATAAAGGGTCCATGATATTGAATTTGGACAAACGAAAAATAAGGAGAGAGATTAAATATTTAAGCACAAAGTGTCACCGAAAAGGGCACACTCCCCCACACTTAAATTGAACAATGTCCTCATTGTTCACCAGAAAAACAAGGGAAGGTTCAGAAGACCTTTTCGGTGAGTAGATAAAATAGAGATACACAAAGATCACAAATAATCAATTAAGCACATAAACGCTCCTCTGCAGTTTTTATTTAAATAAAAGCATATTAAAGAAACTGGTACTCCCCTGATTTTATTTTTGCTTGCGTTAATCGGAGTTCCCCCACACTTGAGCTTCAGCCTCAAGTAGCGTAGCTTGGTTGCGGTGTCCACATGGAGGTGCACCTGCATAAGACACTAGAAGCAACCATTCTACAAACGGGGTTAAAAGTTAGCAAAAATAAAATTTTAAGAGAACCAGAAAATTAAAACAACATAAAAGCTAAATAAATAAAAGTACATCCGGGTTGCCTCCCGGGAAGCTGCCCTTCTTTAACGTCTTTGGCTAGACGCCTGCTTCGTTATCCTGGATCAAAACAAAACGTTACCTCGGCATATAAAATAATAAAATTAATACTCCACAAAATCAGGTGTTTGAGGAGGTATTGCCGGGAACGTAGTTCTAACAGAAGACCCGGCGGTGCAGATTTTTCTTCCTCAAATTGGAGGATGTAAACATCCTCCTCTTGGAGGTGAGGCTTGTAGAAAGAACGCTCGATATCATCTTCAGAGAAAGTTAATTCTTCGAAGGTGATAGTGGCGTTTTGTTTGGATATGATGGCGGGAGGTGATGGCAATTCCTTCTCTTCTTTTTCGAGGATGTAAATATCCTCATTGTCTAGGTATATTATAGAGAAGGATGGAAGATAGCGGTAATTGATTTTAGAGGGAGGGGTCTCTATGAATGGCTCGTCTGTAGTGGGGTGTTCTACCTCAAGAACTATTTCGCTCATTGATTGCTCTAGTAGTTGAGCGATTCTCTCCAGGTAGTCTGGTTGATCTTCTAACCAGAGTTGCTCTTGGACTATGAGACAATCCTCAAAATCATGAGCTCCCCCACATTCGGAGCAATATAAATCCTGCCCAAAATCAACGCTTCTTCCATTTGCCACGTACAGAGATTTTTTTGTGTTTTTGTATATTAAACAAAACTACTGAAACAGGTTAGAAAATAACATGATTAGAAACAAACATAAAAATAATAAACAAAATATAAAATGAAGTAGAAACAGATTGAGAAAGAACAGAATTTTTTTTTTTTTTTGAACATGTCGTTTTTTTTTTCAAAATAGGGACGTCCGCTTGGACGTCCGCTTCGTTTCAACGCGGACAAGGGGCGGAGCGGCTGTGAGACGTCCGCTTGGTTTTTGGGCGGACAGGAGGGCGGACAGCCCTCTGTTCGGTTTTTTTTTTTTTTTTTCCGATTACGTACTGAAACAAAACAACCAGATTAGAGAACTAACATACTATTAATATAAACAATATAATTAAACAAAAATATGAAGATAATTAATATAACAACAACAAAATAAAATAGACAAAAATATTCTAAAATAACAAGTGAATGATCCGGGGCTTAGGGACTAGAATAAACTAGTCCCCGGCAACGGCGCCATTTTGCAGACGTTATAAAGTGAGTGGTTAGAACAGGTGTAATTAACATAAAAGAAAGAAATTAAAACCCAAAATAACGTCGGGCTGCAAATAAATCCCGGTCGCAGTAGTATAGTGAAAATGTAAGCAACCGGATGTCGAACCGTGGGACTAATATATATATAATAGTACCTAAGCGTGTCACAAGAGGGGGGTGGATTAATTGACTTGTAAATAAAAAGAAAGAATAAAATAAACTAAGCTGACAGATAAATAAAATGGAACTCTGGGTCAGGTTAATATAATCTGCATAATTAAGCTATCTCTACTGGTTTAATAATTTGGCAAGGTTCCTGTAAATATCTTAAGGACTAAGTCATAGCCTCATAAGAACTCGTTCACCTGTAATGCAAGGTTCTAATCAAGGTTCAAGCAAAAGCCTGCGAACGGCAGAGGAGTTTTGAGGAATTACATTTGCAACTGAATACTAACTCATTAAATCATAATAAAGCTTCCTCCAGTTTTACGCTTTAATTAACCTGTCTATTTATCACCTGGTCTGATCAAAAATAGACTTAGTAGAGCAATTTAATAAATTCGCGAGATTTATTAGAAAGGCGAGATGACCTTTAAAACGTAACAAACTGTATATAAATAAACCGGTAGAAATATTGCATAATTAATACAGATACATAATAACTATTCCCAGAGTAAACGTAAACTAGCCTAACATATTAAATAGATAGATAGAGACGAGAGTAATAGAAATCATCCGTAATCACTCCGTCTCACTCTGCTATTTTGTGTACGTAGGGCTAGAGGTGAATTTGGTGGACTGTAAAATAAATAAAATGGAGAAGGCGGGAGAAGAGAAATGATATGGCGTGTGGTGAAGTGGTCGTGGATGGATTGGTGAATTCGTGTGTGTTTTTGGGTGAAGCTCGTGGGTTTATAGAAAAAGGAAGAAGAAAGCAGAGAAGATAGATAGACGCGTGAGCGAGCAAATGATTGAGGTGGTGGAAGATTGAGCTCATTGATTGCTCACTGATTGAAGGGGACAGAGCGTATGGAGAAGCGTGAATTAAGGTAGGCGCTGCAAGTTGGACGAGTTGCAGTCGGCGCGAGTTGCAGACGAAGACGGGCGAAGAAGATAAGCTCGCGTCGAGAATTAATCAGAACCACCTCCTTGACCGCCCATTAAGAGGCGGTTGCCTCTGTCTTGACCGCCTCGCGGTCTTATGTGTGTTGTCCGCCTCTTTGTAGGCGGTACTCTCTGTTGTGTCCGCCTCGTGGTCGCATGTGTGGTGACCGCCCAAAATGAGGCGGTAGCCTCTCCTGTTCCGCCTGTTTATAGGCGGTAGTGAGTATGAGTCTTGTCCCCTGTTTTGAGGCATGTGTCTCTCGCGTGACTCTCTCTTCTACCGGCTCTAGTTTCTTCGTTTGGAACCCGTTTTCTGAGCCGTTTGCGTCTATGTGTTTGTCTCTTGGTCTACTTTAGTCCCAGCTTGGTTTTCCTCATGTTAAACCAATAAATTAGTGAGATAATAATAAAACATAACTAGAGGAAAACTAACCGAAGTGGAGAAATGAGCAAGAAAAGTGTTAATATTATATATGAAATACACCTATAAATCATGCTCATTTGGACACTTATCAAAGACCACTAAGATTTGTCTAACCTATCCTACTCTTGGGTTTTTCCCCCTTAAGTTGAATTTGCATAAAGAGAATGAGTGATCAACTAATTCCCTTGCCATAAGAACCAGAATCTTAATGAACGCTTGAATTTGTATTGAAATAATCATATTGTTTACACAGAAGGAATTCATCCCTAGCCAAAGCCTAACAAGGATTTCTACTTCACCATCCACTCAAATAAGGAAGAAATACATAAGGGAGAAGGAGATTGAACATAGCCTCAACCCGAAAAGGAAATCTTCTCTTCTTCTTGTGGATGGATCCGTAGAAACGCCTTGGACACCAACAGATGGAATGTGGTGGAAGTAAGGACGTGGATGGAGTGTATATGTATGTTGGAATGTGTTGAATTGTAGCCTTCCTCGGCCTATTTATAGGCATTAATTGTGTCGATGCCGGGCGCGTGCCGGTCACCAGTAGCCGGCACACGTGAAAAATGCGCCCACTGTTAACGGTCGAACCGTCAATTCCGCGCGAAACAGTGCATATGCCGGGTAGGATATACCCGGCATCACACCCCGGCATCATCCTTTTCACCAACGGTCAATAACTGCTATCGCTTGGTCAACCGTGGCGACTCTTCACTTATGCCGGATGGAATCTACCCGGCATTAGGTCCGGCAAGGCCACTTTTCTTTCTGTACTTATGCCGTGCAGAAGCTACCCGGCATTGAGTCCGGCTTCAACTGAACTTTGCCTAGAAAATCATTCCTTTCATAGAAACTCATAAAACATAAGTCTGTACAAATAATATACTTAAACACATAATAAGCATAAATAACATAATTTAACCTTTATTTAGATAAATATAATACTAAATCTAGTGCATAAAATATGATAAGTCTGCGGCTTATCAAGGCCCTACACTTACCTTTTGCTAGTCCTCGAGCAAAACAGATTAGAAAGGACTAATTTCTTATGCACAAAACAGATAACTCTAGAATGAATGTAGATAAATATTTCCAACTATATGACTCTAATTCATAAGTATCACTTTAATCATCCCTATCCATCAAAACATACTAATGGGTATAAAGAATTTTCGAAACCGATCAAAAGCTTTTGGGCTATTTTGCATAAGGGATTTTTGTAATCTCTCCTTTTTCCGGTTTCCATCATCCAGCTCTATTTTTCAAGAGTTTCTGAATGTGGCCAAGACTCTCATCAATGGTTTTATGAATCAGCCCTATTTTGCAAGGGTTTCTGAATCAACCGTGATTTTTTCTGCATTGAAGAACGGGGAATTTAGGAGAAAAATAAAAGGAAAAACTCTCTTTTCTTGCTTTTATTTTGAGACACTTTTGCAACCTCTAGGAATATAATGCTTTTCCCTTGGAAGAAGATTTTTTTTTTCTTTTATTTTTGTTTCTTTTCTTTTTCTTCTTCTTTCTTTTGCACAAAAACCCTTTTTAAGATTTTCACCCAAAAGATTTTTTCACAATTTGGAAAGAAAAGTATAACACCCATAAGTACATAAAGGAAAGAATTAGGAGCAAGATCATGTACTCATGTTAATAAAGAGAATCAAAAGTTAAAAACAGGAATCTACAAGTCATTAGAAAGCTTACCTCTTGAGAGAGACAAAGCGTTTAGTCATTCCTAATCTTATCTCGATCAAAAAACATGCAAAAAGTTTAGTAAACATGATAAAACGCACAACTTATGCATATTATTAAAAAACTTATTTTTAAGGGGGGGTCCCTGCCTACATTGGCAGGAGGAACACTGTCCCCAGTGTTCGAAAGAAAAATAAAGAAGAATAAGGAAAAATAAAGAAAATAAAGAAAAGAAGTGACTCCCCTGTGATGAAAGAAGACCAGATGCGTGGGGCTGCTACCTACTTAGCCTTGGCTACTTGGCAGAGTGATCAGAGATATCGATAGAGGTTATGAACGATCTCGCATACTCCCATTGATAAATTTAGCGTTAGAGACGGGAGTTGACCAAGTGGTCATGGTTGAGCAAAAAGTTGCTGCATTTGCAACTGTATCGACTTATGCTCCATGCGAATGGTGATTTCTGTTCTGCAAGTTCCGCTTCCTCATATGGTATAAAATTTGCAATTCTGAGCATTGGGCGTGTGGTCGTGCAATTTTCCACATTCGCCTGTTGAGGAAGAGAGTTTATTGCCATTCGCCTGCGGTATTTGATTATTTGTGTAGGGAGGGAGTTTGTTGGTTTTTGTCGTTGCCTTAAGGAACGAATAGATTCTTCTTTGTCTCCTGATCGCGGTCAGAGAATCTTCATGAAGATTATGCGATCGGAGATGCATTCACCTTATTTCTTAGGAGGAGCCAACATAAAACGTTATTATATTCGTAATAATAAAAGAAATAATATAATGACATAATTAAAATTATGAAAATACAAGAAAAAATAAAGTTTTGGTTCTGTCGGACATAGTGCCGGGTGACTCTTACCCGGCAATGGACTTCCTCCAATATTGCCGGGTTTATACAACCGGCATGTTGCCCGGCGTGAACAAAAATCAAAAAAGTAACTTAATTAAAGACATTAAGTGTAGAAGATAATCAATATAGATGCAAGAGGAGATCATTCCTAACTGTCCCTCCTATTTACGACAATAATATTGAGAGAATTTGCGCATGCCGGGTGCCATGCCGGATCAACCCGTCCGGCATCGGACTTCATCCGAAATGCCGGGTGAAGAACACCCGGAACAATACACGGCACATGCAAACTCGAAATTCAAAATAAAGAATTATAGTATATGGACTATATAATAGAGAAATAACGGAAGGGGTAGACAATAATGCATTTAAATTTGTAAAAACCCAACCGCGTATGAAATTTTGAAAAACAATTTGAACATGCCGGACATGATGCCGGGTGACAGATGCCCGGCACTTCGCACGGCACATTCAAATCTGCAATCTGCAAAACTAAGTGCGAAAATAAATTTAAGAATCAAGGAATCAAAGAATCAAAACAAATAAAGAATAGGGCGTTTACCGAATTTAAGGACTTGGACTAATTCCAAGTCCCCGGCAAAGGCGCCAATTTGCTAACACAGAAATTGTAGGGAAAAAACTATATACAAAATGAATAAAATAATAACCTATTCCTACAACTCTACTACGGGTAGCAAAATAAAAACCGGTCGGAGTATAGTGTAAATATATTACGACCGAGAGTATCGTACCAAGGGACTTATAGAAAATTAGTCCAATCCGGGCAAAAGCCTATTCTATAATAACAAAGGGGGGAATTGAAAATGATACAATAATTAACTAAGACCTATCTAAATGCGAGGTTTAGGACTAAACCACCCTAAGTAACAACATGATCACGCAATGCAACTTCAAGACACGAACTTAACCAACCAACATGATTGCGCCGGATGTCCTGCCGGACATCAGATGCACGGCATATTCAAAGTCTTGAATGTGCCGGACAGGAAGCACACGGCAGTGCATCCGGCACGTTCATATGGTGAAAACCATTCTCTTGCTTCGAACAAGAAACTCAAAACCCATTAACAAATCGAGCATATATCATGCCACGAAATGAACAAGGAGATGGGGGAAGATGGATTAATTCGCAATCTTTAATGCTAACCCTAAATTATAGATGAAAACATCAAAGACCACTAAGATTTCTAACCTATCCTACTCTTGGGCTTTTCCCCCTTAAGTCGAATTGCATAAAGAGAATGAGTGATCAACTAATTCCCTTGCCATAAGAACCAGAATCTTAATGAACGCTTGAATTTGTATTGAAATAATCATATTGTTTACACAGAAGGAATTCATCCCTAGCCAAAGCCTAACAAGGATTTCTACTTCACCATCCACTCAATAAGGAAGAAATACATAAGGGAGAAGGAGATTGAACATAGCCTCAACCCGAAAAGGAAAATCTTCTTCTTCTTGTGGATGGATCCGTAGAAACGCCTTGGACACCAACAGATGGAATGTGGTGGAAGTAAGGACGTGGATGGAGTGTATATGTATGTTGGAATGTGTTGAATTGTAGCCTTCCTCGGCCTATTTATAGGCATTAATTGTGTCGATGCCGGGCGTCGTGCCGGGTCACCAGTAGCCGGCACACGTGTAAAATGCGCCCAACTGTTAACGGTCGAAACCGTCAATTCCGCGCGAAACAGTGCATATGCCGGGTAGGATATACCCGGCATCACACCCGGCATCATCCTTTTCACCAACGGTCAATAACTGCTATCGCTGGTCAACCGTGGCGACTCTTCACTTATGCCGGATGGAATCTACCGGCATTAGGTCCGGCAAGGCCACTTTTCTGTTCTGTACTTATGCCGTGCAGAAGCTACCCGGCATTGAGTCCGGCTTCAACTGAACTTTTGCCTAGAAAATCATTTTTCATAGAAAACTCATAAAAACATAAGTCTGTACAAATAATATACTTAAACACATAATAAGCATAAATAACATAAATTTAACCTTTATTTAGATAATATAATACTAAATCTAGTGCATAAAATATGATAAGTCTGCGGCTTATCACAGGATGATGGAAGGAATCTTGATAGATAGCGGAGCTGGAGCGAATGTCATTTCCGCCGAGGCAGTTAGAAAGCTGGAAATCCCGGAAAAGTAAAGTCAAGCCATACTCAGCGGTCCTCGGAGGCTTTGTTGGGGGCGTTTCCACCAGGTCCTCAAGGAGCATAGACTTCACCATAACATTGGGACTAGGAGACGAGCGGAGAACTGAAAGACTTACAGCTTTCATTGTGTCGGGACTTTCCGGATACAATTATGTATCTCGGTCGACCGGGAATTAATGCCTTCAAAGCAATATGCAGCACTCACCACCTAAAAATGAAGTATTTAACCAGGGCTGGAAAGGTGGTAACCATAAAAGGAAGTCAAAGGATGGCTCGAATCTGTGAAGTCCGCATCATGGAAGGTATGCCGGAAGAAGGAATGGTTTAAAACGGTAGGGTCAGACAAGGAATTCAAGGGAAAATTACCCCTCCCACCAGAGCCGGATCAAAGTACAGAAGGTGTGGAACTTCTAAAGACTCACCAAGAGAGGTACACCTAAAAACTGACCCTTCTAAATTTTTTAAAATAGGGAATGCATTCGGCTATGGAGAGCAAACTCACCTGATGAGATTCCTGGAAAAAGAAGGACAACGTTTGCCTGGAGTGCGGACGACATGCCCGGAATAGATCCAAGCGTTATCCGGCATGACCTACGGGTGGACCAGAAGCACCCAGCCATCCGGCAAAGAAGAAGAATAATAGGAGAGGAAAGGGACCTTGCGGCACGCGCTGAGGTGCAAAAACTGCTTAAGGCCGGATTCATCAGAGAAGTGTCTTATCCCAAGTGGCTGGCCAACATTGTAATGGTTAAAAAGTCAAATGGTAAATGGAGAATGTGTGTAGATTTCACGGACCTAAATAAAGCATGTCCCAAAGACTTCTACCCATTGCCATCAATAGATAGATTAGTCGTCTCAACGGCTCAAAGTTTGTCTTAAGTTTCTTGGACGCATTCTCGGGATACAATCAAATAAGGATGAATGAAGAAGATTCGGAAAAAACATCCTTTATTACTTCAGCCGGAACCTTTTGCTACAAGGTAATGCCCTTTGGATTAAAAAATGCGGGGGCAACCTTCCAAAGAATGATAGACAAAGTTTTCAAACAATAATTAGCCCGAAACGTGGAGGCATACGTTGATGATATTGTGGTGAGAAGCAATTCTTGGGCACAGCACATGGAAGACCTGAAGGAAACTTTTGACACTCTGGACAGATTCCAAATCAAGCTAAATCTGGAAAAATGTGAATTTGGAATACAAAGGGGAAGTTCTTAGGCTTCATCGTCGGGCAAAGAGGGATTGAGGTGGATCCCGAAAAAACCCAGGCAATCCCCGATCTATCGCCACCCATGAACATTAAAGATGTGCAAGCATTAAATGGAAGACTCACGGCCTTGGGGAGATTCTGTTCAAAACTCCAAGAGAAGTCAATCCCATTCTTCAACATTCTAAGGAAAAACAAGAGATTCCAGTGGAGTCAAGAATGTGTAGAAGCCTTCGAAAGGATCAAGGTGATGCTCAGAGAATTGCCAAAATTGGGTGTTCCGGCGCCGGTCAAGACTTATATCTCTATTTGTCTGCCACAGATTGGGCGGTGGCGGCCGTGCTAATAATGGAGGAAGAGAAAGAAAAAAGAGATACCAGTATATTACACCGGAAAAATCTTAACCCCAGCGGAAAGTCGGTACACCAACATCGAAAAATATTGTTTGCGTAGTCGTTGCGTCCCGAAAGCTTCAACCTTATTTCCAGTCACACCAGATATTTGTTAGAACAAATTGGCCTCTAAAGCAGATAGCAAACAACCCGAATGCATCTGGACGAATGGTAGTTGGACGGTCGAACTCACCCAGTATGAAATTCATTTTCTCCCTCGAACAGCAATAAAAGCGCAGGCTTTGGCAGACTTTATAACCGAGACGACCTTTGCCCAAAGGCAGAGAGAACCCGCAAACCCACATGTCATCTTAGTTGACGGAGCTCGATGTAAGACTGGAGCAGGAGCCGGAATAGTGGTCCAAACACCAGATGGAAGAACTCTTAACTTTGCGTACCGGTTAGAGGTGATGGGTAACGAATAATGACGCAGAGTATGAAGCCCTCATACAGGGTTTGGAAGTCGCCACTGCCTTAGGGGCAACAGGTTCTTTCTTATAATAAGACAGTAGTTCTCATTTGTGTCCTTAGAAATTTTTTACATACCTCCAAAAGGGGGAAAGTGGGGCTTATTACTCTTTTGTTGTTATGCAGAATTGGAAATATACTCAGATTCAATGCTAGTGGCGTGACAAAACGATAACATTTACGAGGTCAAGGAGGAGAAGCTTGGAAAATACTTGGCCAAAGTCCAAGAGACAAAGGCGAACTTTCAGAGATGCGAATGAAGACATCTTCCCCGAACAGAAAACATAGAGGCCGATGCGTTGGCTAAATTAGCCAGTATGGCCGAGAGAATGCCCAGTAAAGTCTGGATGGAAATAAAGGCGAACTCAAGTCTAGAGGAGATCCGAGTATGCACCATTGAATCTGACACAATAGCCAAGTCTTGGATGACACCCATTGTTAAGTACATACAAAGCGGAAACTTGCCACAAGATGAGAAAGAAGCGGCAAAAAAACAAGGTGAAGGGCTGCATCTTTCTTTTAGAGCAAGGACAGCTCTACAAAAGATCATTCGCAAGACCAGCGCTTAAGTGTGTTGCCATAGAGGAGGGAGCAAGGCTCATGGAGGAGCTACATGAGGGGACTGTGGGAACCACCAAGGAGAAAGGGCAATAATTCACAAAATCCTAAGGCTAGGATACTATTGGCCAAAAATGAGGGAACATTCGAAGGAATACATACAGAAGTGCATTAAATGTCAGGAACACGGGCACAAAATACACAACCCCCATCCGACACTAAAAACCATACTATCCCCAATCCCGTTTGCCATGTGGGGGTTGGATATCGTTGGACCTTTCCCGGAAGCATCTCCCGGAAGATATAAATTCATTTATGTGGCCATTGATTACTTTACCAAATGGGTGGAAGCCATGCCAACGGTTATTATTACCACAAGAAAGTCACAGGACTTTATCTGGAAGTATGTGGTCTGCAGATTCGGAATCCCAAAAAAAATAGTAACAGACAATGGAGCTCAGTTCAACTGTAATAGCTTCCGGGCATTCTGTGAAGAATGGAAGATTGATTTGAGGTTCGCATCGGTCGCTCATCCACAAGCAAACGGCCAGGTAGAAAATGCGAATGGACAAATTGTCAAAGCTATAAAAAGGAAGTTGGACAGCAAAAAAGGGGGATGGGCGGAATTGCAACCTCAGGTTCTCTGGTGCTACAGAACAACCGAAAAAGTCCAACTGGAGAAACTCCATACAGATTGACCTACGGTCTGGAAGCGATTGTTCCGGCTGAGATTATAGTCCCATCAATTAGGTGGGAATCCTTTGATGAGGAGAACAACAGTGAAGGGGTAAAAGACAGCCTCGACCTGCTTGAAGAGACCAGGACCATGGCCCAAGTCAGGATGGAAAGGGATAAAGCAAAAGTAGAAAGATATTTTAACCAAAGAACAAGGGAAAGAGGTTTTGCTCCGGGTGAACTGGTTCTTCGAGAGGTAAAAACAACCGAAGAAATTAGAACCCCAGTGGGAGGGACCGTTTATAATACAACGGCGGACGGGGCGAGCCTCCTACCACCTGAAAAATAGTGAAGGATGCGAGTTGCCTCACTCTTGGCATGCTGAATGCCTTAAAAAATTTTATGTGTAAAAACACTTTTACAAGATCAATAAAATAAGGTGTTCTTTAAAAACAAAAAGTGTACCATCCGGCCAGCGTGCCTACAGGCTATCATGCCTTGAAATGTACCATCCGGCCAGCGTGCCTACAGGCTATCATGCCTTGAAATGTAACATCCGGCCAGCGTGCCTACAGGCTAACATGCCTTGAAATGTACCATCCGGCCAGCGTGCCTACAGGCTATCATGCCTTGAAATGTACCATCCGGCCAGCGTGCCTACAGGCTATCATGCCTTGAAATGTACCATCCGGCCAGCGTGCCTACAGGCTATCATGCCTTGAAATGTAACATCCGGCCAGCGTGCCTACAGGCTATCATGCCTTGAAATGTACCATCCGGCCAGCGTGCCTACAGGCTATCATGCCTTGAAATGTAACATCCGGCCAGCGTGCCTACAGGTTATCATGCCTTGAAAAGGAACATCCGGCCAGCGTGCCTACAGGCTATCATGCCTTGAAATGTACCATCCGGCCAACGTGCCTACAAGCTATCATGCCTTGAAATGTAACATCCGGCCAGCGTGCCTACAGGCTAACATGCCTTGAAATGTACCATCCGGCCAGCGTGCCTACAGGCTATCATGCCTTGAAATGTACCATCCGGCCAGCATGCCTACAGGCTATCATGCCTTGAAATATACCATCCGGTCGGCGTGCCTACAGGCTATCAAGCCTTGAAATGTACCATCTGGCAGACGTGCCTATAGTGTCTAGAAATCTTCTTAAAAATGAAACTGAGCGAGAATATAAGGACTTTTGGTATGAACAAAAGGAGGCTTATAAAGCATTTGGAAGTCCGGTCGCTCCGGATAAATCCAAATGAGAAATATATAAAGCCAACCCACAGAAAGAAACTTGAATCAATTAAGAAGTACAAAAGTAGTGGCAGGGGCAAAAACATTAAAAACATTGTCAAAGTAGTAACCCAAAATACAACTATACAAGACCCCTAAACTAAGAAATCACTTTTTCCGAAAAGCATCTATTCTTTAGCAGGCTTCTTTGCAGCGGATCCTTTGACCGGATGAGACACGCTCTCTACAGAATTAGGTTTTCCAACGGCCTGATGAGAGCCAGCAACCCCCTGGCGCATACCGCTATCAGGAGGAAGGAAGGAAGCCTGACCGGGCCCAAAGACTGTCTCACCAGGGAGACGACCGAAACAAATCTCAAAATCCTCAAGGAAGTTGCTCTTTCGAGCAACATTGTCGAACTCCAGCTCACTATACAAATCGTCATCCAAGACTTCCCCTCTCTTTAGAAAGTACTTGGAGATGGTCTGGCGACAAACATTAGTGATCTTCCGGCTCTGGGAACCAAAGCCTTCTTCATGTGGCGATGATGGTTCCTTGCTTCTTCAGCTCCTCTTGGGTCTGACGGGCGTAGGCTGTATGCTTAGCAACATCTTCCTCGAGCTGTAGGACCTGAGCTCGGTAAAGATCGCGATCAGAGCCCGCAGCAGAAAGTTCCTCATTCAGCTTGTCGATACGGTTGCTGAGTTTCTCTACATGTCTCAGAAGATTCTCAGAATCTGGTTGAAAAAGAAAAAAAAAGCAGGATCGGTAAGAATAAAAGCATAAGGATAGAAAACGACCGGAAAGAGACCACTGAAACTCACCCTTTGCCGGGACCTTAGCACTCTCGGATTGAAGGAAGGCCATGGCTTCCTCTAAAGCCTTCACCTTTTCCTTTAAAGAAGCCTTCTCGGCCGTAAGAGCAGCTTTATCGGCGGAAAGAGCCGTGTTTTCATCCATCAGGGACTGCTTCTCTTGATCAAAGGCGGTCCGAGTCTGCTCGTCCAGGGCGTCCTTTTCCTCGGCCAATCTAGTAAGCTCTTGAATGAGTTTGGCTTTGTCTTCCACTAAAGCCTCGTTCTGTTGGGTCAAAGCCTTCTTGTCCATCTCAAGGGATTCGGACTCTTTCTCAAGAGCAGTTTTCAGGTCCACAAAATAAACCTTGTCTGAGGTAAGGGAATCCACCTCCCTTTTGTGAGCAGCTTGTACCTACCGCAACAAAACTTCCAAATCAGACAAAGCATGCGGGGGTATCATAACATCCTTTTCGCCGCAAGGCTGACGCGATGTACCTGTTTTAGGATACTCTCGGTTCGGAGATTCTGGTTTTTCAAAGCAAACACCTCTTCCCACAAATTCTTCAACTTCGATTCATACTCATCTCGAAGGCGGACACAATCCTGGCGAGATGACCATAACTCCTTGTTTAGAGTGTCCGTCCTTTCTTTCACCTTGCGGTCAATCTCGTAATTTACGAGATCAATGTAACTATCGTGGGATGAGCGGGTTTGATTCAGCTGGCTTCAATATTGTCGGCCCGGTTTTTCTCATGTTGCAGATCGGATTGGAGGTCCCGGGTTTGAACTTCAGCACTTTGGGCCATTGACATAACCTAAAGAGAGACAAAACATAGAAAGTTCAGATAGCACCAAAATGGTATAGGAGGATGGGAGGAAGATTGCACTAACCCGAAAAATGCCTTGCCACATTAGGTTGAAGACCTCCCCCATGGGAAGGGAGTGACGCATGATAGCATCAGCTCCTCCGCTCCCGGCCCTCAGTTTCTCCTTGGTAGCGGTAATAATGGACGGAGGAGCAAAAATCCCGTCCGGATGATCAGACAGCTTTATTGCTTCCTTTCAAGCGTCAGTGTATCGGGCGGTGTCCAAAGAAATCTTGCGCAGAGGTTGCCCAAGATAGTAGAACCATTCCTCCTTCTGGGAAGGGCCGGTGAAACTCCCTTTAACAGGAGGGGGTGGAGAGGAGGAAGAGGCAGTAATGTCCTCCCTTTGCTTGCTTCGGAGCTCTGGGTTCTCAGGCACTGGTCGGTATTCTTTCACTTCCTCATTTACTGATTCCTTGGCTCCAGGAGCATCACATGGAACCTCGCTGCCCCCTCAGCTTCGGAGATTTCCGTTAAGACAGTCTTCGGCTTTGATAAGGTCTTCTTCCGGGGTCTTTGGGTTCCGGGAGCCAGAATAGCAGCAGTGGGAAGGGCCGGGCCGCAAGCAACCTCGTTGTCAGTAACAAGTAATGGGTGCGCCTTGAGAACCTAAGAGAAGAAGGGTCAGCAAAGAATGTACAAAAAGGAAGGCAAGAGTTTCCCACAATAAAGAAGAGCAATACGTAGGTCAGCCTCCTCCAAGACAGCACCGTGAGCCAGATCGGAAGAAAAGTATCCTGCCAAGTCAGGAAACAATTCACAAATAGGAGTTGGGTGACCAGACCCCTGCCCTGAATAGAGAGACAGACCTCAGGCCTGAATCGGGAGTAAGAGGGAGAAAAGACGCGACGCCCCGACCCTGGACTCACGTGCCGAGTACCTGGCAAATCACCGCACGATCGGGCTGGGGACTTAGTAGTTCTCTTTTTCTTCTGGTCGGATCGATCCTTGTCGCTGTCACCTCTTTGTCTCTTCTTAGAGGAAGGAGCGTCCCCAAGGAGTCTTGTGGCCACATCGACAGCCGCATCAACAGACGCGTAATAATCAACTTGTTCATCACCCATTTTAAAGTTAACAAAATTCCAACTATTGAAGGGCCCCACCTTATCTCCTCTAGAAAAGAAATCTACCAGAGCAACACAAAGGTAAGAATACCGGAAAAAGTAAAGGATTTAGGTAAAATTGATTAAGCAAAACTTACTGTGATATTTCTTAAGTGAGACCAGGCGCGCCGGGGTAAAGAATTGGGAAACTGTAGGCTGCTTGTCGCTTACCATCTTCAGAATCTTCGAGATGGGCATTTCTTGCGCCAGGGAAGGTGGGCAGCTGAATTGGCCTTTCGGGATCGAGGAGCAGTAAGGAACTCCCAAAAACCGACCTGATGGTGGGACAATGACAAACCATCAGGAGTTCCACCCGCAAGACGTTTTCTTGTATTCGAAAAGAGAAAAGCCGGTCTTTCCCTTGATCGTCAGGCTATCAGGATCGTCCCTTGTAGAATAGAATTGGGCGAACTCGGTTGCTTCCACCCGAATTTTGTTCTCCTCACAAAGCAGAACATAGGCGTGAAGGTAGGAAATCGCCTTTGGATGTAGGTGAGCAAGCACGCAGCAACGCTGAATTAGAAAGCCCAGAACGAATGGGTGAGGGGGCACGGTCAGGCCACGAGGGAAAAAATCCGTATAAACGGCGTATCCAAGCCCAAAATCGTCGTGGGGGTGCGAATCGGAAGAAGGAAAGATAGATACGAGTACCTGTGGGACTTCGACATCCTTTAAGCAGGAGAGAAGGGAGGAAGTGTCCAAGGAGGATGAAGAAGGCTCCCGATCGGCGGAAAATGGGGCGGAAGATTTCAAATAGGAGGGCGAAACCCCTGGGGCGAAAAGGTACCTTGAATCGCCTCTTTTGCGGGAACAAAATTTGCCGCTGCTTTATTCTTTTTCGAGCTAGAAGAAGCCATCGGGGAAGATGAGCGAAGGGAAAAGAGATGAGACAGGAGAGGTGGAGAAGAAGTTCAGAAATGAAGCGTAAAGAGGTAACGGTGGAGTCTGAGAGAGAGGTAAGGAAGAGAGAAGGTGTCAAATATAAAACCTGGAGTTTTGAAAAGGTAACGGTTCCCGCTCGGCCCAATAAAAATCAATAGGATAAGGACACTGCATCTTCCTGGAAAAGTGACGCTGACGTAAAGCGCTTCCGAAAATTCTACATCGAAAAGGCGCGAGGCACGGACAAGTTTTCTTTCCTTTTAAAAAATAGAGGAAAAAGCAAGGAAAACTTGTGGGACTAGGGAAGGGAAACCGAAATAAAGTGAGTCGGGAGAAAGCCAATCCGGAAAGCCATAAAAGAGAGCAAGAGCAAATTGAAGAAAAAAAAAGTTCTACTTTTTACGTTTAGAGGATCAAAAGTAGACTTGTGGGACTGATGAAGAGGGAAAATGTACGAGAGTAAGGAAAGGTAGAACATCCGGTCTCATGTGACTGGAAGAGGCAGCTTAGAACAAAGAATATCGCCAGACCGGAATGTGATTCGGCCGGATGGGTAGTTAAATATCCCGCTTATATGCAAATGCCAGCCTGGCAATTAAAAAGAAAGACAGGCTGGCAACCCTCGATCCAGCAGTGTAAACGTTATAAATAGGGGTTCAACCCCACAATAAAGGACACGATTTATATTCGAAAACTACACTCAGTTGTGTTGTCTTCGCGATTCTCTCTCTTTTAAGCTCGGTCACATAGCAACAAGGTAATTCGACGAAGCGCAAAAGGCTTAGCAGTAGAATTGGAACCCGACTAGGGATTAGGATAGAAGATTTGAGGAGTTAGGAATTTATCATTTTCATGCACTGACTGTTATGTAAAGACATCGGATGTGTCTTAAGAATCCTGAAGGATAAACATGATAGCTAGAACGGTGACCCAGCCTATACATGACAAGGCAGATGCCTAATGTGGACACATTAATGTGCAACGAACGGGATGAAACTCCGGAATGATCACCTGGACTACCAGGGAATATCGATCTTCACAGACGAGGATAGTAAACCAGCTAAGAACGTAAAATGGTGTGGTTAACTAAACACACCAATAAGTGTAAACCAGATGTAATGGCATTATCTAGCAATACCCAGGAGCAATCCTTGGAGGGTGTTTGCATCAACAGTTGTTTGACAAATGACATGACAGAAACACAAGAGTTGAAACTTATACTCAGTAAAACATAAGTCATCAGGAGGAAGTCTGACATCCTTGAAGGGGCATCCTATGATAGGAAGCGTGATGCAACGACCTTGTCATGGAGCCCAATACAACCTCTAAACCATGTATAATTGTGTGCAGAAAAGTAAATGTGTGGGGACAGCCTGCAATGAGCAGAGCTCAAGGAAGTGAGGCTTATAAGCCACAAACAAGTGTGTTATGTAAATTTGATCGATTACAGGAGTTTATGTTATATAAGTATATAGAGCAAATAACGAACCACTGCTTTAAGAGTGGGGATACCTCTCAATATTGTGAGACCGCAACAGCGGTAGTTATGTGAACCAAGTCCAAGAAATATGTTAAAAATTGACTGTATTGTTATTACCAAGAATGACTTGAATGGGAATAATACGAAAATTAGTGCTTATACCAGTTATGAGACGGAAGGGTAATAAGTCTATAGCAACCACCATAGGTGTGTGATGCTAAATGTGTAATGAACAGCGCTCAAGGAGCATAAAGACTTGAAGAATAGCGTATTCAGCAATGAGCCAAATAAGTGGTGAAACACAGTGTAACGGCGGAAGCTAATATAATAGCGGGTGCAGTGTGAGTTGATGTTATACAATGAGTAAGAGCACGGTGCGTAGTAAGTGACCGTTGTATAAGTATTGTTAAATGATAATATGACAACTAAGCACAGATATGAGTTAGGCTCAGTGGACATATAGCGGTAAGTGATAGCAACGAAGGCAGTAAGCCAGTAGCCAGTATTACGAGATAAGATATCAGTGAAACATAGTGTGAATTCCATTGCGAATCGCATAAGAGATTTTTTGTCAAGGGTTTATGCCTCTGCACTCTGTATGACTGAGTGTTTTGGTATTGCACTTGCGCAGTTGATCGAGTGGTAGCTAGGACTTGGGAATGTTAATGGTGGTGGAAGTAGAAAGTGACTTATAACGCTATAATAACCGATGCATAGGAAATGCGGGTCACCAACCATAGAATAGAATACATGTACAAAACCAAATGTGGAGGCATGATTAACAACAAGTGACTACACAGTAGCACTAAATACCAAATATCGGAATGGAATATACCTCGAGTGTGGGAAATAACACAGAGAGCACTACACATTAGGTAGTAGCTCAACCTCAACCGACAGTAAGTTAGAAGGAATCAAGTCAATCATTGTGAAATACGTTGCAGTTTACGCAGTAAGTTATTATAGGAGTGGATGGAAAGTTTTGAAACTCACCGAATTCGCTCACGGTAAGAGATACCACGCGTCGGTTGAGAAACCGTTATTACCAACAAAGGTGATAATTGGAGATGTACAATACAGTAAGAATAACGATTGGGGCAAACTAAGCTCTACAGTTATCAGAGTTGTGCAGCAGAAACTAGTGAGCCAGTGATTTAAGTGTTGAATGTGCATAGTGAACATGAGTGAATGGCTAATTATTAATGCCTAGAAGCCTCACAGGCAGAACCATAACCAGTTAAGAGTTAAAGCAAACTCCAATGAGAATTCTTGGTTTAGGGACTAAACCGCCAATATGGTTAAGATCCTCTAACCAGAACACATTGTATAACAGACCGCGTGGAAGTTGAAACACTTCACGATGGTAGAACTTTTTTTTAAACCAATATTCATTGGTTGATTACGTGGACATAATCCCTTTTAAGGGGGTAGAGCGCAAAACCGCTTAGTGTGTTTTACCGTACAAGTGTACGTGACCTATGTTGTGCATAGCACAAAATGATTTGTTTGGATGATTGGTGCTGTGCGTTACATAAACGTACGCATTCATTCATGGTTTAATTGTGGTAATTTGCACAGGAGATGCATTGTGATAACTGTGACTACTTTGTTATTGTTGTGTGGTAGTACAAGTATAAGGGAGTAAAGAAACTCCCGGGGAACAAAAACCCCTGGCAATGTATAAATGTAAAACCGTGTGTTGTATTTTGATAAAATATATGTATATATGTAATATAGTGATTCATGAAAGGGTGTGAAACCGACGTAGAACCTAGAGAGAATAAGATTCCCTAGGTAACTGAATTAAAGTGAATGGAGATAATTGATAGACGGAGTTCTATCCTTTGGAGATGTAATGATTATGACTAGAAAACTAAAAGATAGAAAATTGGAAATGAGTGTATTATTTGATGCTTGAAAATGAAGTGGGGGGTGGAACTTGATTTGCATGTGATCAAGGGAAGCGAAACACAAATTGGGGTGGAAGGATAGTTCAACACTAATGCTGATCACACCAGGGTTGGATGATTCTTGAAGCTCCCTTAAGTGGTCACAATTAACCACGCTAAGAAAAGAATCAAAGAGCATAAGTTGGACTTGGAGTTGTATGTGTTTTCAAAAGGATTTTGAATCGGTATTTATAAAACGTCGATAGATACTTTATATAATGAAAGTTCTCTTACTTACCTCACAAAGAATATTTTTGTAGTACTTGCTCACGCCGAGGACATATGAGAGACTTTGTCTTCGGACCGGTGACATGGGAAAGTATATATGTTAAGGATTAAGTGATTGTTTTGATCCCCTAGGGTCTACGGGATCACAGTGTATATAAAAGATATTTTTGGTTGCCATACATGCTAAGACAAGTGTGTGGTATGTGTAATAAATATTAGGGAAAATTACATCCCCCACCCATCAGGTTTGACCGAATTACAAACCACCACCCACGTAGTTTGGATATTTAAACCACCCCCTGTTTTGCCACGTTTGTCACCCGTCAACATTCTCTCTCTGTCCGTAGTTGTTTTTGTATTTAAATTCACACAACTACTCCCCCACCACATTCTGAGAAATGGACTGGGTCGACAACAACGGCCAATTCCTCCTCTCAAACGACTCCAACTTCGCTTTCGGATTCCAACCCACAAAAACGACGTAACCCTCTTCCTCCTCGTCGTCATCCATGTCGGTAGCTCCACTGTCATCTGGACTGCTAACCCCCACTCCCCTATCCTCAACTCCGACCCATTCGTTTTCACCGACTCCGGCAACCTCCCTCCAACCACCACCAACGACATCATATGGGAAAGCTTCCTTCACCCGACGGATACACTCCTCTCGATCAAGAATTCACTAGCAAACTAAACTTACCAGCAATCTTAGTTGTAGTCTCAGATGGCTGCAAATTCTTCTTGCCACGAATCAATAATAAGTGTCCAAATAATTCCAATTTGTTTTGATCTATAATCCACAGCGACGAGAGCGTTCTCAGATTCTCTTCAACGGAAGGAAATTAGTTGCCCTAATGGTACTCATTACAATAGAAGTCTACTGAAACATCCCCGCGCTGAGAACTCTCCCAGATTATCCTCAACGGAAGGAAATCAGTTGCCTTACTTTCTCCTCTCTTCTTTCTTTCCAAAATCTTACCCTCAGAGATTTGGTCCAACTCTACTGTGAGGAAACTTACTCTGTGATGGAAATGGAAGTAAATCACCGCCTTTGGGGGATTCGGCTCTACATATGCGAGATGAAGTTGAAGCTTCCTTCCTCTACAAGAGTTAAACTTCGAACTGCAACTGCTCACAAATCCAAAAAAAAACCAGCAATCTTAGCAGTCGGAACTTAACATACTCACTTGAAATTGACTCAGGTGACGTGATCCTCTCCGCTAGGTTTCGTACATCTCAGCCGTACTGGTCGATGAGCAGAGACCCTAGACGAAACATCAACAAGAACGGTGGAAGCATCACAAAGGTTGTAATCAAGGATAATTCGTGGAACTTCTCCGGTGATGGTGATTCCCTTCTCTGGACATTTACAATTTCCAGCAACATAAACCCTAATAATTCGACATGGATTGCGGTGTTGGGAAACGATGGGGAGATTAGTTTCAGGACATTAGCGATGATACAACGCTAGTTGAGCAACAACCTCCTCTGGTATTGCTCCTCTGGTATTAAATGCCAGCGGTGATCTGTTTGGAAAAAACATCAATGAGAAAAAACCCGCTGTTTCTGAAGAGAGTTTTGGAGTCGTCACCGGCGCCAGTGGCACAAGCAAATTGTTGGGCGGGGCGAATGAGTTTGGAGGTAATAACAATAACAGAGCTATTGTTGTTGAAAATGGAAATGGAAAAGGTAGTAGCAGAGCTGCTGCGCGGTCATTGGAAATCGAACTGATAGACGAGACAGCATTAATCGACATATCATCAGAGATGTTGGCGTCGAAGGATTCATTAAAGAAATCAGAGATGTCAATGGCGGAATAGAGATAAACCGGGAGTGGGAAATGGTGGGTTGGGTTTACAATTTTTTTTTTGTCCTATAAAATTATGACATCTGGACAATACTAACGGGAGTGGAAAAAAATTGACGGAAGTAAAACGGTTGAAAGGTTGTGGGTGGGGGATGTAAATTTCCCTAAATATTATTTTGACCTTGGGTCCTAATGTGGCTGAGTTCCGAAAGTTGTTATGTTACCCAGACCTGAGAGTCTAAGGGTTGTTATGTAAGTACAAATGTTGATTAAGGTACCCGGACCGTTAAGTCCGAGGTTATCATGTAAGTATGTTATGTTATGTATGGATGTGTATATGTTACCCTGATCGTTAAGTACGAGGGTGTGATGTAAAGTATGTCTGGTTATGGAAGTTTTATTTGCAAGTAATCCCCGTGTTTTAATCCAAATGATGTGTGGGAAGTGTGAACTTCGAGGATGAAAGTCCTTTAAGGGGGGTAGATTGAAATACCCCAAACCTTGATATGTTTTTAAACATTAAACTATGGTATTTTAAGGCTAAAAAAAGTGCCTTAGAAACATTAGTGAACAATTTAAACCACAGTAAAAACAATAAAGTACCATAAACACAGTTTGAGCAAAAACATGCTCTAAGCTTGGAGTGAAATTGGTTAGGACCCAAAGAGCCTACCAAGACTCAATAATATTCAATTATGATTTTATAAGGCTAATTAAGTCCTTAGGAAACTTTGTTAGACAATTACACCAAACAAAACATAAGAAAACACCTAAAAGTCAATTTAAGCAAATACTTGCTCTAGACTTGGTGTAACCTTGTATAAGACCTAAAGGTCATTCCTAGAACTTTTAACATGCTAATGAACATATTATATCATTACTAAAGAAAACTAAGCTTGAAAACAAGTTAAAACACAAAATGTGCTTTAAGGAGTCTTAAAGCACATTTTTGAAAAATTGTCTTGTAAATGGGTTCTGAGTGGCTAAATGTCCATCATTACTCTTTAATCAACATGTGTACTACTTAGTATCACATTAGGGAGTCTAAATCAATGGGAAATAAAAAATTTCACAATTATGTGCCTTAATTTGTGAATAGTGCTCAAATAGTGCTAGTTTAAGTTATAGGTTAACATAAGTTGTTTTTATGGTCAAACAAGGCCATATGTCTATTAATTAATGGAGGGGGGACGGTTTCCTATGTGGTGACTCACCATCATGTGCTAGTAAATTAAAGAAAGAAAGAAAAGTAAGTGAAAAGTAGAAATTACCTTTATAACATAAATATCTCCAAATGACTACCTCTCTCCTCTTTCTCTTCATTCTCCTTGGTTCCCACCGTCACCTATCTTCATCCTCCCAAGCAAATTCGTTTTGCTACAGTCCACACTCATTCTTCATCTTCTTTCACTTGTAACTTATGATTCCATGCTCCAAAATCAATTTCAAGACTACCTTTGTCTTAATTAGACCAAGCTCTTCATTTCCCTCTTTTCAAATCTTCAAGAACTCAATTTTTGTGCAATGTAGATTCACCATTGAAGGAGCCTGAGCTCATATTTTCATGCCTTGACATTCTCCTTTGCTTCAAGGTAAGCAAAATCAAAGAAAATCTAAGTTTCCTCCATCTTTGTGTATAACCGAAAATTCATCCCTTAATGGTGCATTACCTTGCTCTCTTCTTAGATTAATTCAATCTTCAAGGGACTAGGAGGAGTCCTATCTTGCTACTTAACCAAGCTCTCTTTCAAATTCCAAAGGTAATCATCAAATTTTAGTGTTTTAAGACACTTATGTAAACCTGGGGTTTAACTATGAGTTTGAGTATTAAACTTAATGCTCATTACCCTTATATGTGTATTGGTTAGAAGATTGACAAGTGATAAAAGCTCCTTGCCGATTTTCAATCAAGAAAGAACAAGAGAAAACAAGTGAGAAAACTTGGAAAACAAAGAGGTAAATGATCTCTCCAGATGTAGTTTTATGTACTAGAAAATTGAGCTATATTTGCTTAATAAATAACCTAAGGAGCCAATGGGAAATGAGATAGAAAACTATCCACAAGGTGGACTAAAAGGACATGGGAGCATTGTTGTGTGTATTCGCAGGTTGAAGGCATTTAAATGTGGAAATTCAGTGTTTAAGTTTAGTGGAATTTAAGGGCCTAAGAGCCAAGCACTTTAAGTTTATACACTATATTGTGATGTAGTGTAGTTTAAAGGTTTAGTTGTGTGTAAAGAGCATTTCTTGTGAAGATGAATGTCTTGGATGGTTAAAGGATGAAAAATAATATGTTTGTGCGTAAGGAATGTGTATTAAGTGATTGAGTGTTCTTGGGTTGTATAATGGTGGGAAAACTATGTGTTTTGGTGTAAGGTGATACAAGAGAACCTATGGCGAAATTTAGTTGATAAACGAAGGAGTTTATGTGTAGTAATGAGATTTTATGACCTAGAAGGTACTAGGATTTGTTAAGTGTTAAAATGGTGAAATAAAGTGAATTATGGTGTTCTTAAGTGTTAAGGTGCCATGGGCATTGTCTTGGAGGATTTATAACTCAAATGGGTGTTTTATACACACCAAAGACATGTTGTGTGAAGTGGTAAGTCTTGTTCAAGTTTTGGTAAACAAAGGAAAATAATGCCTTGTGAAGGTCTAAGTGTAAACTTGTGGAAATAGAAGGAGTTGTGTAATGGAGGTGTTTGTGAGAAAGAATGCTTTTGGAGTAATGGTAATGTTTGAGAGACAACACTTTGGCTAGTTGTGATGGAAGGCATATTATACTACTTGGAAATCTAAGGAAAATGTTATAAGTGTTAGGAATTGTTGTAAGAAATTGGGTAACAGGTTAGTGATGATTTAGGAAGGTTTAGTGCATGATTTAAGTTGTTTAGACATGTAGGAAGCATGTGGAAAGATTAGGGAATGATTAGGCAAGGTTTAGGGTTGGATTAGGGGTTGAAAAATGATGTTTTGACAACTTATTAACATGGTCCGGGACCTAGCCCTTGTATAGGTACCCGGATCACCCTTAAAAACATGCTGAGAGTAGAAGTTGACATTGGTCCGGGACCTAGGTCCAGGACCAAGTCCCGGACCACAAGCAAAATAAGGCCGAGAGTACAAATCAGTGATGGTCCGGGACCTTGGGTTCGGACCAAGTCCCGGACCAGGGCAAAAATGTTGCAAAATGTGTTTTAAGGCTTCTAATCATGGGGGATTGAATGGTAATGGTTTTTGGTGATGTTTAGGCCTTGTTTGGTGACATATAAAGGCCTTAAAATGTGTAAACAAGTGTTAGGTTTGATGTGAGAGTTGTGAACCTAAGATCACAAGAGTAAAAATAAGTATAACGGGATGACGGGGTTAACTATGGGCGCTCTAGACGTTAAACAAACATGTTACCCCATTGTTAATGAAAGTAATTGTAATGTTACCAGTTGTTCAAGGATTGTTCGAGGTACATAAGAGGACACAATATAGTGGACCTTGGTGACAGGTATGGTTTTCTTGCAACCTGTGTCCTTCCGGATTACGCTGGCTTGTATGCCAATGTGTTTTTCTGAATGTTGGCCACCTTTTAAGATAAAAGCATGTAATGAGTTTACAATTGTTTAATTATGTGTCGTGCGTAGTTCCGATACCGTTTAGCTTTACCTATGTGCTAAACTTAACTAACCGACTCTAGGATCAAATAATAGATCGGTATTCGGACTTAACGACCCAAACCATGGGAACGTTCTAACCACGGCTATGCGTGTGTTAGTTATGTGTTGTTTGTGCATGTTACTATGTTCACTACCCTTGTGTGTGTCTAACTAGACCTAACCATCTATTTGTGAATTAATGTACTAAGTCCAATAATGAGACTTCTAACAAGTGCTAACCGGTGAGTGAGGAATCCGGTTGTTCCGGTCGCGCGTTGTTTGGGAGTTGATGTATACAGTTTGTTTAGCTCCCTCTCTGTTGGTTGTTTTCCTTCGTTGGTCTTCAATCACCCTTAAGCTTAACCAAGGCTTTTCTTACTCACGTCGGTTGGGGAATATGTACGGTGTGTTCGGATCACTATATCTGATCCATTTTATGTTAAGTTACTCGTCCGACTAACAGGACGGTAACGAGTGATGTAACAAGCTTATCATGAGGGTGTTTTCATTCTCTAGGCTTACCAAGTTAACTAACTATGTTTGAGTCGGTTCGTAAAGAGAACCGTTACCGTTATGTTATGGGTTATTGTTGCGCTACAATTCCTATTGCGACGTGATGTATATATACATTAAATGTGGAGTACGTGGATCATGGATATGACCCCAGTTTATAATAAGAGGCGTTTAGGGGTAACCCGATTAGTGGGTAAGTGTCGTCTATTAAGGAAATAGCTCCATTAGAGGAGAAACCTCTAGGGTTAAAGAACATAATGAGTGATTTATCAAGTATAGATGTGTTGCTGTTTTGTTGAGCCCCATGTTGTGGAATGTAATGTGTTGTGTGTTTATAGTTTACATGCATGATTCAAATATAATCAACCACATGCTTAGACGACAATTAGTTGTGCGTGGCCCGGTAGCATGCGGGCTGCGGGATTACCATACTAGCAAAGGTGCTAAGCCCCCTGAGCGGCCACGTTTTCCTTGCTTTCCTATTTCAGGTACAAGGAGCTGGAAGCCGTTCGAGAGAGTAGGACGGGGTAGTCGTTTGTACATGGGTAGCCATTTAAATTGTATATGTATTGTAGGTGTAGTTAGACCGGAATTGTTATCGGCATTAGTTTGTAAATACTCGGTACAGTTGGAATGTATATGTAACACCCCTACTAATCCTGCTCCTAAAAATAATATAATCGCAGCGGTAAATAAAGATTGTCGTTCTAATGGTGTCACATTATCACTCGCCCATACGGGTGATAACGAGTTACCTGATAATCAACATGCGAAACGTGTTCCCGCAGTGACCACAAGAGATAGATAGTAGTACTTAAACAATTTAAAACAAATCTAACAACAACCAATTATTACAGACCGTGAGCATCTAAACCAAATACACCTCGGTTAAACAACCCGAGTCCAAAACAACCTGAGTATCACACCGTACCAAGTCTAATCCAACAGTAATATCACAATAGTCACGCCTCGCTGCGACCCACCAGCTAGTCTCCTGCAATAAAGATGGTTTGTGGTATGGAATCAGCCCCTGCTGAGTATGTCATCACATGCCCCGTCATGCCCCCAAAGACCCCTCAATTATTTGGTCGAGAGCATGAGGTTCATTACATGCAATACCGTTTTAATATTTAAAACTGTAAAACAATTAACAGTAATATCCATACAATAACACAACCATCAACATATATAATATAACCACATGTATAACCAATGAACAACCAAGCGAAACAACGAGAATGATAAACAAGTACTAGTTCTCGTCCATGGTGTAGAAACCAATATCGTTCGCCACTGTATAATTCTTAACTGTATTATTTGTTCAGTTATACCTAGTGACAATGTCTCGTTAAAACGACATGTCTCTAGTTACCCATATATTATGGCGGGTCACCCACGGCAGTAGCCACTCCACGGGTAGAGTCTCCGACCAACGAGCCATTCTAGCTCACGGGAAATTTTCTTGATACTTGCGGACCCGTACGCGGACATCCTGGTATCGTTTTTGTGATCACAGCGCGCACCAAGAGCCACATCCTCCTGGCTTTACTTCCTTTCCATTAATTAATTATACCATCGCATCGCATTACCATTTTTTCCTAACACAGCAGACTAAGGTCATTAGTCCAATCCAGAGTCTGTAAACTCGGGATCCAGTGTTAGATACGAGAGCGGCGTTAGAAAGGCCAATGCTCCGTATAAAAGTCTCGGATAATATGTATATCTTATTATCCTAGTGCTACAACGTTTTTCTGACGATCCTTATATTTCATATAAGATAGCACCATAGCCGCTAGTTCGTTTTATATATATATAGGTCCATATATACGAACCGGTACTGTTAACTCAACAACAGTAATAATAAGCAGCTATAAATATACAATTCATGCATATTAATTATCACATTCAGACAAACAATCTTATCACAGATCACACAGAAGTCTGAACTGAGGAAGCCCTCAGAGACAATCAGAGACACATAACAACATACCGTTCACCCTGATGTATTACGGTGGAGTATGAATCAGCAAGATCCTATGCTCCTTGTGTAGTCTCTAACAGTCTAAACAATACATAATGCTACTGATTAGCATACCGTATAACAAACAATCCTACGGTACCCCGTACCGTCACTAAAACTCCCGGTTAACCCCCCGTTATTAGCTATCAATTTGTCGGGTTTTAGGTTTAACTCGAGATTGGAAAAGTGTTATATTACATGCGTAGTTTGTCTTGTATATTAATATACTTATTGTTGAACTGTTATCGCATGTGACTTAACTCACCCTTGTATGTCGTATAGTTTATTTCATTATTGCATGTGTGATCCTTTGTCATGCACTATGCATCTCACCTTAGTATTTATTTTTCTAAGGTTTGTCTCTTTTTTTTTAATTCAATGTGGTATAATTCATTGTAAACAATACTTTGAATGTATAAATTCTTATTATCCATGTATACTCCTAACATTAGAATTCCACATCTAATGTTTGTAATTCTTTTCCCTTTTATCATATGTCATTTTAATTATGAAAACACATGGTCATTAAACCATATTATATTTTCCACCATAACATATATTTATTTATGTGTATGTATTATGGAACTATTTCTTATATGGTAAGTCTTATAATATTATTCATTCTTTCTAATGAATACCTCTTATATTATAAATGTTATAATCTTATAACATTAAAACCATATTATAAATTCCATTTAAAAATGTTAATATTTCCGAACAGCACCTATGTTCTTAAATATTTACAAAACCCACCACTTAATTAATATAATGTTACATTATTGTTATATAACATATCTTATGACATTTAAGTCATTAAAACAATTATAACCTATAGTTATATTTTGTTTATAAAATACCAAATAGCCCCTTATATTTTCGGTTTCCATTATACACCACTAAAATTCTATAAATCACAATTCCATCCCAATTTATAATACATAGTTTTCTAATTCCTTAAACTATATATTATACATATCTTTATAAAACCTTATATATATTCCAAAAATTACCAAACTATACCAAAAGGTTATAAATATTATTCCTAACCTTATTTCCTTTAAATCTCGGTTTTTACCCCTTTGTTACCCATTTGTAACAATGTTATAAAATACCATATATTATACTTATATAATTCATATAAACTCCAAATTTAACCAAATAAATTTCTAAAAATTCCTAATAACCTAAGGTTTGTACTAAACTCCATTTAGTACCCCAAGTTTTCGGAAATTACATTATAGCCCCATCTCTTTTAAATCTTTTACAAATTAATACTTATCTTAATATAAGGTAGTATTTTAATTTCTTAAATTTTCCAAACTTGGTCAAAGTCTCCTATATAGTCAACTTTGACTTCTAATACCAAATGGGAACCAATTTTTCGGTAATCACTAATAATAACCTATACTTTTCTATTTTTACAATTTTGACCCAAAACTTTATAAAATGTTATAATTTTTATTAAATTCATTTAAAAACCCTAAATTGCTCTAAATTAAGCCCACGGCTTTCTAATTTCCTAGTAATTACGAATTGGCCCCAATTTTAATTATAAGCATAAATAAAACTAAATAAGCTTATAAACTTAAATTAAAATGGCCTAATGACATGGCCTTATTACAACCTTGAACTTGCAAAATAAATTACACAATAAATGTCTCAAAATATAGCATATATTTCGGCCTCACTTTGGTTTAATTATTTTTCCACATAATGTCATAATTTGACCATTATGTTAATTAAATCTCTTAAATGACTAGCTTAATTTATCTTAGCCATTTTTTTCCATTTTTAGGTCAATATGACCTATATATGTAATTTCACTCTCGGATATATATATATATATGCTTAAAAATTATAAAAATCATAAGTTTAAGGTGTTTATACCTTGGTTATTCCTTGTAGGCTCGGTCTTGTAGGAAAATTCACCACTTGATTTAGACATGTTTAATACACAAAAACAAGATATGGTTACACTCCAAGCTTGAGCTTAACCATAAGGAATAATTAATGTAAGATTTAAGGCAAAAATCACCTTAAAAATGCAAGGGAAGTTCTAGGTGGTTTCGACCTGAACCAAACACACCACAAGGTGTTAGATCCACCATATTGACATAGGAAATAGTTAGATCACAACAAGCTACCTTGTTATTAGGTTTTACCTTGGAAAAATGCCTTAAAAGAGGGTATTTCCTTTGGATCTTGGTCACCCTTGCTCCAAATGGCTAACCAACTGAATGAACATGTAAATATGAAGATTATGAGTGTATAAACTCATAAAAATTGAGGAAGAAAACCGATGAAGATTGAGAGGCTTAAGGTATGTTTTTACCTTAAAATGCAATTTTGAGCAACCTTGGTCCCTCTACTTGCTTCAACCGAGTTTAGCTCTTGTTCTAACCTTAGAACACTGAGAATAAGCCATAGGAATTGATGAGCCACGAAATCTAGGTGTGGTAGTGAAGAGATGAAGAAAAAGGGCTAAAAATGACCTTAAAACACTTACCTTAAGAGCTTAGGAGCTAGATTGCCTTCCATGCTCAAGAACCAGACTTGAGAGCTTTTAGGAAGGGAGGAACTCGGCTGGCAGAGGGATCGGACAAGGAGGAAGAAGGTGGGTAAGGTTGAAATAATTGAAAAAGTAAGTTTTACTATTGTAAATTGTGTTAGGTATCAATTTGTCATAATCATTGAGCTGTCTCCTCTCTTATTGCCAGCCGATTTCCATGGTCCAAATGGGTCAATTAATTGACCATTGACCATACTTGGTCAATATTGACTCATGCGGGCCCCACTTTAGGGTTTTATTAATATTTTAATATTAATTTGTAAAAATTCGTAAATTTCTGGAATTAAATTCCTAATATGATATAATATGATAAAATATCATATTTAAGGGTAATTATAATTTTAAGCCCATTAAAAATCAATTTAGAAGGCAATCTCACAAAAACGTGCTTTAAGGTGTTTTAGCGCACATTTTTGTGTCACAGGGTGTTCCTGAGCTTAGTTCTCCTTGAGAATGGTTTTGTTGTGTTCCTTACTTCATTATAATACTTAGGAATCCACTTTGGATCCTATTTGAGGTCATACAACCTTTATGGTGTCTTAAAGCACATTTTTGGCTTTACCGATCTTAATGCGTGTTTTGCCTTGTTGAGATCTTTTAGATTGTTCCCCAATAATATTTAGATGTTTATTAATCATCTTAGATCATTAATAGATCATTTAATTATATTTTAAAGGTTAGGGGTATTTCAGTCTACCCCCCTTAAAAAGGCTTCGTCCCGAAGTCCTTAATCCTCTACAGTTCACCTAAGGAATCAAGTTCCACTAAGTACACAACAGTCCATTGCTAGGGAGTACTCCCACTAGGTTCAGACCTAGTCTATACATACAACAATATTAAATAATCAAACTCATGGTATAACTCATTCATATCACAGCACTAAACAAGGTGCAATCATAACTCATCAACCAAAGTACGCAGAGAGTACTATAAATATATTCAACAGGTGCATAAGGCACATACATACATAAAATGTATATCATCCAATCATCCAAACAACATGTATGACGCAGCATACCAACTAAAACAACCACAAAAACAAGACCTAATGCACAACGTGTGCGCAAGCCAAAAGTGGGTCTACCCCCCTTAAAAAGGGTTTGTCCACAAACCCGTACAAGTATAACACAGCTACGACTCGAAGAGTGCTGGTACTTCACTCTCATGGAGTCCTCTAACTCCCATGTAGCCTCCTCCACCTCATGGTTCGACCAGAGAACCTTGACCAGCTAACGGTCTTGTTCCTAGTCTGCCTGTCTTCGTATCAAGAATGCAGGAGTGGTACTTCCTCATATCGTAGAGCGGGGTCCAACTCTAAAGTCTCTGGCTGTAAAACATGGCGATGGATGGGGCACATACTTCTTCAACTGTGAAACGTGAAAGACGTTGTGCACCCTCCCGAGCTCTGCTGGTAAGTCCAGTCTGTAGGCTAACGGGCCCACTCGCTCCCTAATCGCATAAGGTCCAACATACTTGGGCTCAACTTTGCCCTTCTGCCCAAACCGGAATATCCCCTTCATGGGTGACACTCTGAGGAATACCATGTCGTCGGTAGTGAATACTGAAGTCATGGTCCCTCCTCTTGGTGTCTACATTTGCTTTCTGCCGTCCTGCGCTGCCCTCATGTTCTTCATAATCTATAGGCATCCTCCTTAATTCTGCTCTAGGTACTAGGTCCTAGAAGCGTATTCTCGCTGGCCTCATCCCAGCTAAAGGAGTCCTTACACGGTCTACCATAAAGTGCCTGGAATGTGGGTCATCTATGAGATCGTAGGAGTGGTAGCTGTTGGTAGGCGAACTCTATCAGTAGGTAGACGCTCTAACCAACTCCCTGAAAGTATAAGGCACATGCTCTCAGCATGTCCTCCAGTGTCTGGATGGTCCTCTCACTCTGACCGTCGGTCTGTGGATGGAACGCCGTACTAAGCTAATTTGTACCCAAGGCTTCCTGAACCTGTCCCCAGAATCTGGAAAAAATCGAGGGTCCCTATCAGAAAAACAATAGTCTTTGGCACACCATGGTGCCGGATCACCTCCTTTGAAACAAAGTCCGCTAACTTTGGAACTTCCAGGTATCTTCATAGCAACAAACTTGCCACCTTCGTCAGACGGTCTACAATGACCCAAATCGTGTTCAGTCCTCCCTTAGTCGGTGGGAGACCGACAACGAAATCCATCGAGATGTCCTCGAACGTCCAACAAGGAATAGGCATAGACTGCACTAAACCCCGGGTCTCCTATGCTCAAACTTAACCTTCTGACAGGTCAAGCATCTAGCCACATACTCAGCTACATCTTCTTTCTTCATCCGCTCCACCAGAAATGAACTTTCAAATCCTTATACATCTTCGAAGAACCAGGGTGGACGGATAAGGACGAGCAATGAGCCTCCTGGAGTATCTTCTCCTTCAGATCAGGAGACGACTCCGGAATACATAATCGGCCATTCAGTCGTAACATGCCATCATTACACAGTTCGAAATCATACTTCTCTTTCAAAACAACCCTCTGACATTTTCTGTTTGATACTCTGCATATAGTGATCACTCTCCTGTGCAGCTCGTATCTCATCAATCATACTGCTGTTTGCTACTAGCGTAAACAATGAATGAGCTCTGCGGCTCAGGGCGTCGGCAACTACATTTGTTTTGCCCTCTTTATACCTCAGGTCTATGTCGTAGTCCTTCAAGAACTCGACCCATCTTCTCTGTCGCATGTTCAGCTCCTTCTGAGAGAAGAGATGCTGTAGACTCTTGTGATCAGAGTAGATAGTGACTGTCACACCATACAAATAATGTCGCCAGATCTTCAAAGCGAAGACTACTACGCCTAACTCAAGGTCGTGTGTGGGGTAATTCACCTCATGCTTCTTCAGCTGTCGGGATGTGTAAGCAACTACCTTCCCGTGCTGCATAAGCACACAGCCTAGACCGGTTCCAGAGGCATCACAATATACCTCGAACCCATCGGTGCCCTCAGGGATAGTAAGAACGGGCGCCGATGTCAGGAGATCCTTCAGCGTCTGAAAGGACTGCTCACACTCTGCAGACCATAAGAACTGGGATTCCTTCTTCATTAGATTTGTTATTGGTTTGGCTTCCTTGGAGAAGTCCTTCATGAATCTTCGATAATACCCTGCCAAACCCAGAAAGCTACGGACGTCTGTGACTGTCTTCGGCCTTGGCCAACTCTTCACTGCCTCAATCTTAGCAGGATCTACAGATATGCCGCTAGCTGATATAATGTGTCCTAGAAATGACATGCTGTCTAACCAGAACTCACACTTAGAGAGTTTAGCATACAGCTGGTTCTCTCTCATAATATTCAACACCTGTCTCAAATGCAACTCATGGTCTTCCTTGGTCTTTGAATAGATCAGAATATCGTCGATGAAGACTACAACTGAACTATCAAGATTCTCTCTAAAAAGACGGTTCATCAAATCCATGAATATGGCTGGCGCATTCGTCAATCCGAATGGCATAACGGTGAACTCATAGTGTCCATACCGTGTCCTAAAAGCTGTCTTCTCAATATCACCCTCTGCGATCCTAATCTGATGGTAGCCAGATCTGAGATCTATCTTCGAGAACACACTGGCCCCTCTCAGCTGATCAAATAAATCATCTATCGTGGTAATGGGTACTTGTTCTTGACTGTAACCGCATTAAGCTCGCGGTAGTCGATGCAGAGTCGCAAACACTAGGTCGAATGAATCCCTTGTCGAGGAGGTCCTCCAGCTGTAGCTTCAGCTCCCTCATCTCAGCCGGTGCCATACGGTAGGGTGCCTTAGCAATAGGGCCCGTACCTGGCAACAAGTCGACGGCGAACTCAACCTCGCGCACAGGCGGCATGCCTGGCAGCTCATCAGGAAATAAGTCGGGAAAATCTACCACGACTGGAATGTCTACGTCCGTCACGTCGCTCTGTCTCGTGTCCTGTACATAACAGAGGAAGGCTTGTCGGCCCTTCCTAACATCCTTCATCAGGGACAATGCTGACACGATCTTGACAGTCGGCTCTCTCCTCACACTGCGGTATGACACTGTCCTGCCGCTCGGCCCCTTCAGTAGTAGTCGATGCTCTGCACAATGAAGGCGGCCCCTATGCTTCTGCAGCCAATCCATGCCCACTATGATGTCAAAACCCAAGTTCTTGAACTCAATCAGATCAATGGGGAAGGTCTCAGTCATAATGCTGATCTCTAACCCTGTATACTGTCTGGTGCAACCTACTTTCTCCTTCGAAGGAAGGGTGACTGAAAAGTCTGAAAGCTGTTCGGGGGTGGCCCCCAGCTTCTTAGCAAATGCCGAGGAAATAAAAGAATGCGAAGCCCCTGAGTCGAACAATACGGAAGCACTAACACCATCAATAGGAAAGGTACCTGAGATCACCTCTCGTATTAGCATCGAGTCCCAATAAATCACTAATTTACTGTTGTTTGTAATTGTCATACCTGTGATGACATTACCAGACTCCTTGGCTTGCGCCATGTCTAGGATGCAGATGGTACCCTCCTTTCCATTTCTATAGCCTGAAGTTATGAATTATCGGTATCAACAAAACTGAATACAAACACTTGTAGGTATAAAACTCTTATTTCATTCATTCCAACTGTATTATACAAGGTTACACACTTAGCTACTGCTATTACATAATACTGTCTGAAAGTCAAGTAAAAACGGCCAGGTCGGATGTGGGTATCATTCACTAAAGCTGGTGGTGCGGTATTGAGCTTAATGCTCTTAATACCATGATATACAAGCCTCGACTCCCCACCAAATACCAACACATCCCCAGACTTGAGGATGATCTTGCTTGCCAGATCCATCCTCTTCTGGTCTCCATAAATGAACTCAGCATCATCGCCGATGGAGAATGACACAACCGGTATTCCTCTGGTGATGGACTCGGTCGTCTCATCACGGTCCTGGTGCATTCCAAGCTTTCCCCTCTGCTCATAGTAGTTGATGATGCAAACGTCAGGTGTCATGTCGGGTAATGGATAAGCCTCACAGTCTTGAGCAATATCCATTGCGTTTCTCACCAAGGTAAGGAAACTCTCAGGTATACCAGGTATAGATACGTCACCTACCATCCTCACCTCTCGATAAACCCTAGCTTTTGGATCCCAATCTTTCCCTAAGCACATCATGTGCAGTTTCATTCTAGAACCACTATTAAATACAGGGGTATAAAAACCTCCTATGCGCTCACCCAAAGCTCTACACTCATTCACTATGGTGATTTGCTCATCTAGGGTTAGGAACTCTCTGAGAAGTATCATGCCCGGTCTGACTACATGACACAACTCACTAGGGTACTCCCGTCTTTCTTCCACGGGTCTAGGTGATCTCTGTCTTGTAAGTGTGGGATAGCAGATATCGAAGTCTCCTAAGAGATAAAGGTTTCCTACGTAAGTTGTTCATCTAAAGCGGTAATTTAAACACACATTCATGCTAAGGTAAAGCGTTTAACACTCAGTCATGCTTTCATATAATGGTTAAGGTTTCAAATGCTAACCTTCACCGCGGTGGGTGCTAGTGCCAGCGCCTGAAGCTCCCGCTGCATTCAGCATACGGTTGCCCAGCTGGTTCCTCTGGTTCTGGTTCTGCTGCTGCCCTCTCTGGGCTTGGGGTGCCGGCCCCCTCTGGCCACCTCGAGCTCCACCTCCTCTAGTAGGTGCGCTCTGAGTCCCCTTCTGCGGGCGGTACGCTCGGCTATCTGGATTAGCAAAGCACTCGAATGACCTATGGCCCTTCTTTCCACAATGGTGGCAGTCCACCGCTTGCCCGGTGCAGTCGACACCCGGGTGGTCTTTACCACAGCGCTTGCAGTGAAAGTGGCGCTGGGGTGCAGAACCTATTATCATATCATACTCAGATTAATACAAGGATGGTAATGGATAGTGTAGTACTCAATTATTCACAAGGTTAGATCGCTTACCCTTAGGGGGTACAGATCTAAGAGGTTGCACGTCGTAGGTAGGCCCGGTCAGCAACGGGACCTTGTCCTTGCCCTTTTGGCTGGCCTGCTCCTTCTTCTTCTCCCTCCAGGAGAACTTTTTCTTCCTGTGATCGTCAAAGTGTCAGGAATAGCAGGTATAAAAGCAGACAGTAAGTAAGTAATTTAAATGGATTAAATAACTTGAGGTGGTTCTTACTTCCAGCCCTTACTGCCTCCGCTTCCAGCCTCAGTTTCCGCCTCCTTCTCTGGGGCCTTACGCTTCTGCCCCTGGCCGTCCTCCCGGCTGTTCACCATCATCTCAGTCCGAGAAGCGGCGTCATAACACTCCTGCAATGTATCAATGAGTTCCCCAAACTAGTAATAAATCACTGAGTTACAAGGTACCAACTGTCAATTAGTTTTACCTGAACCGTAAGGTACAAGGTAGCACCCATGGCGGCCTTGATAGCATATCTCAACCCGCCTCTAAACTTCTCTACTTTCACAGCATCAGAATAAACCACTCCTGGGACAAAGTCCAAGAGCCCAATAAATAAGGAGTAGTACTGATCTACTGTCATACTACCCTGCCTCAGGGCCTCAAACTCCTCCCTTTTCCTCTGCTTCAAATGAGCAGGATAGTACTTCTCTCCAACAATTCCCAAAACCTGTCCATCCAAAACCCTCTATAGCAAGATAATGTGCCTTCACGGACCTCCACCACGTGCTGGCAGCGTCCTTCAGGTGAAAGGCTGCTATATCGACTCGGTGTTCAGCAGGCACATGTATGGCATCGAAGGCCTTCTCGTGCTCAACGATGTATCTCTCCAGGACAGTGGGGTCAGCAACTCCATCATAGGTAGGTACTCGCGTATCAGCTACGCTCTTCAGCCAATTCGGCTCTCTAGGTGCGGGTACGGGTGGGACTACCGGTGGTGCAGGTGGTGCTCCTATGTGGATACCTCCCATCTGGGCTAGCTGAGCGAAGACGGCAGCTACCGTCTCAGCCACGCCCACGGCTGGGGCCTCCGGAGGACCTGCTCCAGGCCCGCCGCCTCATCCACCACCTCCTCTACCTGCTGATCGCCTCCTAGAAGACATCTGAAGAATTCAAAGTTAAAGTCAACACTTGATACAAATACCGTACTTATCTCAACCATAAGTTCACATAGCCCTAAAAGGCATAAAACACATTGTCCCCGACAATCTCCTAACTCAAATCATTTATACTATCTCCTAGGTACTGGTGTGTGAATAACCTAGGCTCACGGTACTTAAACTACTATCTCTTGTAGTCAGAGCGGTACTCCGCTCTGATACCACTTTTGTAACACCCCTACTAATCCTGCTCCTAAAAATAATATAATCGCAGCGGTAAATAACAGATTGTCGTTCTAATGGTGTCACAGTTATCACTCGCCCATACGGGTGATAACGAGTTACCTGATAATCAACATGCGAAACGTGTTCCCGCAGTGACCACAAGAGATAGATAGTAGTACTTAAACAATTTAAAACAAATCTAACAACAACCAATTATTACAGACCGTGAGCATCTATACCAAATACACCTCGGTTAAACAACCCGAGTCCAAAACAACCTGAGTATCACACCGTACCAAGTCTAATCCAACAGTAATATCACAATAGTCACGCCTTGTTGCGACCCACCAGCTAGTCTCCTGCAATAAAGATGGTTTGTGGTGTGGAATCAGCCCTGCTGAGTATGTCATCACATGCCCCGTCATGCCCCTAAAGACCCCTCAATTATTTGGTCGAGAGCATGAGGTTCATTACATGCAATACCGTTTTAATATTTAAAACTGAAAACAATTAACAGTAATATCCATACAATAACACAACCATCAACATATATAATACTACCACAAGTATAACCAATGAACAACCAAGCAAAACAACAAGAATAATAAACAAGTACTAGTCCTCGTCCATGGTGTAGAAACCAATATCGTTCACCACTGTATAATTCTTAACTGTATTATTTGTCCAGTTATACCTAGTGACAATGTCTCGTTAAAACGACATGTCTCTAGTTACCCATATATTATGGTGGGTCACCCACGGCAGTAGCCACTCCAACGGTAGAGTCTCCGACCAACGAGCCATTCTAGCTCACGGAAAATTTTCTTGATACTTGCGGACCCGTACGCGGACATCCTGGTATCGTTTTTGTGATCACAGCGCGCACCAAGAGCCACATCCTCATGGCTTTACTTCCTTTCCATTAATTAATTATACCATCGCATCGCATTACCATTTTTTTTTCCTAACACAGCAGACTAAGGTCATTAGTCCAATCCAGAGTCTGTAAACTCGGGATCCAGTGTTAGATACGAGAGCGGCGTTCAGAAAGGCCAATGCTCCGTATAAAAGTCTCGGATAATATGTATATCTTATTATCCTAGTGCTACAATGTTTTTCTGACGATCCTTATATTTCATATAAGATAGCACCATAGCCGCTAGTTCGTTTTATATATATATATATATAGGTCCATATATACGAACCGGTACTGTTAACTCGACAACAGTAATAATAAGCAGCTATAAATATACAATTCATGCATATTAATTATCACATTCAGACAAACAATCTTATCACAGATCACACAAAAGTCTGAACTGAGGAAGCCCTCAGAGACAATCAGAGACACATAACAACATACCGTTCACCCTGATGTATTACGGTGGAGTATGAATCAGCAAGATCCTATGTTCCTTGTGTAGTCTCTAACAGTCTAAACAATATATAATGCTACTGATTAGCATACCGTATAACAACACAATCCTACGGTACCCCGTACCGTCACTAATAACTCCCGGTTAACCCCCCCGTTATTAGCTATCAATATTTGTCGGGTTTTAGGTTTAAATCGAGATTGGAAAAGTGTTATATTACATGCGTAGTTTGTCTTGTATATTAATATACTTATTGTTGAACTCGTTATCGCATGTGACTTAACTCACCCTTGTATGTCGTATAGTTTATTTGATTATTGCATGTGTGATCCTTTGTCATGCACTATGCATCTCACCTTAGTATTTATTTTTCTAAGGTTTGTCTCTTTTTTTTTTAATTCGATGTGGTATAATCCATTTGTAAACAATACTTTGAATGTATAAATTCTTATTATCCCATGTATACTCCTAACATTAGAATTCCACATCTAATGTTTGTAATTCTTTTCCCTTTTTCATATGTCATTTTTAATTATGAAAACACATGGTCATTAAACCATATTATATTTTTCCACCATAACATATATTTATTTATGTGTATGTATTATGGAACTATTTCTTATATGGTAAGTCTTATAATATGTATTCATTCTTTCTAATGAATACCTCTTATATTATAAATGTTATAATTCTTATAACATTAAAACCATATTATAAATTCCATTTAAAAATGTTAATATTTCCGAACAGCACCTATATATGTTTTTAAATACTTACAAAACCCACCACTTAATTAATATAATGTTACATTATTGTTATATAACATATCTTATGACATTTAAGTCTTTTAAAACAATTATAACCTATAGTCATATTTTGTTTATAAAATACCAAATGGCCCCTTATATTTTCGGTTTCCATTATACACCACTAAAATTCTATAAATCACAATTCCGTCCCACTTCATAATACATAGTTTTCTAATTCCCTTAAAACTATATATTATACATATTTCTTTATAAAACCTTATATATAACTCCAAAAATTACCAAACTATACCAAAAGGTTATAAATATTAATCCTAACCTTATATTTCCTTTAAATCTCGGTTTTCACCCCTTTGTTACCCATTTGTAACAATGTTATAAAATACCATATGTTATACTTATATAATTCATATAAACTCCAAATTAAACCAAATAAATTTCAAAAAATTCCTAATAACCTAAGGTTTGTACTAAACACCATTTAGTACCCCAAGTTTTCGGAAATTACATTATAGCCCCATCTCTTTTAAATCTTTTACAAATTAATACTTATCTTAATATAAGGTAGTATTTTAATTTCTTAAATTTTCCAAACTTGGTCAAAGTCTCCTATATAGTCAACTTTGACTTCTAATACCAAATGGGAACCAATTTTTCGGTAATCACCAATAAAAACCTATACTTTTCTATTTTTACAATTTTGACCCAAAACTTTATAAAATGTTATAATTTTTATTAAATTCATTTAAAAACCCTAAATTGCTCTAAATTAAGCCCACGGCTTTCTAATTTCCTAGTAATTATGAATTGGCCCCAATTTTAATTATAAGCATAAATAAAACTAAATAAGCTTATAAACTTAAATTAAAATGGCCTAATGACATGGCCTTATTACAACCTTTAACTTGCAAAATAAATTACACAATAAATGTCTCAAAATATAGCATATATTTTCGGCCTCACTTTGGTTTAATTATTTTTCCACATAATGTCATAATTTGACCATTATGTTAATTAAATCTCTTAAATGACTAGCTTAATTTATCTTTCCCATTTTTTTCCATTTTTAGGTCAATATGACCTATATATGTAATTTCACTCTCGGCCATATATATATATATGATTAAAAATTATAAAAATCATAAGTTTAAGGTGTTTATACCTTGGTTATTCCTTGTATGGGCTCAGTCACTTGTAGGAAAATTCACCACTTGATTTAGACATGTTTAATACACAAAAACAAGATATGGTTACACTCCAAGATTGAGTTTAATCATAAGGAATAATTAATGTAAGATTTAAGGCAAAAAACACCTTAAAAATGCAAGGGAAGTTCTAGGTGGTTTCGACCTGAACCAAACACACCACAAGTTGTTAGATCCACCATATTGACATAGGAAATAGTTAGATCACAACAAGCTACCTTGTTATTAGGTTTTACCTTGAAAAATGCCTTAAAAGAGGGTATTTCCTTTGGATCTTGGTTACCCTTGCTCCAAATGGCTAACCAACTGAATGAACATGTAAATATGAAGATTATGAGTGCATAAACTCATAAAAATCATAGGAAGAAAACCGCTTGAAAGATTGAGAGGCTTAAGGTATGTTTTTACCTTAAAATGCAATTTTGAGCAACCTTTGTCCCTCTACTTGCTTCAACCGAGTTTAGCTCTTGTTCTAACCTTAGAACATTGAGAATAAGCCATAGGAATTGATGAGCCACGAAAACTAGGTGTTGGTAGTGAAGAGATGAAGAAAAAGGGCTAAAAATGACCTTAAAACACTTACCTTAAGAGCTTAGGAGCTAGATTTGCCTTCCATGCTCAAGAACCAGACTTGAGAGCTTCTTAGGAAGGGAGGAACTCGGCTGGACAGAAGGGAATCGGACAAGGAGGAAGAAAGAGGTGGGTAAGGTTTGAAATAATTGAAAAAGTAAGTTTTACTATTGTAAATTTGTGTTAGGTATCAATTTGTCTCATAATCATTGCAAGCTGTCTCCTCTCTTATTCCAGCTGATTTCCTTGGTCCAAATGGGTCAATTAATTGACCATTGACCATGCTTGGTCAATATTGACTCATGCGGGCCCCACTTTAGGGTTTTATTAATATTTTAATATTAATTTGTAAAAATTCGTAAATTTTTGGAATTAAATTCCTAATATGATATAATATGATAATTTATCATATTTAAGGGTAATTATAATTTTTAAGCCCATTAAAAATCAATTTAGAAGGCAATTTCACAAAAACGTGCTTTAAGGTGTTTTAGCGCACATTTTTGTGTCACAGGGTGTTCCTGAGCTTAGTTCTCCTTGAGAACGGTTTTGTTGTGTTCCTTACTTCATTATAATACTTAGGAATCCACTTTGGATCCTATTTGAGGTCATACAACCTTTATGGTGTTTTAAAGCACATTTTTGGCTTTACCGATCTTAAGGCGTGTTTTGCCTTGTTGAGATCTTTTAGATTGTTCCCCAATAATATTTAGATGTTTATTAATCATCTTAGATCATTAATAGATCATTTAATTATATTTTAAAGGTTAGGGGTATTTCAGTATATGTATATTGGTTGTTGTTAATGGAAAAGGATAGTAGTGCATGTGTAGTCGCTCGGGAATCTAGTCCATCGGACCGATACAATGTATATTTTTAGCCTTGTTAGCCACGTGGGTGGTTGACGGCGTGTAACACCATTGAGTTAAGTAATGTGAAGAGTTAAGTTTTCCGCTGCTATTTGTTGTTAAGTGTATGGTTGTAGTTGGGGTGTTACAAAAAGTGGTATCAGAGCGAAGTATCGCTCTGATGACTGAATTACCGAGCTTAGGAAGTACCGAGTTAGGATTTTAGTACTTGGGGTTAAGGGTTGAGTGATAGCGTGAGAGATACGCTAGTTAGGAATTTCCAGTGTGTACTGGAAACCTACAATATCCATCCCGCCCTCCACAATCCCTATTTTATAACTTGGGAAAGAATGCCAGAGAGATGAAAGTTTTCACTTACTCGGGAATACCCGATCTGGCTGTTATTAAGTACCTCTATGAGAACGGAGAACCTGTCATACGGTAGATCCCAAAAGTGGGAATCCCGGAGACGGTTTCCATCTGAACAATGTTAACCGCATTTAATAGCGAAGAATGAAGAATCTTGTGTATGGAAGAATGGAATTTCCGGCAACCTCTGTAACACCCCATCCAACAACAAACACATAACAACAATCTGCAGCGGAAAATATACTTCATCACATTACTTAACTCGTTGGTGTTACACGCCGTTAATAACCCACGTGGCTAACAAGGCTATTACATATACATTGTACCGGTCTGATGGACTAGATTCCCGAGCGACTACACATTACTGACCCTTCCATTAACAATAGAAACATCATACACCTTCCAACTGTACCGAGTATTCACAAACTAATGCCAATAACAATTTCGGTCTTACTACACCTACTGTATATATACAACTTAAATGATTACCCATGTACAACGACTACCCCGTCCTACTCTCGAACGGCTTCCAGCTCTTTGTACCTGAAATAGGAAAAGAAGAGAAAGGGTGGCCCCCAAGGGGCTCAGCACCTTTGCTGGTATGGTAATCCCGCAGCCCGCATGCTACCGGGCCACGCACAACTAATTGTCGTCTTAGCATGCGGTTGATTATATTTTAATCATGCATGTAACTATAAACACACAACACATAACATTCCGCCTCAATGGGCTCAACAAACAGATAACCCATCCATACTTGATAGGTCACTCATGGTATTCATTACCCCTAGAGTGTTCCTCCTCTAATGGAGCTACTTCCTTAATAGACGACACTTACCCATTAATCGGGTTACCCATAACGCCTCTTATCACAAACTGGGATTCATATCCATGATCCACATACACCACATAACGACACTTTTCACGTTTCAACGTGCACATAACATAACATCGCAATGGGAATTGCAGTACAAAAATAACACATAACATAACGGGAACGGTTCTCTTAGGAACCGACCTAAACATAGTTAATTCACTTGTGAGCCTAGAGAATGATGTCACCCTCATGATAAAACGGTTATACAACACTCATTACCATCCTAAAAGTCGGACGAGTAACTTAAGTTAAGATGGTTTGGATTTAGTGACCCGAACACACTACACAAACACATGTTCCCCCTAAACCGATCATAAGTCAGAATAGCTAAGCTTTGGAATAAGCTAATGGGAGATCATAACCCGGGAGGGAAACAACCATAACAGAGAGAAGGGTAAGGCAAAAAGGATATCCACTCCCGAACAACGCGTGACCGGCCTAACCGGATTCCTCACCACTGTTAGTACATACTTACTTTTAGATATTAGTTAGAACCTCACTATAGAGTCTATCACATCTACACACCATATGGTATTACAACTGAGTTAAACATACAAGGGAGATCCCTACATTCACACACACATATCACATAATTAACACACGCATAGCCGTGGTTAGAACGTCCCATGGTTCGGGTCGTTTAATCCGAATACCGAACTCTCATGTGATCCTAGACTCAGTTAGCTAAGGTTTAACACTTTCGAGGTTAAATGGTATCGGAGTTGAACACGCCAAATAAATGAATTACTGTAAACTCATTACATGTTTAATCTTACAACGTGGCAAACATACAGAAAAACACATTGGCATACAAGCCGGTGTAATCCGGTAGGACACAGGTTGCAAGAAAACCATACCTGTCACCGGAGTCCACTCTATCATGTCCACTTATGTTCCTCGAGCAATTCTCGAACAACTGATAATATTACATGTACTTTTATTAACATCGGGGTAACATGATTGTTTTACTTTTACATTTTACTACAACTTGTCCCCCCACTAAATTGTCATTATAACTCACTTAACATGTCCTTAACAATCTTATAACATCATTACTTAATAATCCCCATCATCCTATAACCTTAAACAATGTTTTTGGTCCATATAGCGCCTTGTCCGAACTTGTGTCCGGACTTCCCTAGTTCGGACACTGTTCGAGGCTCAAATGGGTGTAAATAGACAACTGTCCGAACATGCGTCCGAGTTTCCCAAGTTTGGACGCTGTTCGAGGCAAAACAGAATATAGAGATAGGTGTGTCCGAACGTCCATGTTCGGACGGTAGTTCGGACACTGGTCGAGGCTTAGAAGACTTACGCGCAATAGGGCATGTCCGAACGTCCTGGTTCGGACGGTAGTTCGGACGTGCCCAAAACTCCATTTTCTATACCTTTAAACACTTACTCATTTCTTGCCTAAATGCTCAACACTTATAGTATTTCCCCCTTAGGTTTATAGCATGTCCCCACACATTATTTAGCCCACCAAAATACTTTATATCCTTCCCAGAATTTTCTTCACAAGTTCAAGCATCTTCCTTACCTAAACATCATTTCCTCCTTGTACATCAACATTACCTAAACCTTAACAAACTCCTCCAAGACTTTAGTACATCCCAAAACACCCATTGGATTTCTAGAACTTCTAAGATAATGCCTAAATCCTTTTTGCCTTCTAAAACACCTTAATGCACCTTTCTTTCCCTAGTAAAACACTTAATCATTCTCAACACTTCCAAACTCACCAAAACTCTTTTTAAACACTTAGAACTTCTTATACATTATCTAATTTTTGACATGGGTTATTCTAGCACATTGCTATACCAAAGCACATAGCTTTCACCATTAGACATTCAAGAACACCTAAAATCCATCAAGAGTATTCTCACACACAAACACTTAGGTTTTCACCCTTTTACAACCAAAAACACTTAATCACTTAATGCACATTCCTTACACAAACATATTGTTTTTCCTCCTTTAACCATCTAAGACACTCATCTTCACAAAGAATGTTCTTTACACACATCTAAATCCTTAAAGTACACTACATCACAATATAGTGCATAAACTTAAATTGCTTGACACTTAGGTCCTTAAATAACATGGCTCTTAGGCCCTTAAATACATTAAACTCAAACACTGAATCTCCCACATATAAATTGCCTTTAACCTGCAATTACATACAACAACACATATGCCCTTTAATAGTTTCCTTGAGAGAATTTTACTAGGTCATTCACCATTGGCTCCTTAGGTATTTTTATCAAGCAAATCAAGCTCATTTTTCCTAAGGCATTTAAACTACATTGAGATAGTTTGTTTACCTCTTTTCCTCTCAAACTTCTTTCTTGTTTCCTTGAACTGAAAATCAGCAAGGAGTTTGATCACTTGTCAACTTTCTAATCAATATACATATAAGGGTAATGAGCTTAAGAATTCACACTTAAACTCATATACAAACCCTAGTTTAACATAAGTGTTTTAATACACTAAAATGATATTTACCTTTGAATTTGAAAGAGAACTTGGTTAAGTAGCAAGATAGGACTCCTCCTAGTCCTTTGAAGTTTGAATTAAGCTAAGAAGAGAGCAAAACAAAACACCATTGTGAGGTGAATTTTTGGACATGTACCAAAATGAGAGGAAACATGGTTTTTCTTTGATTTTCCTTACCTTGAAGCATAAGAGAATGACAAGGCATGAAAATATGAGCTCAAGCTCCTTCAATGGTGAATCTCCATGGCACCAAAATTGAGTTCTTGAAGATTTGAAAAGAGGGAAATGAAGAGCTTGACTTAACTAAGACAAAGGTGGTCTTGAAATTGAATTTGGAGCATGGAGTCATGAGTTGCAAGCATTCAAATATGGAGAATGGTATATGGCTGTAGCAAAACCGTGAATGGAGAGGAGGAAGAGAGGTTGGAGACGGTGGGAACAAAGAAGGAAAGGAGATAATGAAGGAAAGGTAAGTTTGTAAGATATTTATGCTTAAAGTAAATAGTTCTTTTTCTTTATTACTTTCCTTAGTTATTTGATTGGCCAAGTGTGGTGAGTCACACGTGGAAAAAACTGGCCCCTTAATGTTTTAGGCCAAATCATGGTCTTTGTTGACCAATTAACTTACTTATATTGACTTATGTCATAAACTAGCATTTTTTGTTACTATTCACAAAAACAAGGCACATAGTTGTGAAATTTTGTATTTCCCATTGATTTAGACCTCCAAATGTGATACTAAGTAGTACACATGTTAATTAAGAGTAATGATGGACATTTAGCCATTCAAAACTCATTTACAAGACAATTTTTCAAAAATGTGCTTTAAGACTCCTTAAAGCACATTTTGTGTTTTAACTGGTTTTCAAGCTTGGTTTTCTTTAGTAATTGATTTGATATGTTCATTAACGTATTTATAAGGTATAGGTATGACCTTTAGGTCTTATACAAATTTATCCCAAGCTTAGAGCACATTTTGGCCCATATTGACTTTAAGGCATTTATTTGTGTTTTGTTTGGTTTAATTGTCTACCAAGGTTTCCTAAGGACTTAATTAGCCTTATTAAATCATAGTTGAATATTATGAAGTCTTGGTAGGCTCTTTGGGTCCTAACCAAGTTCACTCCAAGCTTAGAGCATGTTTTTGCTCAAACTGTATCTTAGTGCTTTATTGCATTTTACTTTGGTTTAAATTGTTCACTGATGTTTCTAAGGCACTTTTTAGCCTTTACATACCATAGTTTAAATGTTTAACAACATATCAAGGTTTGGGGTATTTCAATCTACCCCCCTGAAAAGAACTTCGTCCTCGAAGTTCACACTTCCCACACATCATTGGATTAGAATACGGGGATTACTTATAAAAATAAAACTTTCATAACCAAACATACTTTACATCACAACCTCGGACTTGACGGTCCGGGCAACATATCCACACCCATACATAACATAACATACTCACATGATAACCTCGGACTCAATGGTCCGGGTATCTTAACAACATTTGCACATACATAACAACCCTTAGACTCTTGGGTCTGGGTAACATAACAACATTTAGACCCATAGGTCTTGATAACATAACAGACTTTAGACACATAGGTCTATGTAACACAACATATTTAGACTCATAGGTCTTAATAACATACACTTTTGGAACTCAAGGACAAAATAATATTTATTACACATACCACACAACATGTCTTAGCATGTATGGCAACCAAAAATATCTTTTACATATACTGTGATCCAGCAGGGCCCGGTCACGATGGACATCTTCCGTCCCCGTTCCTTTGGGAGATCAAATCAATCACTTAAATTTGAAATTTTTCCTTGTGAGGTTAAGTAAGAGAACTTTAATTATGTAAAGTATCTATCGACGTTTTATAAATACCAATTCAAAATCCTTTTGAAAACACAAACAACTCCATGTCCAACTTATGCTCTTTGCTTCTTTTCTTAGCGTGGTTAATTGTGACCACTTAAGGGAGCTTCAAGAATCATCCAACCCTGATGTGATCAGCATTAGTGTTGAACTATCCTTCCACCCCAATTTGTGTTCGGCTTCCCTCGATCTCATGAAATCAAGTTTCACCCCCCACTTCAATTTCAAGCATCAAGTAAATCACTCATTTCCAATTTTCTATCTTTTTAATCATTCTAATCATGATCATAACATCTCCAAGGGATAGAACTCCGTCTATCAGTTATCTCCACTCACTTAAATCCAGCTACCTAGGGAATCTTATTCTCACTAGGTTCTATATCGGTTTCATACCCTCTCATGAATCACTATATTGTATATATACACATATATTTTACCAAAATACAACACACAGTTTCACATTTATACACTGTCGGGGTTTTGTTCCCCGAGAGTTTCTCTACTCCCCACACTTGTACTATCACACACAAATGTTAACAAATAAACACACTTATCACAATGGTATTCGCATCTTCTGTGCACAATTACCACAATTAAACCATGAATGAATGCGTATGTTTATGTAACACACACCAATCATCAAAACAAATTATTTTGTGCTATGCACAATATAGGTCACATACACTTGTACGGTAATACACACTAAGTGGTTTTGCGCTCTACCCCCCTTAAAAGGGATTACGCCCACGTAATCAATCACTGAATCATTGATTTAAAACGTTCTTCCGTGGTGAAGTACTTTAACTTCTACGTGTTTATCATACAATGCATTCTGATTAGAGGATCTTAACCATATTGGCGGTTTAGTTCCTAAACCAAGAATTCTCATTGGAGTTTGCTTTAACTCTTAACTGGTTTCGGTTCTGGCCTGTGAGGCTTCTAGGCTTAAATAATTAGCCGTTCACTCATGTTCACCATGCACATTCAACACCTGAATCACTGGCTCACTAGTTTCTGCTGCGAAACTCTAATAACTATAGAGCTTAATTTGTCCCACTTGTTATTCTTACTGTATTGTACATCTCCAATTATCACCTTTATCTTGGTAATAACGGTTTCTCAACCGATGCGTGGTATTTCTAACCGTGAGCAAATTCGGTGAGTTTCAAAACTTTCCATTCACCTCTCTAATAATTTACTGTGTATACTGCTATGTATTTCACAACGATTGACTTGTTTCCTTCCGACTTACTGTCGGTTGAGGTTGAGCTACTACCCAATGTGTAGTGCTCTCTCAGTTATTTCCCACACTCGAGGTATATTCCATATCGATATTTGGTAGTTAGTGTTACTGTAGTCACTTACTGTTACTCATGTCTCCACATTTGGTTTTGTACATGTATTCCTTCACTGGTGCAGCCTCGCATTTCCTATACATCGGCCATTATAAAATTATTCCTCCACAATTAACATGTTTCCAATTCCTAGCTATCCCACTCGATCATTACTGCGCTAGTGCAATACCAAAACACTCAGTCATACAGAGTGCAGAGGCGTAAACTCTTGACAGTAAATCTCTCATGCAATTTGCAACGGAATTCACACTGTGTTTCATTGAGATTTGATCTCGTAATACTGGCTACTGGCTTACAGCCTAGTTTATTTAACATCACTTACCTTGCATCTCCACTGAGTTTAACTCATAACTGGTCTTTCTCATTGTATAACATCAACTTATATGGTATTCACAGTCATATTAGCTTCCACACATATACTTACATCATTCGTATTATGGTTCGTCATTCATTTGGATGACTACTGAATGCTCCTTGAGCGCTGATCACTCGAGTTACAAACCGGCGTTATTCAGCTCGGTGCTTTACTTATACTCACATGCTACCAAACTATCTGTTCTCTCACAACGACAACATGGTCAATCCTTAACATGTTTCTTGAACTTGGTTCACATAACTACCGCTATTGCGGTCTCACAATGTTAAGAGGTATCCCCACTCTCTTAGCAGTGGTTCGTTATCCGCTTTACTTACTTATATAACATAGACTTCTACAATTGATTCAAATTTACCTAACACATTTGCTTGTGGCTTAGTAGCCTTACTGCCTCGAGCTCTGCTCATTGTAGGCTGTCCACACACATGTACTTCTCTGTACAACATTACATGGTTAGAGGTTGTATTGGGCTCCATGACAAGGTCGTTGCATCACGTTTCCTTTCACGGGATGCCCCTTAGGATTGCCAGTCCGTCTCCTGACAACTTATGTCTAAACTCGGTGTTAGTTTCAACCCTTGTGCTTCTGTCATGTCACTACGTGCAACACTTGTTGATGCGAACACTCTTCAAGGATTGCTCCTGGGTGTTGCTAAGTTATGCCTTACATCTGGTTCATGCTTATTGGTATATTCAGTTAGCCACGCCGTTTGCGTTCTTAACTGGCTTATTATCTTCTTCTGTGAAGATCAACATTTCCTTGTAGTGTAGGTACTCATTCTGGGAGTTTCATCCCGTTCATTGCACATTAATGTGTCTACATTAGGCATCTGCCTTGCCATGCACAGGCTGGGTCTCTGTTCCAGCTATCATGTTTATCCCTGAGGATCCTTAAGACATATACGATGTCTTTACATTATAGTTAGTGCACTTCGCACCTCCTGACTCTTAGACATTTCCTTGAAATGAATTCACTAATTCCTTTAGTCTAGTTATCTTAACTGGGTTCCTTTACTTCAACCATTCATGGTAATCCTTAGCTATTGTTTGACTTATAATGCTGACCGTAGAACGAAGTCGACTACTTCCCGTGTTCTGGACTCTACTTGTATACATATGCGGGGTACCATACTGATACATTGCTACTTACCCAACTAACCCATATGTAGGTCTGTCAGGCCCACAAGCTCCTCATGGAGTGTTGTCGTCCCACATTACAGTTGGTGCACTCGTAATGTCCGTCACACGCCTAGGTGAAGTATTCTGTTGTCAACTCCCTTGTATTGTCCTGTGACAATATACATTCTGTGCTTCCCGAACTTAATCAAGGGAAAGTCCATCCACTGTTGTATCCTTATGAACTCCATCCATTCCCTTGGGTCGCTACCCTTGGGTTTACCGGTTTGGTTTAAAAGAAGGTTAGAAATAAATATTGGGTTGAAAGAAAACTTGGTTTTGAAAGAAAAGAGTTTGAAATAAATCTGAGTGTGAAAGAAAAATTCTCATGGTTCACAACGTCTTCTTACCTTAACCAAATCTAGCTTCTTACTGACTGGTGTACTTCCAATTACAAAGGTTAGGCTGTTAAGCCCTTCCATGGTTATAATGATCTCATTTAACTTCGTGGTACTTTACCGAGTACTTGTAGTTGTTAAAACTTCCACGAACAGCCATGTTATAGCAGCACTTGCTATAGCAAGTGCGCCATGCTAACTGGCTATCGGTTAAACACACACACCGGTTGCAGTATCATTCTTACCCGCACTGTCATTAGTGGCCTTGTTGGCCCTCACTTGATCTTACTGTCTTGATAATAACTCCTCTAGGTGACTTCTCACTGTCTTCACGTGATAATCATTAACTAGGGTGTTTCCTATTCTGGAGACCCCTTTTCTTTTATATTGTTTCCTCTTCGTAGCCCGTTCCACGCATTTGTCGTGGTTACTGAGATTTGTCTCTGTTTGGGCGCTACGTTGTGGTTCCTTATCGGTTGGTATACTGTTGGTGTATCATTTAACAACTGTGGTCCCGTAGACACTCGTCTCGGGTTTCATTACTGCACTTCTTGCCTGTTGCACGGTCGGTGCGTTGCAAGCTGGTTATTCTCGACTGCTCAGCATGTCGACCCAGGTTGCCGGAAATTCTATTCTCTTATACACAAAATTCTTCATTCTTCGCTAGTAAATGCGGTAACTTTGTTCAGATGGAAACCGTCTCCGGGATTCCCACTCTTCGGGATCTACCGTATGACTGGTCCTCCTTACTTACATCGATGTTTAATAACAGCCAGATCGGGCTTTCCCAAAAATGAGAGGACTCTCATCTCTCTGGCGTTGTTTCCCAAATTATAAACAGGGATTGTGGAGGGCGGGAAGATATTGTAGGTTTTCAGTGTTCATAGGTAATTCCCAACTAGCGTATCTCTCACGCTATCACTCAACCCTTAACCCAAAGTACTAAAACCCTAACTCGGTACTTCCTAAGCTCGGTAATTCAGTCATCAGAGCGATACTTCGCTCTGATACCACTTTTTGTAACACCCCATCCAACAACAACACATCACAACAATCTGCAGCGGAAAATATACTTCATCACATTACTTAACTCGTTGGTGTTACATGTCGTTAACCACCCACATGGCTAACAAGGCTATTACATATACATTGTACCGGTCTGATGGACTAGATTCCGAGCGACTACACATTACTGACCCTTCCATTAACAATAGAAACAACATACACCTTCCAACTGTACCGAGTATTCACAAACTAATGCCGATAACAATTTCGGTCTTACTACACCTACTGTATATATACAACTTAAATGATTACCCATGTACAACGACTACCCCGTCCTACTCTCGAACGGCTTCCAGCTCTTTGTACCTGAAATAGAAAAAGAAGAGAAAGAGTGGCCCCCAAGGGGCTCAACACCTTTGCTGGTATGGTAATCCCGCAGCCCGCATGCTACCGGGCCACGCACAACTAATTGTCGTCTTAGCATGCGGTTGATTATATTTTAATCATGCATGTAACTATAAACACACAACACATAACATTCCGCCTCAATGGGCTCAACAAACAGATAACCCATCCATACTTGATAGGTCACTCATGGTATTCATTACCCCTAGAGTGTTCCTCCTCTAATGGAGCTACTTCCTTAATAGATGACACTTACCCATTAATCGGGTTACCCTTAAACGCCTCTTATCACAAACTGGGATTCATATCCATGATCCACATACAACACATAACGACACTTTTCACGTTTCAACGTGCACATAACATAACATCGCAATGGGAATTGCAGTACAACAATAACACATAACATAACGGGAACGGTTCTCTTAGGAACCGACCCAAACATAGTTAATTCACTTGTGAGCCTAGAGAATGATGTCACCCTCATGATAAACCCGTTATACAACACTCATTACCGTCATAATAGTCGGACGAGTAACTTAAGTTAAGATGGTTCGGATTTAGTGACCCGAACACACCACACAAACACATGTTCCCCCTAAACCGATCATAAGTCAGAATAGCTAAGCTTTGGAATAAGCTAATGGGAGATCATAACCCGTGAGGGAAACAACCATAACAGAGAGAAGGGTAAGGCTAAAAAGGATACCCACTCCCAAACAACGCGCGACCGGCCTAACCGGATTCCTCACCACTGTAAGTACATACTTACTTTTAGATATTAGTTAGAACCCCACTATGGAGTCTATCACATCTACACACCATATGGTATTACAACTGGGTTAAACATACAAGGGAGATCCCTACATTCACACACACATATCACACAATTAACACACGCATAGCCGTGGTTAGAACGTCCCATGGTTTGGGTCGTTTAATCCGAATACCGAACTCTCATGTGATCCTAGACTCAGTTAGCTAAGGTTTAACACTTTCGAGGTTAAATGGTATCGGAGTTGAACACGCCACATAAATGAATTACTGTAAACTCATTACATGTTTAATCTTACAACGTGGCAAACATATAGAAAAACACATTGGCATACAAGCCGGTGTAATCCGGTAGGACACAGGTTGCAAGAAAACCATACCTGTCACCGGAGTCCACTGTATCATGTCCACTTATGTTCCTCGAGCAATTCTCGAACAACTAATAATATTACATGTACTTTTATTAACATCGGAGTAACATGATTGTTTAAAGTCTAATGCTCATAACTTATCCCCGTTAACTTAGTTAAATAACTTCACATTTTAACTTGTTTTACTTTTACATTTTAATACAACTTTTCCCCCACTAAATTGTCATTATAACTCACTTAACATGTCCTTAACAATCTTATAACATCATTACTTAATAATCCCCATCATCCTATAACCTTAAACAATGTTTATGGTCCATACAGCGCCTTGTCCAAACTTGTGTCCGGACTTCCCAAGTTCGGACACTGTTCGAGGCTCAAATGGGTGTAAATTGACAACTGTCCGAACATGCGTCCGAGTTTCCCAAGTTCGGACGCTGTTCGAGGCCAAAACAGAATATAGAGATAGGTGTGTCCAAACGTCCATGTTCGGACGGTAGTTCAGACACTGGTCGAGGCTTAGAAGACTTACGCGCAACAGGGCATGTCCGAATGTCCTTGTTCGGATGGTAGTTCGGACGTGCCCAAAACTCCATTTTCTATACCTTTAAACACTTACTCATTTCTTGCCTAAATGCTCAACACTTATAGTATTTCCCCCTTAGGTTTATAGCATGTCCCCACACATTATTTAGGCCACCAAAATACTTTATATCCTTCCAAGAATTTTCTTCACAAGTTCAAACATCTTCCTTACCTAAACATCATTTCCTCCTTGTACATCAACATTACCTAAACCTTAACAAACTCCTCCAAGACTTTAGTACATCACAAAACACCCATTGGATTTCTAGAACTTCCAAGATAATGCCTAAATCCTTTTTGCCTTCTAAAACACCTTAATGCACCTTTCTTTCCCTAGTAAAACACTTAATCATTCTCAACACTTCCAAACTCACCAAAACTCTTTTTAAACACTTCGAACTTCTTATACATTATCTAAATTTTGACATGGGTTCTTCTAGCACATTGCTATACCAAAGCACATAGCTTTCACCATTAGACATTCAAACACCTAAAATCCATCAAGAGTATTCTCACACACAAACACTTAGGTTTTCACCCTTTTACAACCAAAAACACTTAATCACTTAGTGCACATTCCTTACACACAAACATATTGTTTTTCCTCCTTTAACCATCCAAGACACTCATCTTCACAAAGAATGTTCTTTACACACATCTAAATCCTTAAACTACACTACATCACAATATAGTGCATAAACTTAAATTGCTTGACACTTAGGTCCTTAAATAACATGGCTCTTAGGCCCTTAAATACATTAAACTTAAACACTGAATCTCCCACATATATATTGCCTTTAACCTGCAATTACATACAACAACACATATGCCCTTTAATAGTTCCCTTGAGAGCATTTTACTAGGTCATTCACCATTGGCTCCTTAGGTATTTTTATCAAGCAAATCAAGCTCATTTTTCCTAAGGCATTTAAACTACATTGAGATAGTTTGTTTACCTCTTTTCCTCTCAAACTTCTTTCTTGTTTCCTTGAACCGAAAATCAGCAAGGAGTTTGATCACTTGTCAACTTTCTAATCAATATACATATAAGGGTAATGATCTTATGAATTCACACTTAAACTCATATACAAACCCTAGTTTATCATAAGTGTTTTAATACACTAAAATGATATTTACCTTTGAATTTGAAAGAGAACTTGGTTAAGTAGCAAGATAGGACTCCTCCTAGTCCTTTGAAGTTTGAATTAAGCTAAGAAGAGAGCAAAACAAAACACCATTGTGAGGTGAATTTTCGGACATGTACCAAAATGAGAGGAAACATGGTTTTTCTTTGATTTTCCTTACCTTGAAGCATAAGAGAATGACAAGGCATGAAAATATGAGCTCAAGCTCCTTCAATGGTGAATCTCCATGGCACCAAAATTGAGTTCTTGAAGATTTGAAAAGAGGGAAATGAAGAGCTTGACTTAACTAAGACAAAGGTGGTCTTGAAATTGAATTTGGAGCATGGAGTCATGAGTTGCAAGCATTCAAATATGGAGAATGGTATATGGCTGTAGCAAAACCGTGAATGGAGAGGAGGAAGAGAGGTTGGAGACGGTGGGAACAAAGAAGGAAAAGAGATAATGAAGGAAAGGTAAGTTTGTAAGATATTTATGCTTAAAGTAATTAGTTCTTTTGCTTTATTACTTTCCTTAGTTATTGATTGGCCAAGTTTGGTGAGTCACACATGGAAAAAACCGGCCCCTTAATTTTTTAGGCCAAATCATGGTCTTTGTTGACCAATTAACTTACTTATATTGACTTATGTCATAAACTAGCATTTTTTGTTACTATTCACAAAAACAAGGCACATAGTTGTGAAATTTTTGATTTCCCATTGATTTAGACCTCCAAATGTGATACTAAGTAGTACACATGTTAATTAAAGAGTAATGATGGACATTTAGCCATTCAAAACTCCTTTACAAGACAATTTTTCAAAAATGTGCTTTAAGACTCCTTAAAGCACATTTTGTGTTTTAACTGGTTTTCAATCTTGGTTTTCTTTAGTATAGGTGTGACCTTTAGGTCTTATACAAATTTATCCCAAGCTTAGAGCACATTTTTGCCCATATTGACTTTAAGGCATTTATTTGTGTTTTGTTTGGTTTAATTGTCTACCAAGGTTTCCTAAGGACTTAATTAGCCTTATTAAATCATAGTTGAATATTATGAAGTCTTGGTAGGCTCTTTGGGTCCTAACCAAGTTCACTCCAAGCTTAGAGCCTGTTTTTGCTCAAACTATATCTTAGTGCTTTATTGCATTTTACTATGGTTTAAATTGTTCACTGATGTTTCTAAGGCACTTTTTAGCCTCTACATACCATAGTTTAAATGTTTAACAACATATCAAGGTTTGGGGTATTTCAACCTCGGTTAACATGCCGAGCAGTCAAGAACAACCAGCTTGCAACGCACCGACCGTGCAATAGGCAAGAAGTGAAGTAATGGAACCCGAGACGAGCGTCTACGGGGCCACAAATATTAAAAAATGGCACTAGCGGTATACCAACCGACTAAGGAAACTACAACGTAGTACCCAAACCAGAGACAAGTGTTAGTAACCACGACAAATGCGTGGAACGGGCTACGAGGAAAATACAATACAAAAAAAAGGGGACTCCAAGAATGGGAAACACCTTAGTTAATGATTATTATGTGACGACAGTGAGAAGTCACCCAGAGGATTTATTGTCAAGAATGTAAGGTGAAGTAAGGGCCAACAAGGCCACTGATGATAGTGCAGGTAAGAACAATACCGTAACCGGTGTGAGTGTTTAACCGATAGCCAGTTAGCATGGCGCACTTGCCATGGCAAGTGCTGCTATAACAGGGTTGTTCTGGAAAATTTTAACAACTACAAAGTACTTAGTATAGTACCACGAAGTTAAGTGAGATCATCATAACTGTGGAAGGGCTTAACAGCCTAACCTTTATAATTGGAAATACACCAGTCAGCAAGAAGCTAGACTTGGTTGAGGCAAGAAGACGTTGTGAAACCAAGAGAATTTTTCTTTCAAACTCAGATTTATTTCAAACTCTTTTCTTTCAAAAAACAAATTTTCTTTTAAACCAATACTTCTTTCTAACCTTCTTTTAAAAAAAAACCAACCAGAGGACCTACACCGGCCTCAGCGATTTGAGCAACCGAAAAGGAAACCGGTAAACCCAAGGGTAGCTACCCGAGGGAATGGATGGAGTTCATAGTGATACAACAACAGAGAGACTTTCCCTTGATTAAGTTCGGGAAGCACGAAATGCATATTTTCAAAGGACAATATAAGGGAGTTGACAACAGAATACTTCTCATATGCGTGTGACGGACACTACGAGTGTACCAACTGAAATGTGGGATGACCGTACTCCGATAGGAGCTTGTGGGCCTGACAGACCTTCTTATGGGTTAGTCGGGTAAGTAGCAATGTATCAGTATGGTACCCCACATATGTATACGAGTAGAGTCAGGAACACGGGAAGTAGTCAACTCCGTACTACGGCTAGTAGTAAAAGTCAAGCAAGAGCAATGGATTACCAAGAATGGTTGAAGTAAAAGAACCTAGTTAAGTTAAGAAGACTCAAGGAATTAGTGAATTTATTTCAAGGAAATGTTTAAGAGTCAGGAAACACGAAGTGCACTGACTGTTATGTAAAGACAACAGATGTGTCTTAAGAATCCTGAAGGATAAACATGATAGCTGGAACGTTGACCTAGCCTATACATGACAAGGTAGATGCCTAATGTGGACACATTAATGTGGAACGAACGAGATGAATCTCCCGGAATGATCACCTGGACTACAGGGGAATAACGATCTTCACAGACGAGGATAGTAAACCTAGCTAAGAACGCAAAATGGCGTGGTTAACTAAACACACCAATAAGTGCAAACCAGATGTAATCGCATAACCTAGCAATGCCCAGGAGCAATCCTTGGAGGGTGTTTGCATCAACAGTTGTTGTACGAAATGACATGACAGAACCACAAGAGTTGAAACTTATACTCCGTAAAACATAAGTCGTCAGGAGGAAGTCTGACATCCTTGAAGGGGCATCCTATGAAAGGAAGCGTGATGCATCGACCTTGTCATGGAGCCCAATACAACCTCTAAACCATGTAATGTTGTGTAGAAAAGTAAATGTGTGGGGACAGCCTGCAATGAGCAGAGGTCGAGGCAGTGAGGCTTATAAGCCACAAACAAGTGTGTTATGTAAATTTGATCGATTACAGGAGTTTATGTTATATAAGTAAATAGAGCGAATAACGAACCACTACTTTAAGAGTGGGGATACCTCTTGATATTGTGAGACCGCAACAGCGGTAGTTATGTGAACCAAGTCCAAGAAATATGTTAAAAATTGACTGTATTGTTACTACCCAAGAATGATTGGAATGGGAATAATATGAAAAGTAGTGCTTATACCAATTGTGGAGACCGGAAGGGTAATAAGTCTAATAGCAACCACCATAGGTGTGTGATGCTAAATGTGTAATCAACAATGCTCAAGGAGCATAAAGACTTGAAGAATAGCGTATTCAACAATCAGCCAAATAAGTGGTGAAACACAGTGTAACGGCGAAAGCTAATATAATAGCGGGTGTAGTGTGAGTTGATGTTATACAATGAGTAAGAGCACGGTGCGCAGTAAGCGACCGTTGTATAAGTATTGTTAAACGATAATATGGAAACTAACCACAGTTATGAGTTAGGCTCAGTGGAGATACAACGGTAAGTGATAGCAATGAACTAGGCAGTAAGCCAGTAGCTAGTATTACGAGATAAGAATCTTAGTGAAACACAGTGTGAATTCCATTGCGAATCGCATAAGAGATTTCCTGTCAAGGGTTTACGCCTCTGCACACTGTATGACTGAGTGTTTTGGTATTGCACTTGCGCAGTAATGATCGAGTGGGATAGCTAGGACTTGGGAAATTGTTAATGGTGGTGGAAGTAGAAAGCGACTTATAACGCTATAATGACCGATGCATAGGAAATGCAGGGTCGTACCAAGGATAGAATACATGTACAAAACCAAATTTGGAGGCATGATTAACAACAAGTAACTACAGTAGCACTAAATACCAAATATCGGTATGGAATATACCTCGAGTGTGGGAAATAACCGAGATAGCACTACACATTAGGTAGTAGCTCAACCTCAACCGACAGTAAGTTGGAAGGAATCAAGTCAATCATTGTGAAATACGTAGCATTTTTCGCAGTAAGTTATTATAGAAGTGGATGGAAAGTTTTGAAACTCACCGAATTCACTCACGGTAAGAGATACCACGCGTCGGTTGAGAAACCGTTATTACCAACATAAAGGTGATAATTGGAGATGTACAATACAGTAAGAATAACGAGTGGGGATAACTAAGCTCTACAGTTATCAGAGTTGCACAGCAGAAACTAGTGTGCCAGTGATTTAAGTGTAGAATGTGCATAGTGAACATGAGTGAATGGCTAATTATTAATGCCTAGAAGCCTCACAGGCCAGAACCAAAACCAGTTAAGAGTTAAAGCAAACTCCAATGAGGATTCTTGGTTTAGGGACTAAACCGCCAATATGGTTAAGATCCTCTAACCATAACACATTGTATACACCGCGTGGAAGTTGAAACACTTCACGATGGTAGAACTTTTTTTTAAACCAATTTTCATTGGTTGATTACGTGGGCGAAATCCTTTTAAGGGGGTAGAGCGCAAAACCGCTTAGTGTGTTTTACCGTACAAGTGTACGTGACCTATGTTGTGCATAGCACAAAATGATTTGTTTGGTTGATTGGTGCGTGCGTTTCATAAACGTACGCATTCATTCATGGTTTAATTGTGGTAATTTTGCACAGGAGATGCCATTGTGATAAGTGTGACTACTTTGTTAATTGTTGTGTGGTAGTACAAGTATAAGGGAGTAAAGAAACTCCCGGGGAACAAAAACCCCGACAGTGTATAAATGTAAAACCGTGTGTTGTATTTTGATAAAATATATGTATATATGTAATATAGTGATTCAGGAAAGGGTGTGAAACCGACGTAGAACCTAGTGAGAATAAGATTCCCTAGGTAACTGGATTAAAGTGAATGGAGATAATTGATAGACGGAGTTCTATCCTTTGGAGATGTAATGATTATGACTAGAAAAACTAAAAGATAGAAAATTGGAAATGAGTGTATTATTTGATGCTTGAAAATGAAGTGGGGGGTGGAACTTGATTTGCATGTGATCAAGGGAAGCCAAACACAAATTGGGGTGGAAGGATAGTTCAACATTGATGCTGATCACATCAGGGTTGGATGATTCTTGAAGCTCCCTTAAGTGGTCACAATTAACCACGCTAAGAAAAGAAGCAAAGAGTATAAGTTGGACTTGGAGTTGTATATGTTTTCAAAAGGATTTTGAATCGGTATTTATAAAACGTCGATAGATATGTTATATAATGAAAGCTCTCTTACTTAACCTCATAAAGAATATTTTTGTAGCACTTGCTCACGAGCCGAGGACGTATGAGCCTTTGTCTTCGGACCGGTTGTGGAGGGTGATTTTTCGGTATGAGGGGGTCTATCTAAATATGGTTCTTGACCGAAAATCCTAGATCCTAAAATGCCATTCTGTGGAGGGTGAAAACCGTTATTCATGGCGTTCCTCAAATACCTACTCTATTGTCCGTCTTTCCCAGAAAGCATGAGGGGAATGCTAGTGAGCACTACACCCGCTCTCGATGGGCTCCACGCGGACTTATCCCCTAAGGGTGGAATTGACTAGAGTCGCCACCTAGTTTGACCTAAGGAACTAGGATGGGAGGTCGGGTTCTAAGAACCGTTAATTGACCCTGAGATTGTTACCTATAGATAGGGCTTATCTGGTCATATCTGAGATTTCATGTGGGTTCGCACTGGGTTACACCCCTTGGAAGTGGCAACGACCACGACTTCGGATTGGTGCCCGAGGAAACCTCGGTCTCCAATTGTCAGGATTGTCTTCTTTCAAAACCTTATTAGAGAGATTCAGTTGAAGCCAAAGGATATGATTTGAGTGCGGATTAAGGAGTAGATGATTTTGAAGAGTTTGAAGAAATGAGCTGATCTTGAAGTATTGGTTCGTGGGAATGGTAAAAGGGTTGAGAGGTTTTGATTATTTTCGAGGGAATTGAGTTTGACTCGGCTTTTGTGGGGCTAAGGGCATTTTGGTCATTCCTGTAGAGTTAAGGGATGTTTGGATCATGTGTTGGAGTTGAAGAGTTTCCTGGGTTTATTAGGCTTATTTTTTAGAGTGGTCGAATTTTTGAGGTGTTTTGGGGGAATCAAATGGGTTGAAGAGGGATTTGGGTTTTGAGTATGATTGAGTGTGAGAAAGGATATTCGATTCGCAGATGTTCAGGTAGATGTTTCGGGTTTCAGATGACTTAGGTTTTTGAGAGTGTTCGAGAATTTGAGGCCTTATGCGACGTGGAGTTAGTTTAGAGAGGGATTAAGGAATGTATGACTTGCAGTTCTAATGGGAGAGTTGGGTTGGTTTACTCAAAATTGTCTCTCTTAAAGTTTTTTTTTAAACCAAGAAGCCATTTTTTGTTGTAAAAGGGCGGATAATCCTGAGGGATTACCCTATGTACCCCCTCGAACATGACGCTTAATTGACGGTAAGTGCCAAGGCTCGACAGATGGGGCAATGAATTTATGTCGAAAAATAGGATTCAGAGAGAAACACCATGAATGAGATGTTCTCGGTCGAACCCTAATAACGTCTCTAACTCTTGGGTTTTAAAACGTTAAAAATCGAAAACATTGAAATCGAGCGGAAGGGAGTTACACGATTCTAAAATCTCGGCTGCAACTAGGAAGGTCGTTACTTCCATAGCACCCTGCCTTGTAAAATCTAGGCTGCAATTAGGGGAGGTTTGTCACCCTAATGCCCCGCCTAAAGAAATCCAGACTGCGACAAAGGAGGTCATGACCCCAGTGCCCCGCCTTAGATTTTTATTTTGGAAGGGAAACAAGTGGTGCCTAGCTAGGAAAAAAAACGCTCTTTGAAGGTGTTAGACATCCCATGTTCCCCGAAAACGGTTTAGTTTTGAGTTTGAAAATTGAGTTGGAAGACTTTTTGAAGTTGTTCGGAATCCTCGGTGAAGAAACACTGATTTTGGGAAATGTTTTTAGGAGAAAACTTTCTGTATATGTGAGAAGAACTTTTTGCAATTGAGAAGAGTTTTCCGTGATGTGAGAATAGTTTTTCCTTTAAAATTCCATAAAATGGTTTCTTTGAGAACTTCATGAAAACTTGAGTAAAATGATGGTTTGAGACTCTTTTTTGTTTTTGGATTTTGAAAGAGATTTACAAGTTGAAAGTGAATCGGGTTTGAAAAAATGTGTTGGAATTGATTTGATTTGGTTTGACTTGTATTTGAAGATGAGACGGGTCAAAGTTCGGGTTTGGTCAATGATTGGGTCAAGGTCATGGTTTTCTGGTCAAGGTCAAGGTTTTCTGGTCAAGGTCAAGGTTTTCTGGTCAAGGTCAAGGTTTTCTGGTCAAGGTCAAGGTTTTCTGGTCAGGGTCAACATTCGGTCATGGTCAACATTCGGTCAAGGTCAACATTCGGTCAAGGTCAGCATTCAGGTCAAAGTCTGACCGGGTCAAAGTGAGGTTGGTCAAGGTTCGATCAGGTCAAAGTTTGGGTCAAAGGTCAATTTTCAGGTTAAAGGTCAACCTTTGGGTCAAGGTTTGATTCTTGTGGACTTGACTTGATTTTTGTGGACTTATGCTTGATTTTTGTGGACTTATGCTTGATTGATTTTGTGGATTTGGGTCTATTTTGGATTCTGGGCCTTGGCATTGCTCTTGGATTTTGGGCTTGAGCCATGAGTTTTGGACTTGGGTTGTGGGTCCTGGGCTTGGGCTGAGTTTCGGAGTTGGGCCGTGTTGAATGTGTCATTTGGGGCCGTGGGTTTTGAGTTTTGGACCGAGGTGTAGGGTTGGGCCGAGAGGGGTTGTTGGGCTGAGATGGTTTTGAGCCGAGGTTTGGACTTGGGCCGAGGTTTGGACTTGGGCCGAAATGTGGACTTGGGCCGAGTTGGTTTGGGCCGAGTTGGTTTGGGCCGAGTTGGTTTGGGCCGAGTTGGTTTGGACTTGGGCCGAGACGATTTGAGCCGCGGTTTGGACTTGGGCCGAGTTGGTTTGGGCCGAGGTTTGGATATGGGTTTGGGTCGTAGGTTTGGATATGGGTTTGGGCCATAGGTTTGGATATGGGTTTGAGCCATAGGTTTGGACTTGTTTTGGGCCGAGGTTTGGACTTGTGCCGAGACGATTTGGGCCGCAGTTTGGACTTGGGCCGAGTTGGGTTGGGCCAAGGTTTGGATATGGGTTTGGGTCGTAGGTTTGGATATGGGTTTGGGCCATAGATTTGGATATGGGTTTGGGCCATAGGTTTGGACTTGTTTTGGGCCGAGGTTTGGACTTGTGCCGAGTTGGTTTGGGCCGCGGTTTGGACTTGGGCCGAGATGATTTTGGCTTCAAGTTTGGATTGGGTTTTGGGCCGGGTCAAGGTGATTGGCTCAAGTTTGAAGAAATCAGAGAAATTTTTTTTTAAAAAAAAAGTTGACTCAAGGTCAAACAGAAGAAAAAGATTGATGACACTAAAGAAGTAAAAATTAGAGAGACAATTTGAATTTCCATTGGATCGAACACCGTTACGGAGGTGAAGTTCATGACTAAGTATTCATATATTTTTTTTGATCGAGCTGGATGTACAATTTTTATCTTAATAAATGGATGGTTTGGAAAGTTTTATAATAGAAAGGGTTGCACCCACCGTCCGGACTCTACGGCCCGTTTGAGTGAGACAAGCCCTTGATCCTGAAAGCTTTTCTAGAGTGAGCCTCGAAGGCCCACTAAAAGGGGTCAACCTAATGGGCTGTCTAGGGCCACCTGTCCTAGCCCGGTTTGGCTAGTTATGGGCTAAGTCTGAGTTAAACTAGATTTGGGCCCAAGTTTAGGCAGGCCCAAAAAGATCAAGCCCATACGATTTCACCAGTAACAAAACATCATCAACAAAGTGTAGTCGTAAACTTCAACAGCCATGTAAACAAAGCACATGAATTTCAAAAGCCACCCAATAAATAATGTATATAAGAACAAGAGTCTAGGAGGTTGTCAAAGCAGCATGTATGCGAGGGTGGATTTCAGAATAACCAAATAACAAATCCGGTTTAATTAATCCTAGAAGTGTAAAAAAGACAGAGGACAAAGTGAGCCCTACTGTGTGGGTTGCTAATCAATTGCTACTTTCCTCTACTTATTTCTCTTTCAGTGGTCAGTCAAAGGTTACAGACAAGAATAGAAATCCAAAAGAATGAGTATATAGAGAGAAAAAATAATTGTGTATACAACCCAAAACTGTAGTTGCTATTCTAGGTTTTGTTTTTTTTACACAACAGAACTCACAGGCCTTATTCAAATCCCCTTTCAGTTTTTCCTTTCGCAGTCAAATTTAAACACAGAGAGAGAAGGATATGAATCAGAGATTTGCAACGATACTAAAAAAACATTCAGACATTCTCTCAATCAGTATAGCACAGGTTGCTAGATTCATACAAAATGACATTCCCATCAGGAATAACCGAAACAGGCATAGTAAAGCTTGAGTTAGGAATTGGTGTACCAGAATGTGCAGAAATGAAAATCCCTGTGAGATTAACACATCAGGAAAGACAACAGGTGATAGCAGAAGTCAGGTGAACGAACAAGACATTATAAAAAAAACAAAAAATGGGTAAACTGAAGGTATGAGGTTCGGTTTACTTATCACTGGGGAGCCATATCAGTCTCTGCAAAAGAACAAACTCGACAGGTTTCACATACAACACAACGTCAATAAGCAGTGAACTCTGTACTGATGAACCAAATCCAAGCCCCCGTTGAGCAATAGACACGCATAATAGGAGGGAAATACCTCTTAAAGCGGATATCAAAACAACATCACAGGGATCTAAAGCTCTCACTAAACTCAGTCAAGGGGAGCAAACAGAACCAAATGCTCTAAACAGATAACACCAATATGCGTAACAGAAATTAAAAAAATGGGGCAACCTAGTAACAGAGGGTGCCTATTGATACCATAAATTGTGCGAATCGTAAACCTAAAACAATATGCACGAGCTGGATTCCAGGTCAGTTATCTTAGCAGAATCCAAAACATAACGGAATATCAATGACTGAAATGAACTGAATAACAGAGGCGAACAGATGTAATAGAGTCTCAGTCGGAGTACATAGCAGGTTAATGTCTCGTTTCTTGCCTTGTTCTTGAACTTCAAGGTTCATAGCAGGCTGAATATCCATCCAAAAATTATACGAAGCAGAGAAGATCGACATAGAGTGAGAGGCATGAGAGAAAAAAAGGAAACGAACGGAGTAAGGGATGAGGACTTATATTTCAGATTGTCTCTGGAAACCATATCCTCTTCTCTAATAACCATTCAAAACAGATGCATATTCTAGAACCAGTGGCATGCGAAATGGAAATTCGGGACTCTGGTTCTGAAATGTGAAAGACAAATAGGAGAGGATAAACCGATTCTCCTTCTGTTCTCTCCTTTGAAAATATAGGACTACTAAATTACAGTGCAAAACCGAGAATTAGTTCGTGAGAAAAATTGAAAGCCGGATGAAACGAACAAAACAAAATCGAGTATATGTATGTACAGAAAAGACGGAGGAGTAACGTAATCGAAGATGTTCTTGCAAGGGAACTCGAAATCAAGGGGAAGAAACATAATAAGTAACAAGAAAGAAAGAAAGAAAGCTAGAATCGCTTGCATGGAAGAAGCCGGCGTGACATACTCTGCCCTTGGAATGTCGAAATCAAAGAAGAAACTCAAGGGCGTGGGTTGGGAGGGATTTTCTGGCGGATATTGGTGGTGAAGGGTAAGGTATTGGTGACAATTGGAAGGCCGGCGAAGTTTTCGAAAGCAGAGATGAATTTCTTTTGGGTTTTTCGAGTCTCCGAGAAGAAGAAGCAAGGTTTCAGTCTGTTTGCTTTCTCTTTCGATGTTTTTGAATACTAGAAGGAAGAGAATGTAGGGGACAGGAATAATGGGGATCGATGTTAGTCGGGTGGTTAAAAAACGTGCCTCTACTGTAGGGTATAGAGGTTATATTATAATGGGTTAGACAGGTGTCAAAACTAGGATTTTGTTTGGGCTGGATTTTTATTTTTGGCCTCTTGGGCTGTGTCTGGACCGACTGAAAGAGAGAAAGGGAGTAACTAAAAAAAACGAGACTAAGGTGTTGCCACCGAGTTTCGAACTCAGGTTGCCCAACAACACTCATTACCCCTTACCCGGCTGGACTAAAGCAGAACTCTGCATATGAGCATGGAAGACTACTAATATTTTTCGAAACGAGTTAAAATGAACAGAAAACGCCACCTTGCTTGCGCCAGGTTTTGAACCCGGGTTGGCAAAGTGTCTAGTGGGTACGCTGACCAGTTAAGCTGGATCGACTTTAAGTATATTTGCGGGAGAAATAATACAAGATCTCTCATTTCGACTGGATAACTCTCCTAAAAAGCTATGCATCCAAAAGAAAATATATACAATAGAAATGAGATGATTAATCTGATGACATAAAAGTATGGAATACAATTAAAAAAAAGGTTAAAAAACGTAACGAGATATAAAAAATAAAGGAATAGCATATGTACATGAAATAATGAAAATTAATGCTCGTAATGAAGATAAAACACTTAAAATAAAATGGAAAATAATTGTAGTAAAAAAGGAAACACGAAATAATAAAAATAGTAATGATAAAACAGAGAAAGTCAACAGGAAATAATAAATAATGGTAAATGTATAAATCAATCGAGTACATAAAATTACACTAGGTAATAACAAAACCGTGAAATATTTTAAAACAACAGCTACGAGAATGAGTATACAAAATGAAGCAGGTTAAAATGGATTACAATAAAAGGCTCGTGCTCCCTTTTCCATAGGAAAGTGAGGTTTAAATGTCGGGAAAAAGAAATTCCTTTAGTTGAAAACGGGGACGACCGCCTTGTTTCTGAAAGCGAGTTTATTTTTGTATTTTTGTTTTAATATAAAACGGGTGAGAATTTTTGGTGTCTACAGATGGCTCCCCTTGATTCAATTTTGCAAGCCCTTGCAGAATTGGATCAAGGTTGACGGGGCGCCAAAAATTCTCACAACAGTTTATGCTTTGTTTTTATGGGTGCAGGTGCACAGGGACTTATGACGGACCCCAGATTGCGGTGATTGATGGTATGAGGACTAATGACGGGCCTCAACTAGATCTCGGTATCTAGCTCTAGGACTAACGACGGGCCTAGAATACAAGCAACCAACCTATGCATGAGGACTAAAGACGGGCCTCAACTAGAACTCGGTGTCTAGCTCTAGGACTAATGACGGGCCTAGAATGCGTCTTCGAAATGTATGAGGACTAATGACGGGCCTAAACTAGATCTCGGTGTCTAGCTCTAGGACTAATGACGGGCCTAGAATACAATCGGTATATTGGTTATGCATGAGGACTAATGGCGGGCCTCAACTAGAACTCGGTGTCTAGCTCTAGGACTAATGACGGGCCTAGAATGCATCTTCGAAATGTATGAGGACTAATTACGGGCCTCAACTAGATCTCGGTGTCTAGCTCTAGGACTAATGATGGGCTTAGAATACAATCGGTATATTGGTTATGCATGAGGACAAATGACGGGCCTCAACTAGAACTCGGTGTCTAGCTTTAGGACTAATGACAGGCCTAGAATGCATCTTCATAATGTATGAGGACTAAAGACGGGCCTCAACTTGATCTCGGTGTCTAGCTCTAGGACTAATGACGGGCCTAGAATGCAATTGAAAGTATGAGGACTTATGACGGGCCTCAACTAGACCTTTTGACATCTAGCTATAGGACTTATAACGGGCCTATAATACTTTGATTGAGTTGTACGAAACCCGTTGTTTTGAGTGGTCAATTTGAGGATGACTTTGGTTACGGGTTGATCCGAGATTGGATGCTTTTTGGTTGCTTCCATGAGGGATGTGATAGCCCAATGTTTTTGTTGATGTGGCCCTTGACTTTGTCAGTGTGGGTCTGAAGTTTCAGTTTTGTTTTGACAGTCTTGCCCGATGTGCACTGTAGCTTCGGGATCCTGTAGGACTCTTGGCTCCAGAGTTTCGGGATGGCTCCGGTGTGGCTCCTGAGTTTTTGTTTTGGTTTTGAGATTGTGTGGTCGGGTGGCTCCGGTGCGGTCAGATGGCTCCGGTTTGACGTGTGACTCCCGTGTGAGCAACGGCTCTAGGATGGTTAATGGGTTTGGCTTTGACATGATCCGAGGGCTCTGGTATGATCGGATGGCCCCATTGCGGTTGGGTGGCTCCGGCACGGCCCTGAGATGGCTCCGGTGTAGCCTCGAGATGATCCTCTCGATTGAGGCGGGTTACTCCATAGAGTGATGGCAATGACCTTGTGGTTCGAGGGGAGGAGGGTTTTCGTTTGGGACGGGGTCGCACCCTGAGAGGGTTGCCTACGTACTTAACTCCCTGTTGAGATCAGACCTTACGTAGTTCAAAAATTTGGCTGGTGAGGAGTTCGGTGGTGAGGAGGGATGTCTTGCGGGGCATTTACTTTGAACGGCGCCCGATGACGTTTAATCTTTTGTTTTGATGGCTGCAGTTTCTGAGAGTGGTTGTCGTGCCGGTTGGTGAAGGAGACAGGCTCTATGCTGTGGCTTCCCTTTCTAAAAGAGCATACTCATCTTTCTCTTTCCGTGGTGTAGGATATTATATCCGAACCGATGGATGCAAATCTATTCTACATGCATTTTTTTTAATTGGATATGATTTAATGCAAAGAGGATGTCGTGTCAAGGTGAGCTCGGCCAAGAATTCTAGTTGAGTCTGATTAGTCATTTCTAAGCCACTTCTTTCTTGAAAAAGCTTCCCGAAAGAGGTCTCTCGGGATCTCTTATACCTTTCCGTTTCCTTTCGTAGGTCAGTTAGGCTTTCTTTAATCGGGGTGATGAACACTCGTTTTTTCTCTACCTTCTTGATTTCATCGACACTTGTTTGTGCACAATTGTATTGACAAGATCGGACGCGTTGTGGCCGTTCGTGTTTCGAATTTGGTACTAGAGGGGTATGTGACATGGGACTAGAGGGTTCGTTTGAGGACTGTGGAGCTTTGGTGCAACGGAGGATATGCTTCACCTTTACCATGGATGGAGTGGTTTTTGGACTCCTTTAGCATTTGTGCGGATTAATATGTGTTCTCATTTTTGATTTGCTACTTCCTTTGAGTAGTCTTTTTGTATTTCTTCGTGTTTGACATTTCCGGTCTCATACATTTATCAAGTGTGGAGGTATCGAGTGATGTGAGACTTTCATTTCCTTTCTTTATTGTTTTGAGTGTTTTGTGTTCTGTTCCTCTCGTTTTCATCCTCTTTGGGTATTTCTTTCAAGCTCTCTTCCATGCTTTGAATGGTGGGGAAAGAACCATGGCTCCAGCTCTCTTTTTTTTTTATCCTCTTTTGCAGGGGTGAATGATTGTGTGATGTGGGGTGGCATATCGTGGAGCTGTTTTCGAAAGGATTTTCAATGAACGGCTCAGCGGGGCTCACTAAGGGATCATTTTTAGGGTCAATAAGGTTTTTGGCCTTGTGGAGGTTTTCTTCGATCCTAGGTGCCTCGTCATCCCTATTGACAGATAATTGTTTCCTCTACTATTCCCAAATTTTGACATGAATGGTAACGCGCTTTTCTCATCAACATTTGGTTCCAATGGAGGATCCTCACATGGTGCTTCAAAATTTAAACGCGTCAGGCGCTCTGGGTTTTGCACGCTCTGTGTTTCTCTCACGCACTCGACTCTCACGGGAGGTTAGGAATCCTTTCAAGACCTCTTCGGGGAAAATGATACAAGAGTTCGGCGGCCTTTGATGACTTATGTGACTTTCCTAGAATTAAAGATCGAGATACGCCTCGACACTAGGGATATGCAAATGTAAAAGCAATTAAGCTAAACCTAATGCAGATGATAATGATAACTTTTGTGTGTATGCGTTTGTTTTTTTTTGTGGATGCGTTTTTTGTGGATGCATTTTTTTTTGGATGCATTTTTTTGGATTTTAATGACGGTTCATACATAATATCGTTTCAGCCGGTCAATATTGACAAGGCTTTGTAATTTCTCTCCGTCCAAATCTGTCAGTAATACAACACCGTGAGGGGTTATTTCCTTGACCAGATAAGGGCCCACCCAGTTCGGTTTGAATTTCCCTCGTGGGTCTGGCAAATCCTTTCTCAGCTCTTTTAGGACGAGATCACCCACTTGGATATTTCGTTCTCTGACCCTTTTGTTAAATGCTCTTGCCATTCTCTTCTGGTAACCCTGGATGTGATATAATGCCTGTAGGTGCTTTTCATCAAGAAGAGCAAGACTGTCATAACGTTGTTGTAACCAGTCACTTTCAGCAATTTTCAGTTCGTTAGTGACTCGAACAGTGGGAATTTCAAGCTCGATTGGCAAGACACATTCCGACCCATACACCAAGGAATACGGGGTGGCTCCAGTTGCAGTTCTGACAGTTGTTCGGTAACCTTAGAGAGCGTAGTGCAGCTTTTCCGGCCAATCTTTGTACGTTTCAACCATTTTTGACAGTCACTCTTTACAGCTTTGTTGGCGGCTTTGACCGCTCCATTAGTCTGAGGTCTGTATGGAGATGATCTGAGGTAGCGGATTTTGTATTTTTCCATGACCCGGATAGTGTCTCCGTCAAATTGGGGACCGTTGTCTGATACGAACTCTGAGGGAACCCTGTATCGGCATATGATATCCTGCTCGATGAATTGGGCAACTTGCTTTGATCCGATGTTCACGAACGACCGTGTCTCTACCCATTTGCTGAAATAGTCTATCGCTACAAGGATGTAGCGGTGTCCATTTGAAGCTTTGGGGTGGATTTCTCCAATGATGTCGATTCCCCATATAGAGAACGGTCAAGGAGCCGCCATGGCTATCAGGGGTAGGGGAGGCAGGTGTTGCAAGTTAGCATGGGTCTGACACTTGGCGCACTTTTTCACAAATGCGTGATAGTCGGCTTCCATTGTTGTCCAGTAGTACCCTAGTCTGAGGATTTTTCGGGATAGGGAATGTCCTTCAACATGGGTCCCACATACTCCCTCGTGGACATCCTCAACGATCTTATCAGCCTCTTTTCTGGTCACACATAAGTGTTGAATTCCATTCGGCATTCTCTTGTAGACCCTGGTTCCGTATATCACATACTGATTTGACATTCTTCTCAAAGCAATACGGTCCTGCTTAGTGGCTTCTGACGGATACTCTCCTTTTCTGAGGAAATTCTCAATGTCCACGAACCACTCATCTTCGGTTTCTTTTGCTTCGATGGCTCCAATCTCGAATGAGGGCACATTAGTCATGGTTATTCACAAAGGGAAGTACAATGAACTGGTCGGTACTTGGACTACTGAAGCCAAGGAAGCCAAAGAGTCAGCAAAGATATTTTGGCTCCGGTTCACACGCTTGAAGGTCACGTTTTGAAAGCAGGTGATTACGTGCGAAAGGTAGTCGTGGTAGGGGATCAATCGTTCTTCTTTGATCTCCCAAGTCTGGTTGACTTGTGAAATAACCAGATTAGAATCACCAAAGACCTCCAACTCCACCACTTGCAATTCTAACGCCATCTCGAGCACCAGGATGCAGGCTTCGTATTCTGCCATGTTGTTAGTGACCGGATAATCGATTTTTACCGCAGCTAGAAGTAGATCCCCCTCCGGATGGATCAACAAGATCCCGGCCCCTTTACCCTTATGGTTGACGGCTCCATCAAAGTACAGCCTCCAACAGGTTTTCTGTAATGTCATGATTTGTTCATCCGAGAAATCATCATTTCCAAAGAACTCGGATGCTACAGGGCATTCTGCCAGATGCTCGGCTATGGCACTCCCTTTGATCGACTTCTGAATTTTGAAAGTGATATCGAACTCAGACAACAGTTGGGACCATCTGGATAAGCGACCGTCAAGAATTGGCTTTTCCAGCAAGTACTTTATAGGGTTCATGCACGCAATTAGATGGACCTCTTGCCCTAACAAGTAGTGCCTTAGCTTCTTCGTAGCCCAGACCAAAGCAGCACAGATTTGTGAATGTTAGAGTATCGTGTTTCTGCATCGACCCATTTCTTACTGATATGGTAGATCGACTTTTCACGTGGTGGGGATCCTTGTTCCTGGGCCAGCATGGCGCCCATTGACGTTTCTCGGGTAGTGAGGTAAAAGATCATTGGTTTGCCCTCCTGGGGCGGCACCAAGACTGGTGGGTTCTGCAAATAGGTTTTTATCTTCTCAAACGCTTCTTGACACTGTTCATTCCATACTGTAGATGCATCTTTCTTCAACAAACGGAAGATAGGCTCACAGGTCTCGGTTAGCTGCATGATGAATCTTCTGATGTACTGAACTCTGCCTAAGAAACCTCTGATTTCTTTTTCGGTGTTTGGAGAAGGCATTTCTTGAATGGCTTTATCTTATCTGGGTCTACCTCAATTCCTCGGGTAGTGATCATGATGCCCAAAAGTTTCCCCCGGTCACTCCAAATGTACATTTCTCGGGGTTTAGCTTCATTTGGTACTTCCGCATCCGATCAAAGAACTTTCTCAGGTTTATCAAGTGATCCTCCCGTTGGGTAGCTTTGACGATCATGTCGTCTACATATACCTCCACCTCCTTGTGAATCATATCATGCAGTAAAGTAGTGGCAGCCCTTTGATACGTGGCTCCAGCATTTTTCAAGCCAAAGGGCATGTTCACGTAACAAAAGGTTACCTACTGCGTAATAAAGGATGTTTTTTCCTGGTCTTCCACGGCCATTCGGATCTGATTGTAACCTGAAAACCCATCCATGAATGACAGCAGTGCATGTTGGGCTGTATTGTCAACAAGGATATCAATGTGGGGTAAGGGAAAACTGTCTTTGGGACTGGCCTCAATTAAATCCCGAAAGTCAATACACACTCGCACCTTTCCATTTTTCTTTGAGACGGCTACGATATTGGCTAGCCAGTCGTGGTAATTGACGACCCGAATAAAGCCAACACGTAACAACTTTTTAACTTCTTCTTTCACTTTCAGTTGATGCTCAGGTTTCATCCTTCTAAATGTTGTTTCTTAGGTTTGGCATTATGATACAACGGTATTCGGTGTTGGACAATGTCGGGGTCAATCCCTGGCATGTCTGCGTAGCTCCAAGCAAAAACATCGACATATTTAGTTAGCAGAGAAGTCACGTCCCATTTTTCTATTTCACTCAGACCCAAACCAACTTGCAAAGTTTTGGGGTTATCAAGTGTTCCGATATTTATTGCTACGGTGTCCTCTAAAATCTGAGTGTGGGTGAAATATTGTTCTGTGGGAGGCATATTCTCCTCGTCATATTCTTCTTCTTCAGCCTCATAGTTTTGAATTGAATCAAGTGACAAAAGAGATGAATTTTCTGAATAAACTGAAATTTCATTAATATCCAAAGAGCTGGGTAACTCAATGATTGTTAGAAAATTGCCACCATTTGTACAGCGGAAAATAAATGGTGGCTCCCCCACTCTTTCTTCTTCATCGAAATTAAGACAGATACCATTCTCATCATCAGTGCTACGAGAACTACTACTATCATTACTGCTACTACTATCACTATCGACTAGGCTGATTGAGTATGGCTCCTGGAAAATTAGCTCCTCTCTCTTATGATTGATGACAAGACACTTTCCATGGCCATCTACCGAGGGTGCGGGGTCCTTGATGACTGGTTTGGTCGTGACACTACTCTCCACTGCATCCTCGGGCATTCCTTGGTCGCATCCCTTGTCGTCATGTTCTTCAAGGCATGAGTAGAGGGAGAATAAAGTGGTCAATCAGCTCTCCCACTCCATTGTCTCCTGATTTCCTTGAGCTTGAGCTGCTTTTTGCTTATCACAACTCATATATACATATGGTTCAAGGTTAACTGGTAAGAAAGAATCTGCGGGAATTCTTACATGTGAATCTGTCAACATCATACATGGTAATTCTGTAAATCCTAACCCGGCTCCTCGACCTCCGATATATGCGGTTAGTGGCTCCTCCATGCCCTACAGCTCCTTGCCTAGCCCACTCCCCTGTTTGTAGCCCATCCGAGACATCATGTGTTGTGATGCGGGGCTATAGACACTAGGGTCGAAGTAGAGAGGAGTGATGGAAGAAGTTTGACTTACCTGTGAATGTGGCCTCGCCAATGTGAAGCCCCCGAGCGTTAACTCTCGACCCCCCGGGGTATTAATCTCAAATAGTGGGGACTCAGTTCTGGCCTCTCCCAAAACCTCCACGATTCGCCCTCCGTGTTTGAACTTTAGCTTCTGATGGACGACTGAGGGGACTCCTTTGATCTGATTGATGAACTCCCACCCCAGCAGAAGGTTGAAGGTAGAGGATATGTCTCTGACCATTGCCTCGATGGTCAGGGAGACGTCCTCATTCAGGATTGGAAGTGACAGGGTTCCCAAAACCTTTTTATGGTTGTTGTCATAGGCACTCAACGTTATGTCCATCGGCTTGAAGTCGTTGAGTCCCATGTGACGGGCTACTCAAAGCGGGCAGACATTCACCTCAGCCCCGTCATCAATCACTGTCTTGGGGACCTGGAACCCTCCAGCCTTCACAGTTATGTAGAGGGCCTTTCCCGCCTGATGAGGGATTTCGTCGTCGGTGAATGTTATGGAGAGGTCTGGAGTCCGGGACAGGTGGGCTATGATGTTGTTAACCGACGCTGGCCACTTTTTGTCCATCCCCAAGTGCCGAGCCACTGCATCTTTGTGCTCTTCCGAGATTGTCAGTAGGGACCAGATTGTGATGGGTATGCTGGTAGTCTTCAATTTTCTCAACAATTCTTCCTCTCCCACCAACTTTTCCTCTGACTCATTCAGAGAAAGGTCGTGGACTTTTTGATGCAGCATTTCTGGTTCTTCTACGAGCTCAGCGGGCTTGAAGTGCCTTCCTGAGCGGGTTAAGTGACTAATATTCTCAAAGTCATCACCCTGTTTTTCCTTGCCTGTTATCAGAAATGGTGCCTTAACAGGGGTTATAGCCGGTGGATCTTCTTCTTCGTCAGTAATCATAATGACATTGCAATCAGAAATTCTCCTTCCTCGCCTTCCGACAATCTTCTGCTGACACCATGCTTCTACCACCTCCAACGCTTTCATGGTTTTATGTAGATCCAGGGCTTCAAGGTTTAGCCCCACCACTATCTCGAGATTCTTTTCCATATGTCGTCTCACTATTAGCAGAGTGACTATGGACACCCTTCCTTGCCCTACTAGTCGTTCAACTGTGTTTCGCATTTCATGCGTCATAGCTAGATACTCTCCCATCATGGGTTGAATGTCGTAACGAATCACTGGACGGGGGGTTAGGAATGCATCGAGTAGCGGTGACAACATGATTGGTGGAGGCGGGCTTTGGGTGGCCGGCTCAGAGGAACTTCCGATGGCATCTATTTTCACAATTCTTTCCAGGTCTGATTCTCCTTCTTTCTCCCTCACCAGACTGATCATGTTCAGATGTGATGGGATCGAGTTATTCTGAGTATTGGGAGTGGTCTTAGGGAATTGAACTTCTCCTGCATCAATCAGATCATGTACCGCATGACGTAACGCTCTACAATTGTCTACATTGTGACCCTTCATCTAGTGATAGTCACAGAAGCTGTTTAAGTCAGACCCGAGTTGGGTGACCCCAGGCTTAGGGTTTGGATGCTTCAAGAGAAAACCATTTTCTCTTAACTTTTTGTATGCTTTACTCAGGGGCATTCCTAAGGCTGAGTACTGACGTTGGGGTCGAGTCTGGTAATCACGAGGGGGAGGTGTTGCCCTGTAATTCTGAGCTGACCCAGAGGACTGTGCATGATAAATGTCCTCCCCTAGAGAGGTAATAGGTTGGTAATCGGTGAGAACCCGAGGTTGCACTTGATTCACAGGTGGTGTTGGGACAGTCTTGTTGTTGTTATTGCTGTTATTACCATTGTTGTTGTGATTGTTGTTGCTATCACGGTTCTGATGGTTCTAATGGTATGAAGTTCTAGGTCCAGATCCAGAGAGGTTCAACCCTTTTAATCTTCCTTGTAGCGCTAACTCTTCGGCAACCGAAGCAGCAGCATTCAGATGTTTGAAGTCGCAGATCCCAAGGGTCTTGAGATGATCTGCATAAGGGTTTTCTAGGCATGAGGTGATTATTCTGATCTGTTCATCTTTTGTGGGTCGGTCGATCATCTGGCCAGCTACCTCCCTCCATCGGGTGATAAATTTCATGACAGTTTCATCGCTTCTCTGTCTCATTGTTTCAAGATCCCTACGAGTGATTCCTAGATGGGTGTTGTAACTGTACTGTTCCACAAATGCTTGATACACATCCTCTAGTTTCTTTCCGGAGAAATCTAGTCTTGATACCCATGTCTGAGGAGCTCCTTCGAGATAACTGGGAAAATGATCTTCATATCATTGTCAAGGCCATGCATAGTCATGACTCTGTCGAATTGGGCAATTTGGAGCTTGGTTTCAACCGGAAGTGACGGAAACCCAGCATCTTTGCTCTCTGTCCGAGCTGCATTTCTGCCAGTAACTCTTCCTTCAGGGACTTCTTCATTTGACCGAAGTCCATTGGATGGTGCTCAGCAATTGGGGCTTGGTTGTAGCCATGAATCAACTGGTTAGACGGTTGTGGTAGCAGTTGGGTATGGGGAATTGCTTCCTCGAAACGGACAGCGTGTCCGGGGGCGGTGTATTGATATGGATTGAGTTGGATGGGGTCAGGGTGTGGTGAGTTGAGATGAATGAGTTCTGGTTGTTTGGCTTGATATAGATGGGCTGTCTAGGCAGCGACTCCAGCAGGAGGGAGCGGTGGTAGTCTGGGAAATGTGGTTGGTACTGTAGGGACCGTGGTTAGGATTGAAGGTGGCATAGGTGCTCCAGAAAGTAGGTCAGCTGTTTGGAATGTGGCGGTCACTGGGTGGATGACAGTTGTTCTTTCCCTGTGATCGGTTGTGGTGTGGTGGTGTTGAACATAGGGTTTTGATTGCTCCAACATCGGTTGTGGTGTGGGGTATCCCCAATATAATCATCTTCAGGGTCATCAGTAAGGTATGGGTCATTTCCTTTGGCTGCCCTCTCTTGGCACAGTTGGTCTTCTAGCCTTTCAATGGTCTGTTTCAGCATATTCTCATTCCTTGTTGACTGTTCTAGCATACGGTAGAGACACTTGGATCAGGAAGACGTAAGTTACTGCCTCTAGCTCCTACAACTGCGCCCGCACTCGCATCAATAGCTGTGGTTGCCGGGGCACCTTCCGTGGCGGTGGGATTGATCAGGTTTTGGTCCATAGTTTCTGATGAAGTTTCGGTCGCGGTGTCACTAGCCAGCTTGCCCCGAGAATCTATTTTCCATAGTCGAGTAATGTTGGTAAAACTGGAAGAAAACTCCTGACGCTCTGCTCTGCTCTGGTTGGTTTCTGCGATACCGAGGAATATGGAATACGTGGAAGATGTCAGTATGAAAGCAAGTTAAAAAAGATGTGAGAGAGAAAAAAGGGGGGGAGGGGGCGAGAGCGTGAGAATAAAGGAGACGGTCGTCCCTGACTTTTTTGGGCAAAACATTTTTCGTAAACACCCACTTTCCAAGTGAAAAGGCGCACAGGCCTGTTTTCATTTCCAATAAAGAGGAGCAGTGACCATACCGTCATTACATAATTAAAGATTACATCCTGGGAAAAGGGAATACATCTCGATTCAAAAGGGCAAACGATGCAGAGCGTTAGTCCCGAATAAGGTAAGTAGCTACCATCATTACATAATTAGAGATTACATCCTCGGGGAAAAGGGAGTACATCTCAATTCAAAAGGGAAAACCCTGTAGAGCATTAGTCCTAAAACAAGGTAAATAAGCTACCATCATTACATAACTAGAGATTACATCCTGGGGGAAAAGGGAGTACATCTCACTTCGAAAAGAGGAAGAACAAGAAAGATACGATATATGAGTTCTAAGATAACTCAATCAAAATGAGAAAGGGGGAGCTGGTTGCCTCCTATCTACTGTCACTTCTGCTTCTTCGCCCTCTTCCCCTGTCTCCTTTCTTGGCTGGCCGATAGAGGGGCATCAAATTTACGACAATGGGTAAGTCGGGGTTTTGCATGACCACCCTGTGATTGAGAGAATACGGGGTTTATAATCCGGTCTATATCTTTTCTAACCAAAGTCTGTAAGAGTCATTCAGGTTGTAGTCCTGGTTGGAAGCTTTCGGACTGCCCACTTTGGCCCTGACCCATAGGCACTGATGATATGCCGAATGGTAGCTTTAGTATATTGGTGGATCACATGACCAGCTTCCATGGCACCCGGGATTATCTGTTCGCGACCAAACTGACGCATGGCTCTTAATGGGTATATCGTGACCAAGCGGTCCAGACCGTATAGAAGCTAACCATCATGTCCAGCTGACCCAAATGTCCCTCCTTGCACATTCCAATCTATTATGACCCATTCAATGTACATTTCATGATAAATGTCTCTGAAGCAAGCTTGCCATCCTTCCTTTTGGTGCTTCCTTCGGCTTCTAGCTGACATGTAAGTGTCCATGTTAAAGACCGAGAAGGCTGCTGGTGATAGAAGTTTGAGATGGTCGAACAACCAAATCTGTATTAGCAACGGGCTTCCTAAGAAAAAAGTTTCCAACTTTCCCGAGTATTTCCAACGGTCCAAAGATCTGACAATTTCAGCTGTGACCACCATTCTAATACTCATTCCCTTTTCAAGGGCTTCTACCAAATAGATCATCCGAGGATTGAATCTTAAAAATCACTGTCGAAAGAGATACAGTCCCATCAGGCATAGGTCCATCACTCATCTTTTGGTCTTCAACGAGAAGTAGGGCCTGTTGAATCGCCCTAAAAGGTCTTCTAACTCAATGCTCAGACTCCCAAAATCCTGCACATAGGCTTCTTCTACTTTTAGGAATTCTGCAGCAAATCTTGGGGTATTCGCCCGATCTAGGGGAATGACAGACATTGGCCGATGAGGTTCTATTTTCAGGAAAGCATCCATCTCGGCAGGCAAGGGTACTAGTTCATGCATATTGAATCTGTAGAGATGCAGTGGGTCCCAATAAGAGATTGATTCAAACAATGCTTCATACTCCACCACGGCATGACACATCTCAGCAAAGCCAAACAAGAGAGGCTTGGTGTCATAATCTGACTTGAAGTAGAGGTCTTTAAGTCTGCAGGAGAAGTTGACTTCTCTTTGGCGCTCTTCTTGATAAGCAGCGAGCTTGGATTGTCTCTCTCTAGCAAGTTGTCTCTCTCGCTCCACCGTGATTTCTTTAGCCTTCCCCTTCCCTCCCGGGACAGTTTGCAGCATGTTCAACATCGTTGCTTCCTCTGTGAAATAAAGGGAAAACGGAACAAGAAGAGGGCGTGAGAATTGGGAAATTAATTATGTAATTATGATATGATCACCACCTCTCTTTTTTGGAAATGAAAACGTTGTTTTTGAGGTTCTGAACGTTTTTAAGGAGAAAACAGAAAGGGAAATTAAGAAAAGTCCATCCTTTCATACAAAGAACGTTTTTGAAGAATGGTTTTAATTTGGAAAAAGAAGAATCCAAAAAAGACTTTGATCATTAAAGTAAACTTTTAGGACGATGTTAGTAAAACATTTGCATACAAAGTAGTTAGCTGGTTAGATCGTGGCTAATTTTGTGTGGAGCTGTAAGCGTTAATGTTGTGATAATCACTTTCCAGGTCAATCAATGCTTCCATACCACCGGAGGAACCGTCGTCCCTTCCCTGTCATCTCTCGGGGTTTTTTCTCTGCTATGTCCCTTGCAAGGCACGTCATAAAGAAAGTCCGGAGTGCTTAAGTTCGAAAGGTCAGGACACCCGAGATGGTAAAGAAACATACGCCACGGCCAGTGATGATCCGACAACACCCCACTTTTCGGGAAACTCAGGGAAGTACTGTATGGGAACGGGTCCTTGTCGTTGGCACGGTCAGGTGTGTCTAAAGTCCAAATTATTCACTGACTACGTTGTGCCATGTATGGGTATCCAGTACATACGGGATCCTCTATGGACGTGCAGCGTGACATTGGGCTTTAGAGACACCCGTGGTGCAGAGGAACAATGGAGAGCTGAGCCCATACAATCTTCAGGGTAAGGTAAAAGGGTGGTTAGACAGGCTGCATACAAGGAGGCAACTACCCATGAAACCCATCCTAGACACCGGATAAGGCAGCTGGACACTGAAGGCTCATAGCTTACTATGTGCTGGTTTTGACTCGAAAAGGTGTTTGAAAGGATCCTGAGTTGTTTCAAGGTGTAGACAACTACGGCCATACCACCTCGTGGGTTTACTCCTTAACTACGAAGGACCCATACTCAGAGGGAATCAATTGTGGACCAATTGTTAATCCCGCCCGCAGATAGTGAAGGTGACACGGAGGAATGCATGCTCCTAGACTACCCGATGCAACAATGTGTTGGCTCCTTTCTATGAAGGCCCCATTTACAAAAACCGTAAATAAGCAATTATGTCATGAATGAAGAGCAGTAAACATGAAACAGTAAACACACAATAGTAAACAAAAGTGGAGCATGCGAAGGTCAAAGCACACATGTGGTAGTCAAAGTCAATTTCAAACTCTAAACACTCGTCTTAACTATCCTCACAAAGCACACTCTAAGTGTGGAGTAGTGCAGACGTGTATATCTGAGTGGTTAGAACTGTAGAAATTAACATAAAAGAAAAGAAATTAAAACTCAAAATAAACGTCGGGCTGCAAACAAATCCCGGTCGTGGTAGTATAGTGAAATGTAAGCGACCGAATATCGAACCGTGGGACTAATGTGCATATTATAGTACCTAAGCGTGTCACAAAAAGGGGGGATTAATTGACTTGTATTATAAATAAAAGGGAAAGATAAAATAAACTAAGTTAATAGATAAATTAAACGGGACTCTGGGTCAGGTTAATATAATCTGCTTAATTATGCTATCTCTACTGGTTTAATATAATAATTTGGCAAGATTCCTGTTATTATCTTAAGGTCCGATGAAAACTCATAAGAACTCGTTTACCTGAAAATGCAAGGTCCGATGAAAACTCAAGAAAAATACGTGTAAACGGCAGAGGAGTATGAGGAATTTTATTCTTGCAACTGAGTACTAACTTAAACGATGAAAATAAGTTTCCTCCAGTTTTACGGCTTAATTAACCTATCTATTTGTCACCGATCAGATTAGAAATAGATTTAGTAAAGCAATTTAATAAACTCATGACATTTATTAAAAAGGTGTGAGATAACCTTTAATCGTAACAAACTGTATTTAAATTAAAACTAGTAAAAATATTGCATAATTAATACAAACACATAATAACCATTCCCAGAGTATAAATATTCTAGCCTAACATATTAAATAGATAAACAGGAACAAGAGTAATAGAAATCATCTGTAGTCACTCCTGCATTCGTTCTGCTATTTTGTATACGTAGGACTAGAGGTGGATATGGTGGAATGAAAAATAAATAAAATGGAGAAGACGGGAGAAGAGAAATGAGATGGACGATGGTAGTCTGTAGTGGATCGATGATGTTGGTGGATGTGTAAATGTGAGTAGAAGGAACGTGTGTTTATATAGGAGAAAGGAAGAGGCAAATGGAAGAACATTTATTGCCGATTGATTGCAGCTCATTGATTGCAGGGGACAGAGCTGCAGACAAACGCGTGAGTGAATTAAGGTAGGCGCCGACTCGTAATGGATATGGCAGAAGCAACTTGCAGACAGTCGGTGAAGAAGAAAACTGTCGCGTTAATTTCTGGACATTTACACGCGACCGCGTGGCTGTCCGCCTGGTTTCATGCGGACGCATGTGTGTTGTCCGCCTAAGTGTCCGCATTAATTCATGCGGTTGTCACTTGTAGTTGTTTCATGCGGTTGTGACTTGTAGTTGTCGCGGGGACTCTCCTCTTGTCCGCTAAGTCGTCCGCCTAACGGCATGCGGACAACACTGTCCTGTCCGCCTAGCTGTCCGCCTATCCCCATGCGGACACAAGGGTGGACACAGTTTTTGACTTATTTTCTTCTACGAACTTTGACCGACTCTAGATTCTTCGTTTGGACTCCGTTTTCTGAGCCGTTTGCGTCTATGCGTTCGTCTCTTCGTCTACTTTACTCCTAGCTTGGTTTTCCTCATGTTTAAACAATAAATTTGTGAGATAACAATAAAACATAAACTAGAGGAAAACTAACCGAAGTGGAGAAATGAGCAAGAAAAGTGCTAATATTATATATGAAATACACCTATAAATCATGCTCATTTGGACACTTATCAAGTAGAGTAATCCTAAAGGCTTGAAAATGAATCTCTTGAAGGTTTTGAAATGAATTGGAGAATCTTGACAATTTTGAATGGAGTTCAGTCTTCCATGAGTTTGACAAAAACTTACTCAAGTTTTCCCCAGCAGAGTCGCCATTCTGTGGAGGGTAATTTTTCGGTATGAGGGGGTCTATCTAAATATGGTTCTTGACCGAAAAGCCTAGATCCTAAAATGCCATTCTGTGGAGGGTGAAAACCGTTATTCATGGCGTCCCTCAAATACCTACTCTATCGTCCATCTTTCCTAGAAAGCATGAGGGGAATGCTAGTGAGCACTACAGCTGCTCTCAATGGGCTCCACGCGGACTTATCCCCTAAGGGCGGAATTGACTATAGTCGCCACCTAGTTTGACCTAAGGAACTAGGAAGGGAGGTCGGGTTCTAAGAACCATTAATTGACCCTGAGATTGTTACCTATGGATAGGGCTTATCTGGTTATATCACAGATTCCATGTGGGTTCGCACTGGGTTACACCCCTTGGAAGTGGCAATGACCACGACTTCGGATTGGTGCCCGACGAAACCTCGGTCTCCAATTGTCGGGATTGCCTTCTTTCAAAACCTTATTAGAGAGATTCAGTTGAAGCCAAAGGATATGATTTGAGTGCGGATTGAGGAGTATATGATTTTGAAGAGTTTGAAGAAATGAGCTGATCTTGAAGTATTGGTTTGTGGGAATGGTAAAAGGGTTGAGAGGTTTTGATTATTTTCGAGGGAATTGAGTTTGTCTCGGCTTTTGTGGGGCTAAGGGCATTTTGATCATTCCTGTAGAGTTAAGGGATGTTTGGATCATGTGTTGGAGTTGAAGAGTTTCTTGGGTTTATTAGGCTTATTTTTCAGAGTGGTCGAATTTTTGAGGTGTTTTGGGGGAATCAAATGGGTTGAAAAGGGATTTGGGTTTTGAGTATGATTGAGTGTGTGTAACACCCCAACCGCTAGTCCTATGCTTACCGTCTAATCGTCCTATTAATCCTACGAGTTCGCAGCGGAATTACTACATGCTTACTACGGCGGGTGAAACAATGCCGCTAACCGCCCATACGGCTAGCTAGGCTACTAATACTTACAGTCACGGTCTGATGAACATAACGTACCGAGCTACTAAATTACTTGTCAAAATAACATGTGCCAAATACTTACATCCTGGATCACCGAGTATTTAAAGTATACAATTACATTTCCATCCCTAAGTTCCAAAAGAATGAGTTTAATTACCTACTCATTTATACCAATGCTCCATTCTATCAAAATCCAAAAAGGTGTACCCCATGGTACACCGGCTAATCAAAACTGTAGCCCTGTACTACTTAGTACACCCATCTCAAATTCATTGTTTACAACCAAAAAGAAGATAAAAGAAATGAAAGTAGATCTCCACATCTTCATCAATCTCGAGTACCTGCGTGTAGTAAAAATGGTGCCCCAAGGGGCTCAGCAAAAGCTGCATATGGACTCCGCATATACCACGTGCTAGCTAGGGCACGCCGACTAATTGACGTCCACTAAACATGCCATTCATTATTCATACATACATGCTTTTCATACATCATACATGCTCATACAATACATTGCACAATTCAAGGCAACAATGCAGTAGTACACAACTTACTTACCTTCACAAAGTTAGCCAAATTATGCATCCGGGTTAATCGGAATGCTTTACTCTTTTACTCATTACTTACTTCTACTTGCATACAATTACTTACTTCCTTTTTACTTTACTTACTCATTCTTACTTACTTACTTATACTCAAGTCAAGTCGTCGGGACCTCCGGCCTTGGGGACTACACCGTCCCACATCCGGGATTTACTTGACTCACTAATCCGGGATGCTACCCACTTAAGGGATTTGGGCCGCGGACCAGTTTAAGAGTCAGGAATTGGAGCCAACCTCTCGTGACTCCGCATCCTCACGCGTGGCCGAAACTATATCGGACTTCTACTCATTCCAATTTAATTACCATTTTAAGTTAGGATGGTTAGCTTGTTAGGAACAAGTTAGAAGTCTAAACACAATAATTAACGGTCACGGCACAATACAACATACATACACACATTCATATTTTCCATACATTTCATGAAGTATACAAACTAAGAATTAAAGAAAATATACAACATCATACAACACTACATATTCACAAGTATGCATATTAACTCTGATTCGTGCATTTATCTTATTTGGTGACCAATTAGCACACAACACACAAATCAGAGTAACCAAGATAGCATACGGGGCATGAGGAATCCATACCGTTCACCGTTGTACGTAATTCCAAACGTCCTTCGATGTCACAAACCAAGTCCTATTACATACATACAATTGAATGATCAATTTACCTATCATCAACTTAACTCCTACTTACTATGTCCTTATGCTTCTTACACTTATACTTTACTTACTTTTCCTTTACTTAAGTTTCTATCTTCTTACTTAAGGTTTGCATGCCTACACACATGTACATATACATATATGTATGGGTTTACATATACATATATATATACAATTATTATTTAAATTAAAATATATTTTTTTTTTTGTCAGGACCGGACTTGCGACCGACCCTGGCAAGTCCGGTCCATTCCAGTAGGTTTCATTGGGAAATTTTTTTGGTCCGACCGGACTTGCATGTCCGGTCGCAAGTCCGGTCGATTCGTAACATTCTTACGGAAAATTTTTCTGCTCGACCGGACTTGCGAGTCCGGTCGCAAGTCCGGTCGATTCCAGTAGCATTCTGTCGGGAAAATTTTCTGCTCGACCGGACTTGCAAGTCCGGTCGCAAGTCCGGTCGATTCCAGTAACATTCTTACGGAAAATTTTTCTGCTCGACCGGACTTGCGAGTCCGGTCGCAAGTCCGGTCGATTCCAGTAGCATTCTGTCGGGAAAATTTTCTGCTCGACCGGACTTGCAAGTCCGGTCGCAAGTCCGGTCGATTCCAGTAGCATACTGACGGGAAAATTTTCTGCTCGACCGGACTTGCAAGTCCGGTCGCAAGTCCGGTCGACTCCAGTATTTGCATTTTAATTTCTGTTTTCAGTCCTCTCTTTCACCCATTACTTCCCCATTGTTCCTACACTTAATCCTACATGTTTTAACACCATTTAAACCTCCTAATACACCCTAGTTCATTTCCTAACTCCTTACACAATTTTATACTCATTCACTCATCTAATTTTCTAAGTTTAACTCACACTTTCACTAGTTGTTTCCCTAGTTGTGTTTGCTACAGATTTTAGCACTAACACTCTCCATCTACCACTCCCTCTTCTAATGTCATTTCTAACACTCCTAACACATTACAATTACATTAACTATCTCTCTCAGCTTATCCTCTATCTCCCTTAATCAAAATCTGTTACACACTCCCATTATTCACCTAGTTTTAATTCTCTAAGTGTTCTAATCCTAGGCAAATTTTGCCATAGTCTCCCCTATAATTTTACACTCTCACCACATTGTTTTACTCACATCTATATTGTCTCACCTGTTCTCAATAACATCAATATACACAAGCTCCCATATACAATCCCAATACTAAAACAACACTAAAAACACTACAAAATTCCTGCACACAAACACTAATCCCCAATCTGTTTTGTAACAGTTTTACATGTCTTTTAAAGGCTTCCAAATACTTGTATTCTCTCACACATTATACTACTAATGCATTACCATTTTTCAATACCAATTTTCATTACTAAAAATCTGTTACATATACAATTACAAGACTACACAAAGGTGAGTATATTACCTTGTTATTTCACAAGCTTCTTCTTTCTTTCTCCTTCCTCTTTCTCTACCGGTTTTGAAGTCTCAATCCACTAACACTACAACCATTCACATACACCATTCAATACTATGAACTAACCCTAACCATTAATCAAGCTTTAATCTAGGTTTTAGGGTTTAGAAAATTTATTACCTTCCAAGAGCACAAGAGCTGTTTGGGATAGCTCAAGAACAAGGTTTCTCACACCACCACAATGCCAAAATCGGCTGGACATACAAGGAGTAAACAAGGCTTTAGTTCACATTTTCGTTTTGCCTTAGAGGCTAGAAAAAGATGGAGTTTTTGAAGATATTTTTACCTTAGAAGAACAAGGAGAACAAGGGCCTTCTAATGGTGGTGTTGAAGCTTCAAATGGGGTATACCCTCAAAATCGAAAACGCTTGTTTTTGGATTTTGGAAAGATGAAAATGTAGCTCTTGAGGAGAGGATTACAATGGTGGTATTTTTATAATTTTTGGAAGAGTGTGGAGGGAGTTACAAAGGAGAGAAGGTGAGGTTTTGTGGGTTCTCTTCTTTCACCATGGAAATCGATGGAGGTAGGGGAAGAAGAAGAAAAGAGGGTGTGAGGGCTGTGTGTTCACGTGAGAGGAAAGAAATGAGATAGGAGAGAGAGAATAAAGGTGAGTGGGGTGTTTATTATTTTGTTTGTTTGTGTATAAGAGAGGAGTGTGTGAGAGAGTGTGAGAGGGGGGGATCCCATCGATCACACACATACACACACATACTACTTTTGCTTTTTATTTTCAAAGTGGACACATAGGTTTGTGTTAATTATATTTCTACCCCACAATTTCCCGTTTTTGACAGTTTTTACTAATTTTCTAGTTTTATTTATTTTATTGGTCCTAAAGCTTCACTAATATTTATTAATGATTATTTAGTTGACCAAAACTGTTATGAGTCTATTTGACCCGCTTAGAGACACGTTTTCCCGGTTACCTCGAAAAACGCGCTTTAAGGTTCGTTAGTGATTTTAATCCATTTTAAGGATCCGTTTTCTTCGGGATTTGTTCCCTTATGATTATTTACACTTAATCAAGCTTCTAAATTACTTATTAGCCTAATTAATCACTATTTTTAATTACGGGGTATTTCAGTGTGAGAAAGGATATTCGATTCGCAGATGTTCGGGTTTCGAAGATGTTTCGGGTTTCAGATGACTAAGGTTTTTGAGAGTGTTCAAGAATTTGAGGCCTTATGTGACGTGGAGTTAGTTTAGAGAGGGATTAAGGAATGTATGACTTACAGTTCTAATGGGAGAGTTGGGTTGGTTTACTCAAAATTGTCTCTCTTAAAACTTTTTTTAAAACCAAAAAGCCATTTTTTGTTGTAAAAGGGCGGATAATCCCGAGGGATTACCCTATGTACACCCTCGAACATGACGCTTAATTTATGGTAAGAGCCAAGGCTCGACAGATGGGGCAATGAATTTATGTCGAAAAATAGGATTCAGAGAGAAACACCGTGAATGAGATGTTCTCGGTCGAACCCTAATAACATCTCTAACTCCCGGGTTTTAAAACGTTAAAAATCGAAATCATTGAAATCGAGCGGAAGGGAGTTAGACGATTCTAAAATCCCGTCTGCAACTAGGAAGGTCATTACTTCCCTAGCACCCTGCCTTGTAAAATCTAGGCTTCAATTAGGGGAGGTTTGTCACCCTAATGCCCCGCCTAAAGAAATCTGGACTGCGACAAGGGAGGTTATGATCCCAGTGCCCCACCTCGGATTTTTATTTTGGAAGGGAGACAAGTGGTGCCTATCTAGGAAAAAAACGCTCTTTAAAGGTGTTAGACATCCCATGTTCCCCGAAAACGGTTTAGTTTTGAGTTTGAAAATTGAGTTAGAAGACTTTTTGAAGTTGTTCGGAATCCTCGGTGAAGAAACACTGATTTTGGGAAATGTTTTTAGGAGAAAACCTTCTGTATATGTGAGAAGAACTTTCTACAATTGAGAAGAGTTTTCCGTGATGTGAGAAGAGTTTTTCCTTTAAAATTCCATAAAATGGTTTCTTTGAAAACTTGATAAAAACTTGAGTTAAATGATGGTTTGAGACTCTTTTTGGTTTTTGGATTTTGTAAGAGATTTACAAGTTGAAAGTGAATCGAAAGGAATCGGGTTTGAAAAAATGTGTTGGAATTGATTTGATTGGGTTTGACTTGTATTAGAAGATGAGATGGGTCAACGTTCGGGTTTGGTCTATGATTGGGTCAAGGTTTTTGGTCAAGGTCATGGTTTTCTGGTCAAGGTCAAGGTTTTTTGGTCAAGGTCAAGGTTTTCTGGTCAAGGTCAAGGTTTTCGGGTCAAGGTCAAGGTTTTCTGGTCAGGGTCAACATTCGGCATGGTCAACATTCGGTCAAGGTCAGCATTCAGGTCATAGTCTGACCGGGTCAAAGTGAGGTTGGTCAAGGTTCAATCAGGTCAAAGTTTGGGTCAAAGGTCAATTTTCAAGTTAAAGGTCAACCTTCGGGTCAAGGTTTGATTCTTGTGGACTTAACTTGATTTTTGTGGACTTATGCTTGATTTTTGTGGACTTATGCTTGATTGATTTTGTGGATTTGGGTCTATTTTGGATTCTGGGCCGTGGGCTTTGGACTTGGGCCTTGGGCTTGATCTTGGATTTTGGGCTTGAGCCATGGGTTTTGGACTTGGGTTGTGGGACGTGGGCTTGGGTTGAGTATCGGAGTTGGGCCGGGTTGAATGTGTCATTTGGGGCTATGGGTTTTGAGTTTTGGACCGAGGTGTAGGGTTGGGCCGAGAGGGGTTGTTGGGCTGAGATGGTATTGGGCCGAGGTTTGGACTTGGGCCGAGTTGGTTTGGGCTGAGGTTTGGACTTGGGCCGAGATGTGGACTTGGGCCGAGTTGGTTTGGGCCGAGTTGGCTTGGACTTGGGCCGAGACGATTTGGGCCGCGGTTTGGACTTGGGCCGAGTTGGTTTGGGCCGAGGTTTGGATATGGGTTTGGGTCGTAGGTTTGGATATGGGTTTGGGCCATAGGTTTGGATATGGGTTTGGGCCATAGGTTTGGACTTGTTTTGGGCCGCAGTTTGGACTTAGACCGAGACGATTTGGGCCGCAGTTTGGACTTGGGCCGAGTTGGTTTGGGCCGAGGTTTGGATATGAGTTTAGGTCGTAGGTTTGGATATGGGTTTGGGCCATAGGTTTGGACTTGTTTTGGGCCGAGGTTTGAACTTGGGCCGAGTTGGTTTGGGCCGCGGTTTGGGCTTGGGCCGAGATGATTTTGGCTTCAAGTTTGGATTGGGCTTTGGGCCGGGTCAAGGCGATTGGGTCAAGTTTGAAGAAATCAGAGAAAGTTTTTTTTTTAAAAAAAAAGTTGACTCAAGGTCAAAAAGAAAAAAGGATTGATGACACTAAATAAGAAAAATTAGAGAGACAATTTGAATTTCCATTGCATCGAACACCGTTACGGAGGTGAAGTTGATGACTAAGTATTCATTTTTTTTTATCAAACTGGATGTACAATTTTTGTCTTAATAAAGGGATGGTTTGGAAAGTTTTATAATAGAAAGGGTTGCTCCCACTGTCCAGACTCTACGGCCCGTTTGAGTGAGACAAGCCCTTGATCCTGAAAGCTTTTCTAGAGTGAGCCTCGAAGGCCCACTAAAAGAGGTCAACCTAATGGGCTGTCTAGAGCCACCTGTCCTAGCCCGATTTGGCTAGTTATGGGCTAAGTCTGAGTTAAACTAGATTTGGGCCCAAGTTTAGGCAGGCCCAAATAGATCAAGCCCATACGATTTCACCAGTAACAAAACATCATCATCAAAGTGTAGTCGTAAACTTCAACAGCCATGTAAACAAAGCACATGAATTTCAAAAGCCACCCAACAAATAATGTATATACAGAGCATGAGTCTAGGAGGTTGTCAAAGCAGCATGTATGCGAGGGTGGATTTCAGAATAACCAAATAACAAATCCGGTTTAATTAATCCTAGAAGTGTAAAAAAGACAGATGACAAAGTGAGTCCTACTGTGTGGGTTGCTAATTAATTGCTACTTTCCTCTACTTTTTTCTCTTTTAATGGTCAGTCAAAGGTTACAGACAAGAATAGAAATCCAAAAGAATGAGTATATATAGAGAGAAAAGAATTGTGTATACAACCCAAAATTGTAGTTGCTATTCTAGGTTTTGTTTTTTTTACCCAACAGAACTCACAGGCCTTATTCAAATCCCCTTTCAGTTTTTCCTTTCGCAGTCAAATTTAAACACAGAGAGAGAAGGATGTGAATCAGAGATTTGCAATGATACTAAAAAAAACATTCAGACATTCTCTCAATCAGTATAGCACAGGTTCCTAGATTCATACAAAATGACATTCCCATCAGGACTAACCGAAACAGGCAGAGTAAACCTTGAGTTAGGAATTGGTGTACCAGAATGTGCAGAAATGAAAATCCCTGCGAGATTAACACATCAGGAAAGACAACAGGTGATAGCAGAAGTTAGGTGAACGAACACGACATTATAAAAAAAACAAAAAACGGGTAAACTGAAGGTATGAGGTTCGGTTTACTTATCACTGGGGAGCCATATCAGTCTCTGCAAAAGAACAAACTCGACAGGTTTCATATACAACACAACGTCAATAAGCAGTGAACTCTGTACTGATGAACCAAATCCAAGCCCCCGTTGAGCAATAGACACGCATAATAGGAGGGAAATACCTCTTAAAGCGGATATCAAAACAACATCACAGGGATCCAAAGCTCTCACTAAACTCAGTCAAGGGGAGTAAACAGAACCAAATGCTCTAAACAGATAACACCAATATGCGTAACAGAAATTAAAAAAATGGGGCAACCTAGTAACAGAGGGTGCCTATTGATACCATAAATTGTACGAATCGTAAACCTAAAACAATATGCATGAGCTAGATTCCAGGTCAGTTATCTTAGCAGAATCCAAAACACAATGGAATATCAATGACTGAAATGAACTGAATAACAGAGGCGAACAGATGTAATAGAGTCTCAGTCGGAGTACATAGCAGGTTAATGTCTTGGTTTTTTCCTTGTTCGTGAACTTCAAGGTTCATAGCAGGCTGAATATCCATCCAAAAATCATACGAAGCAGAGAAGATCGACATAGAGTGAGAGGCAGGAGAGAAAAAAAAAAGAAAACAAATGGAGTAAGGGATGCTGGCTTATATTTTAGATTGTCTCTGGAAACCATATCCGCTTCTCTAATAATAATTCTAAACAGATGCATATTCTAGAACTAGAGGCGTGTGAAATGGAAATTCAAGACTCTTGTTCTAAAATCTCAAAGACATATAGGAGAGGATAAACCGATTCTCCTTCTGTTCTCTCCTTTGAAAATATAGGACTACTAAATTACAGTGCAAAACCGAGAATGAGTTCGTGAGAAAAATTGAAAGCCGGATGAAACGAACAAAACAAAATCGAGTATATGTATGTACAGAAAAGACGGAGGAGTAACGTAATCGAAGATGTTCTTGCAAGGGAACTCGAAATCAAGGGGAAGAAACAGAATAAGTAACAAGAAAGAAAGAAAGAAAACGAGAATCGTTTGCATGGAAGAAGCCGGCACGACTTACTCTGCCCTTGGAATGTCGAAATCAAGGAAGGAACTCAGGGGCGTGGGTTGGGAGGGATTTTCTGGCGGGTATTGGTTGTGAAGGGTAAGGTACTGGTGACAATTGGAAGGCCGGCGAAGTTTTCGAAAGCAGAGATGAATTTCTTCTAGGTTTTTCGAGTCTCCGAGAAGAAGAAGCAAGGTTTCAGTCTGTTTGCTTTCTCTTTCGATGCTTTTGAATACCAGAAGCGAGAGAATGAAGGGGACAGGAATAATGGGGATTGATGTTAGTCGGCTGGTTAAAAAACGTGCCTCTAATGTAGGGTTTAGAGGTTATATTATAATGGGTTAGACAGGTGTCAAAACTAGGGTTTTGTTTGGGCTGGATTTTGATTTTTGGCCTCTTGGGCTGTGTATGGACCGATTGAAAGAGAGAAATGGAGTAACTAAAAAAAACGAGGCTATGGTGTTACTACCGAGTTTCGAACTCAGGTTGCCCAACAACACACATTACCCCTTACCCGGCTAGACTAAAGCGGAACTCAGCATATGGGCATAGAAGACTACTAATATTCTTCAAAATGAGTTAAAATGAAAAGAAAATGCCACCTTGCTTGCGCCAGGTTTCGAACACGGGTTGGCGAAGTGTCTAGTGGGTATGCTAACCAGTTACGCTGTGTAACACCCCATCTCAATCCAAATGTGGTTTCGCAACTTAACAACATATATATAAATGTCACAGCGGAATTCAATACACTCCAGGACCTTGCCACGGTCTGATTGACAGAATATACCGAACATTAGTACATACAAATCTTAACCAAGTACATATCCTTCTTACAGTCCCCTCACATCCTATACATCTTTACTAACTCAAATTGCCATACGAGTGTACATGAACAACTCGTAGGCCACACTTAACCCGTAACGCTTGTACCCCATCTTACTCTCGTGACGGCCGCCTCCTGACGTTCACCTGTGTAGTAAAAACAGCCCCCAAAGGGGGTCAGTACGAATGCTGGTACGTTCCTCTCATGCCCCCCAAGCTAACGTGGCTACAACGACTAATTGTCAATAGCATGGAGGTTGATTAGATGCACAACATAATAGAAGGTGCAATAAACAACAAACCAATTATGAACAATCAAAGTTCAAACACAATGAACGAATTAAATGCGTTCCCTTATTTAGTGAGTCAAATATTTCACTCCTTAAGTTACGTTTCCTATTAATCTTAGTCCATCCTTATCTTACCTCAATCTTAGTCTTATCTTAGTCTTAGAAAACAACCATCCTTTAAAAAGGAATGGATGTAGCTCATCTCAGTCTTATAATACAAACCATCCTTTAAATAGGAATGGTTGCAACTTATCTCAACCTTATCTTATATTTGCCAACCGTTCTCTTATTAGAACTGGTTATCCCTTAGTTCGTTGTTTATTTTTGTAGGGCTTGGTTAACCCTAGCCAGCAGCAGGTCACTTACCGGCAATAAACAACATTCTTAAATTGTTGGGGATGTAGGCTAGATCCCCCCACGCCATCTTAGTATGCCTCCCTCCTAAAACAAGTAGTCCGAGGAGGTCGAGTCTATATGTCGACTCTAGGCGACGAGTCCGAAGACAAGTCATATTTGGAAGTCGGTATCTGGTAAGGATACCGTCCTCCCCCAATACACATGTGCCGGTACCATTCCGGATTCCTCACTCCCCCCCCCCCCCAAAGTTAAAGTTAGTAGTAGTCTCAATGCGATGTTTTTTGTTTAACCTTTTTCGGTTATTTTCAAACTAATATTAGGAGTGTTCCATAGTCTCACACAATTCCTTACTAAACGTTTGTTAGTTGGTTCTCATGGTAAGTTGTGTTAGTTTTCAAACATCACACAACAATACAATAAACATAATGTTCAGGTTGCATGCTTTATCTTGTTTAGTGAGCACACAAAAACAAATAGCACACAAGCCGAGGGACACCTCGTTAGCAAGCAGGTCATAAGAAGAACTGTACCGTTCACCGTTGGTCGTTTGGTTGCTTACTCTCCACCGGAGTCCAAACTCTCAAGTACTAAAACATTGATTCAGTTTTAAGTTGTTAATCACTTAACTTAATTCAACTTAATTAACTTACTCAACCCATAATGTTTCCCCACCTAAGACCTCTTAAGTTTTACAATTTATTCTTACAACTTAACCTTAAACTTTTAAATTTATACTTAACTTAATCCCTTAGGTCTTTATACCTATAATCATCAATGCCCTCTTAATGGGGTACCATTAATACCACTAAAATTCCTTAGGGTTACCTTTTTTTTCTCTAGGGCCGACCGACCTCACCGACCGACCTTACCCAAGCTCGGTCCATTCCAGAACATATCACCGTTTGAAAATTTTACCCCGACCGACCTTGCAAGTCCAGTCCCCAAGGTCGGTCCATTCTCGAGAGTTCTTCCCTATTGAAAATCTAGGCCCGACCGACCTTGCAAGTCTGGTCCCCAAGGTCGGTCCATTCTAGAACGTTCTTCTGCTAGTGTATTTTGAGCCCGACCGACCTTTCCAAGGTCGGTCCTAAGGTAGGTCGGCTCCAAAAACTTATTTCTGAGTGTTAAATTCAGCCTAAACTTCACCACAAGTTCCCCCATGTGTCCTAATACCATTTAGGCACTTAAACATAACTTTAAATATCCACTAAAAACTCCATAGCAACTTTCTCAATTCTTACTAGGAATTCGTAACACTTGTTTACACCTCTTAAGGCCTTTACATGTCACCAAACAAGGCCTAAACATCATCTAAAACCATTACCATTCAATCCCCCATCATTAGAAGCCAAAACAAAATTTTTTTCTTTTTCTCTGCACTGCACCGCCCCTCTGGGGCGGTCCCAACCAGAAGCTAATTTCCTGCACGATTTGCCTGGACCTCCCCACAGGGGCGGTCCACAGCAGAACCTATTTTCCAAAGTGCTTTTCTTCTCATTTTGAACTCCAAATTCACTCCAATCTTTTCCCACTCATTCCACAATCTTTCCACATGTTTCCTACATGTTTAAACACCTTAAAACATGTACTAAACCTTCCTCAAAAATCACCAAACTTGACACTCAATTTCTTACAAAATTCTTACACTTAACACTTGATTCCTTACGCTTCCCTCTTGTGACTTTGCCTAAGACCTCAACTAATCATTATGTTTCTTCACCACCATCTTAACTACTCCTCAAGCATCATTTTGCACACCCATTTGCTTTACTCAAACTTCTCAAAGCCATATATAATCTAGCACATGCTTACATCCTTATAAGTCATTATACCTTATTTTTTTCCTTCAAACTTTGTACAAGTTTCCTAGCTTCCTTAACCATGGTTTTAGTGTATAAAACTCACCATTATAACCCCTAGTCCCTCTTATACATTCCTAGGTCTTCCTAGTGCTCAAGAACTACATGTTTTATCCATTTTCACCAAAATAACCCTTAGTGATCATTAGAACATCCTTAGTCATAAAATCTCCTTAGAACACCTTAAACACTTAGTTTCCTACCCAAATTTCGCCATAGTTTCTCTAGTATATTATGATGCCCAAATGCATTGTTTTCCTCATTCAACCATCTCACACACATCAAGTCCTTTCTCATCATATTTTCTCACACAAATCAACTCATTCATAATAAACTCAATATAGTGCAATAATCTTAAGTTGCATAGCACTAAGGCTCTTAAATGACATGGCTCTTAGGCCCTTAAATGACATGAATTTAAACACTGATTTTCCCACATATAAAAGCTTTCAACCTGCAAATACACCCATCAATCTCATAGTAGTTATAATACTCTTAAAACCCACCTTAAACTTTTCTTACCAACTCATTCCCATTGGCTCCTTAATCACAACTTCATAAGCTTGTTTAAATTCTTTTTCCTAGGTTATATAACTCATTACATAATGTAAGCTTTAAGCTACATTATTACTTATCTAAATACCACCCCTTAAAACTTAAACCACCATTAGGTAAGCATTTTACCTTGTTTCTCTCCAAGCTTATCTTTACTTCCTCCTTAGACCTTCTTCTTGAATGAATCTCGGCCACTCATTAAATTTCCTTTGCCAATGTTCTAATCAATATTCAATGACTCACATGAGTGCTAGACAATACACTAACCTTAAGGAATGAAAACCTAGGTTAAAAATGTGTTTTAAGGTCTTATAATGAATATTTTACCTTGAAGTCTTAAGGTAGGCTTGGATATGAATCAAGAAGGACCCCCTCTAGCCCTTGGAGAATAGAATCAAGCTAGAACAATGGATAAAAATGAAGCCCCATGAGTAAAAATTTTCGGTAATGGAGAAGAATGGTGGAAACCTAGTTTTTCTTACATATTTTTTACCTTAAGAGAATGGAGAAGCTAATGCACTCTTCAAACTTGATTTTCCTCCATCAATGGAGTTTTCTCTTGGCACCGAAATGGAGCTTTGAAGGATTTGAAAAGATAGAATGAAAGAGCTTGCTCTAACTAAGAGTAATCTATGCTCACTTTTTGATTTGGAGCTAAAATGAGCAAGTTATGGACAAAGCAAGGTGAGGCAACAATGGGGCTGCTTGGGAACGGTTTAGAACAGAGAGAAGAAGAAGAGAAATGAAGAAGAGAGGAGAGAGGTAGGCTAATACAAGGTATTTTGCTTTTATAAAGCAAATAGTACTATTCTCTCTTTTTCCTCTTCTTTTCCTTTAATTGCTTTGTCATGTGGTGACTCCCCACAGCAAAAACCGGCCACCCCCTTATAATCAAGATATTTATGGTCTTGTTTGACCAACTAATTGACTTATGTTGACTAAAACTTAAACTAGTCACTATTTGGCACTATTCACAAATTAGTGCACATATTTGTGAAATTTTAAATTTCCCATTGGTTTAGACTTCCTAATGTGATAATAATTAGCACACATGTTGATTAAGATGTAATCAAGGGCATTTAGCCACTCAAAACTCATTTCTAAGACAATTTCTCAAAAAGGTGCTTTAAGGAGTCTTAAAGCACATTTTGTGTTTAAGCTTGTTTTTGAGCTTGGTTTTCTTTTCTAATTGATTTAACATGTCAATTAGCATGTTAATAAGGTCTTATAATGATATTTGGGTGCTAATTAAAGTCACTCCAAGCTTAAAGTACATTTTTGCCTAAATTGCCCTTAAGGCGTTTTCTTGTGTTTTCCTTGTTTAAATGTCTACCAATCTTTCTAAGGCATATTTTAGCCTTACTACATCATAATTTGATGTTTAGTTAGCATACTTAGGTTTGGGGTATTTCAATCTACCCCCCTTAAAAGAACTTTGTCCCCAAAGTTCCCATGCATCTTATCTTATTAGAATACATGTCTTACCTCATTCCATAGATCATATAGATCATACTTATGTATACTTAAACTCATTGAATCACTAGATCCACCATATGCTTATACTTAAATATCACACAACACGCTTAAGCATGTACAACACTCAAAATTCCCTTTGTACCTTTTTATGATTAAAACATTCACATAATTTCCAATGTATTCTCCCATGTCACCGGTCCGTAGACAATGGCTCGTTCGTCCTCGTCACCATGGGCCAGAATACAATACAACTCTGCTCGCCCCATGTCACCGGTCCGAAGACAAAGGCTCGTGCGTCCTCGACTTCATGGGCGAGACTCAGTAAAAAGGTAATCCTTTTTACGAGGTCATGTGAGGAATAATTCCTCTAATTAAAAAAACAATCAAATCCAATTTCATTTTATCCTAATGCCTCTATCCTTAGCGTGGTTTAATTGTGACCACTAGTAGGGAGTTTCAGGAATCATCCAACCCTGATGTGATCAGCATCAGTGTAGAACTATCCCTCCACCCCAATTTGTGTTCAGTTTTCCTTGATCCCTAGAAAATCAAGTTCCACCTCCCACGTCATTTTCAAACATCCAAATAATTCACTCATGTCCAATTTTCTATCTTTTTAGTTCTTCTAATCATAATCAATACATCTCCAAAGTGTGGACTCAGTCCATCAAACATTCCCGATTCATCTCTTAGTAATTACCTCAAGACTTAAATTCCTACTAAGTTCTATAACCGTCTCATACCAATTCTCACCATCTTATCTCATAGCATACCATCTTATATCTCATAGCATTACAATCTTCTTTCTTATATTCATATCGAACAGTATCCCATAGTGTTATCTTATTCTTATCTCACACATAGTCTCATATCGACTCACACCTCATATATTCCTTATTTCTTAAGTCTCCTTAATCCTCTTCCGTAATTCTTTAAACTTGTACTCACACCGGAGTTAACAAGATAGGTACTTAATATGTATGGTATTCACATCTTCTGTGCGCAATAACCATGATTTATCTCAAAATGTTTTATGTAAAAACATATTCTCAAATTCTTTGTGCTAGCACACCGTGTTTATGTACTCAGTACACAAACATACGCGCTGTTTTTCGCTCTACCCCCCTTAAAATGGATTACGCCCACGTAATCAACTTATATCATCTTTGAACATAAGTTCAAGATGTCTTGAAATACCCCAAACCTTAGTATGTTGTTTAAACATTTAAGTATGGTATATTAAGACCAAAAAAAAAAGTCTTAGAAGCATTAGTAAGCAAATTAAACCATAGAAAACACAAAATGTGCTTTAAGTCATAAAGAGCCAAAATGTGCTCTAAGCTTGGGATAAGCTTGGTTAAGACCTAATGAACTTACCAAGACCTTATTTATATATTAATGAATATTAAATCGATTACCAAAGAAAACCAAGCTTGAAAACAATTAAAACACAAAATGTGCTTTAAGGAGTCTTAAACATTTTTGAGAAATTGTCTTGTAAATGAGTTTTGAATGGCTAAATGTCCATCATTACTCTTTAATTAACATGTGTACTATATGGTATCACATTTGGAAGTCTATATCAATGGAAATCAAAAATTTTCACTTCTATGTGCCTTGTTTTTATGAATAGTAACTTTAATAAGCTAGTTTGTAACATATGTTTTATAAGTAATTAATGAGTCATCAAAGACTAAAATACCCTTGTTATAATAATAGGGGCCGGTTTTTAAGTGTGGTGACTCACCACTCTTGTAACTTGTTAAGTAAATAAGATGACTCTTAAGTACTATTTCCTTTAAGGTATAATATCTTCTAAAAAGCAAACACAAACTCACTTATCTCATTCTCTCATTTCCCTTGTTCATTTCACACGGTTGCAAGTCTCTTCTACCTCTTCTTCATTCTCCATTTACGGTTTGCAATAGTACATACCAACTCCATCTTCCATTGTCATTACTCCTAACTCACTTAAGCAAATCAAAAACAAACACCACCATTCGCTTCCTCTCATCAAGCTCTTCATTCCTATCTTCTCAAAACTTCAAGACCACCATTTTGGTGCCATGGAGTTCCACCATTGAAGGAGCTTGAGCTTATATTTCTTACATATCATTGATCTCCTTTGCTTATAGGTAAGGAATCTCAAAGAAAAATGATGTTTCCTCCATGTTTTATCTTGACCGAAAATCACTCTTAATGGAGTCCTTATGTTGCTTTGTTCTAGCTTCATTCCAACCTTTCATGGACTAGGTGGAGTCCTCTCGTGATAGATATTCAAACCCTCTTCAAATTCTAAGGTAAAACAATTATCTTTATGCTTTTGAAACAATGTACAATCTAGGGTTTACAATGAGTGAAGCTTAAAGCTTGAATGCCATTATGTTGTTTGTAAAATGTTTCAGAAGTGGACAAACAATCAAAATGCCTTGCCGATTTTAAATAAGAAACAGAAAGAAGTTTGTGAGGAAAAGAGGTAATATGCTAACCTAATGTCGTTTAAAGTCTTAGGAGAAATGAGCTTGTATTGCTTATGAAATGATTTAAGGAGCCAATGGGAAATGACTTAGAAGAATGCTCTCAAGGGCTTAGTAAAAGGCATATGTATTGTTGAGTGTATTTGCAGGTCAAAGGCAATACATTGTGGAAATTCAATGTTTATGATTTATGCATCTAAGGAAAGGGCCTAAGTGCCATGCAATTTAGATTATGCACTATATTGTGATGTAGTGCTAAATGTGTGAAGTTTGTGTATAAGAATGTGTTTGATGGATTTTAGTGTTCATGGTTGTTTGATGGTGAAAACAATGTGTTTTGGTTTAGTAATTTCTAGGAGAACCTATGTCAAAATTTAGGTAACAACAACAAGAAGTTCTAAGGGTTTAAAAGAGTGTGATAAGTTAGGAAATGTTTAGAATGGTCAAGTGCTTTCTAGTGAAAGAAACATGCATTAAGGTGTTTAAGATTAAAAGGGGGCTTAGCGATGTTCTAGAGGTTTTAGAATGCAAAGAATGTTTTAGGACATTTCAAGATTCATGTGAGATTGTATTTAGGACTTGTGTATTGTTGGTGAAAAGGGATGAAGTGAATTGTTACATGAGAAGCTATAGACTTGTAAAGATGTTTAAGAAATTGTTTAGGAAGAAAAGATGTTTGGGAGATGATGTAGTAGTGGTGAGGAAACATTATTGGCATAGTGGTTATCATAGGTATGAAACACCACTTAGAGAACCAAGGAGAAAAAACATAAGTGTCAGGAATTTCGGTATGGAATGTAAGTGTTAAGGAGATAGATAATGAATTTTATGGATGTTGTATGAAGGTTTGAGGGTACTAAATGAAGTTTAGGAAACCATTAGGAGGTTTTAGGAGAAGTTTGGTGAAAATTTGACAAGTTTTAGGCAAGTTTTTGTGGCGTCCGACCCAGGGCCCGACCCAAGTTTGGGTCGGACAGCCTCTGTTAGGCGTCAGTAAATGGTTCTGGAACGTCCGACCCAGAGGACTTGGTCGGACATGGGTCGGACGGTCGTGTTTTTGAAGGACGGTAAATGTTTTGGAATGGTCCGACCCAGTCGAGTGAGTCGGACATGGGTGTTTGTAAGTCGTTAATGTTCTGTAATGGTCCGACCCAGTCGAGTGAGTCGGACATGGGTCGGACGTGTATGTTCAAAGGTCGATGAAATCTCTGGAATGGTCCAACCCAGATGGTTGGGTCGGACATGGGTCGGACAAGTTAAGTTATTCACACCCGAAAATCACTGGAAGGGTCCGACCCAGTTGTGGGTCGGACGGTGGGTTGGACAGACCAAAATTTATAAAAAAAAACAGTAAAGAATGTGGCAAATGTAGTTAACCCCCTAGGGTATAATGTAGGTAATGAAGGATTAGTTTGGGCATTAAAACATGTCACATAATCATGTTAAACATTTAGTAATTTGAAGTTAAGTAAATTAATTAACCGACGTTATTAATCGTGTATAGGAGTGACCTACGGTGGAAACAAATCGAAGCAAGGACCAAGGTATGGTTTTCTTGCAGTCTGTTGCCTACCGGTTTACACCGGCTTGTGTGTTGTTTGTTTTTCTGTGTGTTTATGACGTTATAAGACTTAAACATGTAATGAGTTTACCGTTGTTCATATTATTGTGATGTGATGATGTGACTCATTTCCCTTGTGTGTGTCTAACATGACTTACCACCTGTTGTGTATTATTTGTTAAGTTCCACCGTGAACTTCTAACAAGTGCTAACTGGGAAGTGAGGAATCCGGTTGTCCGGTCGTGCATGTAAGTTAAGAGTAGATATCTGAATCAGATTCGACTCTTATGTTGTTAAGATTGTCCTCCTTAATTTGGCGTTCGATCTCCCGCTAGCTTCCTCCAAAGCTTACCTATTCTGACTTATGATCGGTTTAGTGGGAACATGTGTTTGTGTGGTGTGTTCGGGTCACTATATCCGAACCATCTGTGACTTAAGTTACTCGTTCGAATAACAGAACGGTAATGAGTGTGTGTAACGAGCTTAACATGAGGGTGAACCATTCTCTAGGCTCTTATGTTATTTAACCATCTTGGTTTGTTATTGTGGAAAGAGTATCCACTGTGTATGTGATGTTGTGCTATGCAATAATAATGCTATGCCACATGTTATGTTATGTTATGTTATGTTATGTTATGTTTAAAAATGAATGCCATGTTATCATGACAATTAGTTGCGCGTATCCCGGTAGCCGATGGGCTGCGCGTTAACCATACCAGCCAAGGGTTGCTGACCCCCCTCGGGGCTCCATATTTTACTGCAGGATGAGGATCGAGGAAGCAGAGTGGCTGTAGGTCCTAGGCTGCAGATGTACTTTTGGTTATTTTGGATGTTGAGCCCGGGATGCGCCTGTGCTCCCGTGGCATTATATTTTGATCCGTTGATACTACTGTGGCGGTATATTGGCAGTTTACTGTGAAGGAATGTAATTAAATACTCGGTATTGTATATGATGTATTTATGGTTTAGTTCTATGCTCGGGAGTCTGATCATCAGACTGTTACACTTGTATTTATTCTGCCTTGTTAACCACGTGGGTGGTTGACGGCGTTGTAGCACCGAAGCGTTTAGTTAATGTTTAGTTGTTTATTTCCGCTACGATTTCAATGAGTTGTGAAGTCCGTTGTAGGGGTGTTACATGTCTAATTCTTACCAAGCATTCTAGCTTCCATGTCATCTATCTCACTTATAATTTGATCAAGGGGTCATAACTATGTTAATGGCTTAGTCTCTGTATCAAGGATTCTTAACGGTACTTATACCATTTTCTTAACTTATTTTGGTCTAATCTCAAAGGTAGTGGTCTACTAGCTTCAGCTGCGCGACTCTAATAATCTTAGGCTTAACTGCCTTTCTAATCGTTCATAGTATTGTATATCCTTCTGCCTCCTTACAGTTTAGGAATATTGGTCTCTCAGTGGACACGTGTTATCTTTTTATATACACGGCCTTAATGAGTTGTAACTCGTCTATCCATTCTCCTTGAAGATCTTATGTTCATACTCTTAGTGTTCTCTCCAACTGACCTTTGGTCTGAGGATGACCCTTAATCTGAAACTATTGTTTAGTGCTTATTGCGTTTTACAGACTTATCCTTAACACTTTAAGACATGTCCAATGTCTGTGCTTCACAATCCGTGCTCTTCGCACTTCATAGTTCTTAATTATTTGTTCTCTAATTCCTTTGTGTTGTTGGTTCAACTGAATTCTTCTCTTCGACTGTTTGCGGTAGTAGCTGCTCCTGTCTGATCTTGCGTCATTGTCCGTGGTACGGAGTCGACTACTTCCCGTGTTCCTTACACCACTCGTCTACATGCATGGAGTACCTTACTGGTGCATTACTACTTATCCAACTAACTCATAAATGAGCGTGTTAGGCCTGGAAGCCCCTATGGGGTGCAGTCGTCCCACGTCTCGTTTTAGTAACCTCATACTGTTCGTCAGACGTTTAGCTATTACTAATTATGAAGTATTCTGTTGTCGATCTCCTCTTCACCGTTCCATGATAACAATTATTGTTCTTCTTGAACTTAATCAAGGGAAATTTATTTACTGTGTTCTTAATTATGGTATGTTCTAGTTCTTTCTGTATCCCGTACTGATTCGGTCTCTTAGTAACTGAGGTCTCTTTCCATAGAGCCTCTTATCTTCTTTCTCATTTTTGTTCTACTAGGAATGCACTTCCAGTTCCTTAAGGAATGGGTAGTGTGCTTCCTGTGAAATCTTACCTAACCAGGTCCAGACTACTGGCATCAATGCACAGTTCGTCTACCATCTTATTTCCTTACTTATATCGGTCTTAGCTTATAAATTTAATTGCCTTAGTGTCAATATTTGATGGCTTATACATAACGGTCGCTTTACCGCGCACCATGACTTAATCCCCTTATATAAATATTGTACTCACGACCACTACTACCGTGGTAGCTGGCCTTTACCATGTTACCCATTGATGGTGCAACTACTTACTCATTTACTCTAACATCTTATCTTATATTCAATCCCTTCTTGGTGTAAACACACTGGGAGTTCTTTAATTTCGGTGTTTGGCGGTTGTCATACCGTGCTGTAAAATGGTTATCTCTTAATACGAAGGTGTTCTGCTTCAATCTCAGGTTCATAAGTAGGCTTTTTTTTTCTCACATTCTTTCATCCTTTATGATGTTATGTACCAAGTAATTTTACCGGTTACTGAAGAAGTCATCCGTTTACTCACAAGCTCTTCTGAGCGTTGGTCACTTGACGTGCCATTCTATGCACTCACCATGTTTATCTCTGATGATTACTGATTCCTAAATCCTGGGTGTTGGATATGAGGTCTGTCTCTGCAGCCTTCCTTATTACTCAAGTGTATCTGGTATGTTCTAAGGTATTTTCAAGGTTTACAGTTTCCATTCTCTAACAAACGTATTATTTCTCTAATAAGTAAAAGCCCTTTTTGAGGGGTTTATTCCCACTCTTGGCCTCACAACAAGGAGAGGTATCCCCACCCTAAAAGGCATGGTTCGTTCTCCGCCCCTGCCAATGTACTATCTCATTATTCTTATTGGTGCCTTTTCCTGGCAATATTTTCCACAATCTAAGTTATAGGTTTCGTGACCGTTCATATCTACGAATTGTAGTTCCTTCGTGGCTTAAATAAGCTCTCTTACAACTTACTGCGCCTCGGGCTCTGATGTGGTTAACATCTTTGGCTCGTAGGCTCTTAGTGCTTAATGCTTCAGTTCATTACTTGTACTCTCACTCATCTGTAAGTCATCCTTTTAGGTTTTTGTTTCCTTGAACACTATCCACCGTTAGGTTACGTACTAAATGTAGTATTGGGTTTCATGGTAAGTTGCTGCATCCTGCTTCCTGCTATGGAAGTTTATTCAGGTGATCTGAGGTTACTTAGTGTCTTTGACAATACTGTCATTTTACAAGATTTATGTCTTTTAGCAATCAAGGTTAGGTTCGTATTAGGCGTTTGCCTTACGGTGTCCATCATCCTGTCATCTTATACTTCCATTTCAACGCTTCGTTCAACTTCCGTTGACTACGCCACCCCTTGATGATCAATCATACTTGGGTGTTAATGAGTTAGACAAATAGTATTAACTGTCATTCATCAGTTTGTTCGGCTCGACTATGCCCGCTCTGTGGGGGTAGTGTAGACACCAAAAATTCTCACCCCATAAAACAAAATTCAGATAACTAAATAAAATAAGAGGGGTCGCCTTTCTTTTCAAAAAACGTACTGCTGTGCGTGTCAAAATGAAACCATCGTTTTACGACAAAATTTTAAACCAATTTTCAAGCATTTTAGAAAAACCCAATTTTCCAGAAATTTTCAAACAATAATTTGTTTTAGACTTACCCTTTTATTTATTTATCTATTTGGTTATTTTCATTTTTATTTCCCTAGTCGTGGGCATTTCATTTACTTTTATTTTTCACTTATATTACTTCATCATTTTTCATGTTGTTATTTTGTAAAGAAAACACTTCATTTTTATTGACTAAACCTTTTTAGTTTTATTTTGTATATACATTTTTTCTAGTATTAGTGTTTTGATGATTTTACTCATGTCGAGTTATAACTTTTGTTATCTTTCCCCAACTTTTTCCATTGTAGTTATTCTTTTCCTTTCTCATTTTTGGGTGGATCAAACTTGGTCTTAATTCAATCTTCAATCAAACTCAACAGCCCAAACCCAAGCTCATCCTACCCAACCTTACAGCCCACCCAACCCGAAGCCCACATTAAAACCCAATCCATACTTAGTTGAACCCCGGCCTAGCCCAAACCCTTAAACCCATTACAGCCCCTAGCATTGGACCTACCAAGCCCAAAAAACACAAAGCCCACCAAAAAAAACCCTACTGTTCCCTCCATCTCCATCATCGGCCGCCACCACATTCTGATTCCCCTCTCGATCTCCATTTTCAGAAACAACCATCACCGTCAATCCCACTAAAATTTCCTTCTCTGAAGCCGACACACTACCCAAAAAAAAAAACCTGGTTTAATCTCATTCCTGCATACTCTTCATCTTCTTCACGTCTGTTCTCCACGCACCGAATATCTTCGAGAAACCCACGCCTGAATACTCTCGCCAAGAAGGAAAATCACACTCCTTAGCATCATCTCGACCTTCTTCAAAAACAAAAGAACCCAAAATTGTTACCCAGGTCGATCTCCATTCTCCTTCAACTGAAAACAACCAGAAAATCAAAAAACAGAAAAACATTGCTCATTCCCCTTCATTCGTCGATCTCTTCCGCCACCTTCATCTCTTTGGATTCACGGTGAATTTGCGAAGCCCGACTGACGAGCAAGGAGAGGATCCAACCGACTCTCCCCCTCTCTTCAATTTCTTCAACAATATGTTCCAGCAAAGAACCCTAATCTATGGTCACCTCTACGCACCTCGACATTTCACCTTCTCTAATAAAAAACGGTCCGCCTGTGTCGGCTCCCGACCAAACTCTTCATGTTCTGGCAATGAGATCAATTTGCGTCGTCCTTCTCCATCTTGAAATCTTCAATCCTTCTGTTCTCCCTTGTCCCGGCCGCCATCACCACCCTACGTATACCGGCGACCTCGAAACTGCAACAAACCGTGAGATTCGAAGCTCGTAATTAGGAGGACCACCACAGGATAGTTACTCTTTCATGGAGGCAAAGCCCATATTTAGTTTGGTTCGCTTCGACCCTACACTCCTACTTTCCTCACTGTTACTCATTTGTTCAAATCTGAACAACTTTCAGTCAAAGTTTCGTATATTTGATTTTTATTATCATGCACAATCTTCTAAATCATCTACGACCGGACTTGAAATTGGGAAGCATTTATCAGTTTGATGATTGTCTGCTAACCTATTTTGTCCACTATTTTGATCCCTTCTCTCATTTGCTGATTATTATGAGGTGGTGTTGTTGACGACGCATTTTTTTGATGGGTTCTCCTGGCTCGATACAATCGTGGACTTCCCTTTTGTAGTTGTGAGTGGGTTTATGGTGTCAGTTTTCCCGACACGAGAGGTCGGGCCAAGATATGTCCGATCGGTTTTCAGACATAATCAATGACTCTACCTCCTCTAATCCGGTTTGGTTTGCTTCAATACCATTGTTGTTTATTGTGCTCGGTTGGGTATCGAGCCCGTTTGACTAGCTAATATGGTTTATAATTTTGCGTAGTTGTTCTGATGATTTCGAGGCTTCACGTTTTCTGGAGTCCGATTTGGAAGATTTGTATGGGATTGTTTTTCTTTGACCTGTGGCTCTATCATGCTAATTCAGTTTGAAATGACATTTTTTTACGCCTTATGTTGGTTTTGGTCTTTGAAGGCCAAATCGATGTAAGGGCTAGGATTATCGCCGATTTTTGTGGGTTATTTGACTCAATCTACTCACTACTTTCAGTTTGCTATTTGACCGAGGTTCACGTTTAATCCTTGGACTTGAGATACTCACTGCGACTGTTTGGACATTACGCGAGAGCTGAACTTGCGAAGATTAGGCTTCATGGTGGCTTCCCATGGGTTTGGAAGTCTTTATTTTTCAGCTTTATTCTCGGTCATAGTGCAATCGCCTTAGATGTTTCATTACCCCTTGCGTATTATATCTGGTTGGAACTTCCATTTGGCAGCCTTTGCCTAATCTGCTAGCTGAAGCCTACGATTTATTATCTGAGTTTGTCGGTCCTTTTAAATGACCAAGTGTATTTACTTGGGCCGATTGATCTTTTGGGCCGACTGATGAATACAGATGATCGTTTTTTTTACTATTGGCTCTGGATATTCGTGACTGAAATCTGAATTAATGACCTTCATCCCTTTTCCGGCCTTTGGGTAATCGAGGTTCATGTCATCCTGTACCTGTCTGTACTCATTCGACCTTTGCTCTAATGACTTCATATAATATGCTCATTACTTTTGGTTTCATGTTTGGACTGAGTTGTATAGAACGTCAATGGCATCTGGACTGCGTGTGCTTCATTTGGCGTCTGATGTTGGATTAAATGGATTGGCTTTACTGATGTGCTTCGGGGCTTGATGCTTCTTCATGGGACTAAGCAACGGGATCGTGGTTTGGACTGCCGGGATCTTCGCTTCAAACACATGTAACGGTTGGTGTAATTCTTGCTGATCCTATCAGCTCAAGTGAGGCGGCGTCGATGCGACCCCCCATAGCAGCTCTCTATTTAAGATTGTTATCTATGTTTGTATTAATCTGTAATTTGTTTATTGTTCTTATTTTCGGTTGTAGTCTTAGGACTTAATTCATTTTTGTAATTCATTCTTTGCACGTGAACAAGGTTAGCATGTTATCTCTAGCTAGTTTTGGATTATGTTGTTCTAGCGTTTATTTTTCCCCTTATATATATTCATTTGAGCTTGGAGATTAATTTGCAATCTTGTAGGATCTTTGCTAGTGTTCAATCATCAAATTTTTGTACATAATGTTTACACTTCACTTTGCTTCTCCAATGTTTGTACCCTATGTGAGATATTTGCTTTGTTGTTTTGTGATTTATGCTCATTGCTTGTTGCTTATTAATGTCATAAGCCTTAGCTACTATGTCTTTAGGTCCAAGCCATTAGGATAGAGGGATCCCCCTGGCCTGATAGGTCATTGACCAATCTCGTGGTGGTGACACCCCTAAACCCTAAAACACGCATCTAAAATATGTTTATAGACCAACATTCTCATTTCGGTTTTAGACATCAGATTTTTCTAATTCAAAATCTCTCACCCACATTTTAGCCCAAGTCACAATCTGGCCCATTTCTTACCTAAGCCCATTCGACCCAATTAAGTCCACTTGGCCCACTAAGCCCACTCGGCCCATTAAGCCCACTCGGCCCACTAAGCCCATTCGATCCAATTAAGCCCATTTGGCCCATTAAGCCCACTCGGCCCACTAAGCCCATTCGGCCCACTAAGCCCTTTCGGCCTACTAAGCCCATTCGTCTCACTAAGCCCACTTGGCCCATTAACCCACTCGGCCCATTTTGACTCATCCTGTTCAACTTTGACCCAACCCAAACATTGACCATGACCTGAACTTTGACTTGGCCCTTTTTCCAATTCCGGCCCAAGTTTAATTCAAACCCAATTCCTTTTCCATACAAATCAAATTCAGTTCGACCCAATTTAGACTTAGATTCCATTCAAATTCAATTTCAAATCAACTCCCGATTCAAATCAAAATTCATTTGACTTCAATTCAAATTCATCCTTCATTCAAATTCGAATTCAAATCAAAATTTCATTCAACTTCAATTCAATTCCAACTCAAAACAAAAACTCATTTAATCCCAATTCAATTTCCCCTACACTCTGAATGTCTCACAGACTCGAACGTCTCACAGACTTTGTCATTCCAATGATTCGAATGTCTCACAGACCTTAGCATCTCACAGACCCGAGCGTCTCACAGACTCGAGTGTCTCACAGACTTCGACATCTCAAGGTTTCAAACGTCTCACAGACCTGAGCGTCTCACAGACTAGCATCCCAAACCCGAAACTTCTCGAAACTCCGAACCCTTCTAAACTTTGAACACCTCAAACATCTTCAAACTCCACAAACAACAAAACTTCCAAAACCCAAATATCGTGAACTACGTAAGGTCTGATCTCGACATGGAGTTGAGTACGTAGGCAGCCCATCTAGGGTGCGACCCCATTCCAAACAAAAAACCCTTTTTCCCCCTCTAAGATGTTTCTCATACCTCTCTAACCACTCAAACCTTCTTCGGTTCCCACAAACTTCAAACCATCAGACTCCAAGTCTTTCTATTCCACTCAACCTCAGAATCTTCCCAAATCTTCATTCTATACTCATCTGAGTTCACAACCTCCTCCCCTTGGCGCTAGCTTGGCAGAAAAGCTCGCCTCATCCACTCTCTTTCTCTCTTCCTGTCCTAATCCTGTCCTTTGGCTTTAACTGAATCTCTCTAATAAGGTTTTGAAAGAGGCAATCCCGACAATTGGAGACCGAGGTTTCCTCGGGCACCAATCCGAAGTCGTGGTCGTTGCCACTTCTAAGGGGTGTAACCCAGTACGAACCCACAATAGAATCTCTGCAAAGACCAGATAAGTCCTATCCATAGGAACAATCTCAGAGTCAATTAACGGTTCTTAGAACCCCCTTCTCTTCCTTCCTAGTTTTAGGTCAAACTAGGTGGCGACTCTAGTCAATTCCGCCTTATAGAGGCATAAGTCCGCGTGGAGCCCATTGAGAGCGGGTGTAGTGCACACTTGCACTCCCCTTATGCTTTCTGGGAAAGACGGACGATTTAGTAGGTATTTGAGGGATGCCAGATAACGGGTTTTCACCCTCCACAGAATGGCATTTTCTAGGATCTAGGCTTCTCAGTTAGACCACATTTACATAGACCCCCCCCTCATACCGAAAAATCACCCTCCACAGAATGGCGACTCTGCTGGGGAAAACTTGAGTAAGTTTTTCTCAAACTCAAGGAAGACTGAACTCCATTCAAATTGTCGGGACTTCCCCACTTCTTTCAAAACCTTCAAGAGATTCTTTTCAAAGCCTTTAGGATTATTCTACTCCACACTTAGAGTGTGTAGCTGATGAGGACAGCTAGGATTTGTTAGATCCTCAACAAACATTGCAACAATTGGGTTAATCATTAGCTCACGATTAGAAAGAGACACTTAGGATTGAATGAAGCTAACTTCCCTTTAGGTTAATAACAACCAATCGGAATAACCACCCTCAAGACAAAACAACTAGTAAATAGGGTTGTTCGTTCTGCTCTGTTTTATTTACCGCATTCATATTATTGTTGCATGTTGCGGGTGAGACGGTCATTGACCTACACCATTACCGCCTTTACATTTACAAGTAGTGAGTGCATGGGTAGCTTAGGACATGCATTCCTCTGTGTCACCCCTTTCCACGAGTCACGGCATCCCAATCGGTCCACGATTGATTTCCCATGAGTCGGGTCACTCATTGAGTGGTTAAGCCCGCGAGGCGAGACGGTCACCGACCTACGCCCTGAAGACTCATGATCCAAAATTATCCTCCATATCCGAGTCCAAACCAGCATATAGTGAACCATGAGCCTTCAGTGTCCAGCTGCCTAATCCGGTGTCTAGGACGGGTTTTATGGGTAGTCACCCCCTTGTATGCCGCCTGTCTGACCACCCTTCTACCTTACCCTGAAGATTGCATGGGCTCAGTTCTCCATTGTCCTCTGCACCACGGGTGTCTCTAAAGCCCAATGTCACGCTACACGTCCATAGAGGATCCCGTATTTACCGGATACCCATACATGGCACAACGTAGTCAGTGAATAATTTGGACTTTAGACACACCTGACCGTGCAGATGACGAGAGACCCGTTCCCATGCAGTACTTCCCCAAGTTTCCCAAAAGTGAGTATGTTGTGATAATCCCCGGCCGTGGCTCATGTGACTGTATCACTTCGGGTATCTGACCTTTCGAACTTAAGCACTCCGGACTTTCTTGATGACGTGCCCCACATGGCATAACAGAGATAAACCCGAGAGATGAACAGTGAAGGAACGACGGTTCCCCCGGTGGTATGGAAGCACTGATTGACCTGGAAGGTGATTATCCCAATCATTCGCACTCAGCTCCACATAAAACCAGCCACGATTTATATTTTCGTTCTTATGTCTGTGTGATCACGATTTAAACACTTGAAAAATCAGAAAATGAATCATGTCGAACGCTCTAATGAAATATCTTCAAAGCCGTTCATCTCGAATGATTTCAAAATTATTATTTCCAAAGCAGTTTTCAAAATCATTTTCAATCAAATTCCTTCAGAAAATAAACTTTGTCCAACGGTTTGTAAAGACCAGATTTCAAAAATCTATTACTTTCAAATGATTTTCGATCAGTATTTCTTACAAATGTTACTTAAAAAAAAACTATTTCCAAAAACGGATTTCAAAAACCTGCTTTTTACAAACGAATTTCAAACAACTTTTTCATGAATATTATCTCAAACTTGTTTTTGAAAACAGTTTTCGAAGTCGATTTTCACAAACGTATTTCAAAATAAATGATTTAGTCCCCATGTTGTGACTCGCTATTTTTGAAGTTCAACCCACCTTCAAGAGCAGTGGTCATTACTGTGGAGCGTACTAGTCATTTCGTGTTTTCACAAAAGTGGTGGATTTTCACAAAGATTTTATGCTCGATCATTCATCTTTCCTTTCTCAAAAAAAAAAGCCCCTCATCTTCCTCGTCGGAGCAAGTGGAGCGCATGAAGATCAACAACAGTCTGAACCAAAAATCAGAGCTGCACCAACCCGAGTCCAGTGACATGAAGACTAGAAACAACCATCCGAGTTCGAAGTTGCTGAGGGTCAGAAGAGCACCAACCAATTTCTCTTGATCATAGTGTCATCTTGTTGACCGAACCCAAGACGATCGAACGGCCAATCAGGAGCCCACACATGAATAAGCAGTCAGTCAGAAGCTCGAAGACGAAGCAGAAGAATTCGGAGAAGTTTTTAAGCTCAAACTCCCCCATTTAATGACTTTTTAGAATTGATGTATAGGTTTTCCCTAACATTCTTTTCTCTCTTGTCAATTTCTAAATAGACTTCATGTATAGGTTTATACATTCCCTCTGAATTTATTTAGATCAATGTGTATAGGGTTCCTCACTCCCTTCTTTATTTGCGAATGAACGAGCATCAAAATTCCTACCGAGAAAATCCACCACTTCGAAAACACGTGTTTTCAAAAACGTTTTTCTAAAACTTGATTTCTTTAAGCACCTACGATTTGCTTCTTTCCATTTCCGATCAGTTCACATTCATTAATCATGCATGAATCACGCTCACCTCAGAAAAATTGCATAATCACATGTTGCATTCCCAACACATCACACACAAGCATTCATCCCATTTCTTCCAAGCATGCTAACATTCACATTTGTCATATTCTTTTTTTCTGTTATAATGACTGTGTTTGCAGGTGATTAACCGCGTTTGCCCACAAATGAAAGCGTGACCCTCGAAGTGATAGCAAGAGATACCAAGGATTCAAGCATCTTCCCATTCGGCATACCATGTACATAGAGACCAACAACCACAAAAAAAAATAAAAAAAAAACAAATCCCCAAAAAATCATATTCCAAAAAAAAAGCATACATCCAAAAAAAAAAATCACACATTCAAAAATCCAAAAAAAATCATACATCCAAAAATCCCAAAAATGCAGGCAGTCACTATCATATCGTGGGACTACCATGCGGGAGTTGTTACTCCCTAAAAGTCCATAACTCCAGGAGCCAATAATCAACCGAATATCACTCTAGAACAATTTCTCTCACATCACACCCAACAGCTAGGCCATCTGCAAGGTCGATATTGACAGGACGAGCTTCATGGACCATCAGCTGGAAATTCAAGTGAGACTAGGTGTAACCTTACCATCATGCATTGCGTCAAAAAAAAAACATTCGTCAACCATCTTCATTCATCATTTCAGCATTTTATGCATCTATACATAGTAATTCCATATTACCACATAATCCATTGTAGATAGTTATTTGCATACTCCGTATCGAAATGACATCTTTGAAAATCTTGAGAGATTGATTGAACAGATGCGTGAACCACTGAACTCTCGACCCGTCAATGAACACAAGGGTCCAATCAAAATTAGCACCACAAACCAAGTGAGTAGTGTGCGAAGAGCGGTATTTTCTCTTGAATTTCATGAGTGTTTTGGACAATCCACGAGCGATGAGGGAAGGTAAGAGCGATCCAAGAGGTAAAACCACGAGCGACTTGTGCTTTCCTTTAGCACATGGAGAGGTGATTAAGTGAGATCAATGTCGATACAATACGAACTGTGATTCATGCAAAGATCCGAGAATAGTAAGAAAACAATCATTGACTAATAGAATGACGAGGCACTTAGGATCAAAATCTCCACAAAACCAAAGTTTGACTGCCCTGTACATAATCCCTTAGTGAGCCCCGCTGAGCCTTTCACGATAAACCTTTTTCTGTGAACTCCACAACATGCCACCACACATATACTTACTTGTCCTTGCAATAGAGGATCGAAGGAGCCGAGCCATGGCCTCCCCACCATCTTTCATAAAACAACAAATGAAATGTTTGAAGAAATCAGTGAGTCAATGCAACTCCAAGCCAAACACTAAAAAAGAACACCAAAATGTTCAAGAAGATCGATGAGTCAATGCAACTCCAAAGCTGAAAGCCAAAGTACAAAGCAGAGAATGCTTGAGAAACTTGATGAGCCAAATGCAATTTCAAAAACGCAAAAATGAGAGGAAAGTTCAAAGCGTACACTAGGAGGCAAGAATGAGGAGGCCAAATCCAAAGGACCAATGATGTCCCGCAGAAATCAATAAAAGGTTATCAGAAACCCGTCTAATCATTCCACCCATGGCGAAGGTGAAACTATATCCTCTATTGCACAAAAGCTCCACAACTTCCAAATAAATCCCCCAGTCCCATGTGACATACATCATACCCCTCAGCCCTGTTATAACCCAATAAAGACCTCTGACTCATAAGTCGATGAGCGTTAACTGAAAGTATCGGATCTGAAACATGAATCATAAGTTTCATACTTGTTATCAACATGTCCCGTCATACCAAAGGGACCATGAGCGAATGAGCGTGACCTTGCACCACAAGGTCTTATGAGTGCGAGTGAATCTTCATTCTAAACACCAAGACATAAACAGCCTACCCCATTACAGGTGAGAATTTGTAAGGATCGGAAATACCAGAACCTCAAAAGGAATTCTAAGGAAAATACTGCTCCGACCATCGGAGTATCAACACACCATTTAGCACACACGACCATACTCGCGAGAGATTGACCCACATCCCTCCATGAGAGGGAAGCGATTCACGCATTTCAGTTCAACAATCACTCAAGATCGAACCAAAGATGTCTTATATTCGTAAACCTCATAGTAATAGAGATAGAGCCATACCTTCTCTCCAAAAAAAATTGCATATGCATTTTGTATCGTACCTAGCACGTAATAATTGCATGCATCATAACCAGTTCATCATCGCATCTGACCGGTAAGAACTATGCCTAGTCTCGCTCAAGTCGACTTCAGTTGCAGTTGTTGAAGCGTGACTTTCGATCAAAAGATGTCAACTAGAGCCATACCTAGCCATCATTAAGCTATATCGAACCATCTCAGAGCCATCCCGGGCTACCTTGAGCTGCATCGAATCATTTCTGAGCCATCCCAGGCTATATTCGGGCTGCATTAAACCAAATCGGAGCCATCCGGAGCTTTGCGTAGACCATCCCGGAGCCATCTAGTTTCATGCTCGAGCCTCATCGACACCACTCCCAAAGTCAAGTAGAAGCCATGTGGGAGCCATCCTCAAAAATTGAGACTATCCCTAGAGCTACATGAAACCATTCTCATACTTTGAAACCATTCTCGGAACTACACAGGGGGCATCCTAATAGTCCGAGAACAATACGGGAGCCACCTCAAATCCACATCAGATCTATCTCAGGGTCTTGCCTACAGAAATTCGAACTACGTATGGTCTGATCTCAATATGGAATTGAGTACGTAGGCAGCCCGTCCAGGGTGCGACCACATCAAGGGCGAAAATTTCCCTATTCCCCTCGGTATCATTAAAGTGAACCAACCAAAGCATCGTCATGCTCAATCAGCACAAGGTCATCCCGGAGCCATCCATGGAAATCCTGGAACCATGATGGGAACTCCCAACAAAGTCATGCAACTCTGTTTCATCATTCACTCGTGAAAAACCATCCTCTCACTACAAAGTCCACCACAAACCCCGTCAAACAATAATAATTCATCGTCAGAGCCATCAAACCACCTGAAAATCTCAAAGGCATATCAAACCCACCAATTGCCACAAAAATCACAAACCATGTCAAACCCACCAACCACCCCGAGACCATTGGTCACACCGGAGCCATCAGTGCATACCGGAGCCATCAGTGCATACCGGAGTCGTCAACGCATGCTGGAGCCATCTCAGATCCTTGAAGCCATGCCGGAGCCATACCGGAGCCATCCCGAGAGTTTGACGTTACTATAGAGCCATCTGCTCACGCAAAAACCTACATCTACAAAAAGGGAGTTAATTCAATTAATACATTGGTTAATCACCACATCACATATCATCTGCATATACCCACAAAATTTTCTCACTATCTGACGCATTTTTACACCTGCTAGACAGCTTTTGCGCTACTAGTACGGTCGAATCTTTCGTTTTACACCTGCTAGACAGCTTTTGCGCTACTAGTACGGTCGCCTTTCGTTTTACACCTGCTAGACAGCTATTGCGCTACTAGTACGGTCGCCTTTCGTTTTACACCTGCTAGACAGCTATTGCGCTACTAGTACGGTCGCCTTTCATTTTACACCTGCTAGACAGCTATTGCGCTACTAGTGCGGTCAATTTTCATTTTTACACCTGCTAGACAGCTATTGCGCTACTAGTACGGTCGCCTTTCATTTTACACCCGCTAGGCAGCTATTACGCTACTAGTACGGTCTCGCCTTTTTTCCTCCACTAGGCAGCTATTACGCTACTAGTGCGAGATCGTTCATTTCATAACCCACTAGGCAGCTATTACGCTACTAGTGCGGTCTCGCCTTTTTTCCTCCACTAGGCAGCTATTACGCTACTAGTGCGAAATCGTCCAATTCATAACCCACTAGGCAGCTATTACGCTACTAGTGCGGTCCCGCCGTTTTTCCTCCACTAGGAAGCTATTACGCTACTGGTGCGAGATCGTTCATCCTATAACCCACTAGGCAGCTATTACGCTACTAGTGCGGTCCCGTCAGTTTTTTTTCCTTCACTAGGCAGCTATTACGCTACTAGCGCAAGATCGTTCCACATCCACCTGCTAGGCAGCTATTACGCTACTAGTACGGTACTCCATTAAGGTATTATAGGCTCGTCATAAGTCCTATAGCTAGATGTCAAGAGGTCTAGTTGAGGCACTCCTAAGTCCTCGTACTTTCAATTGCATTATAGGCTCGTCATAAGTCCTATAGCTAGATGTCAAGAGGTCTAGTTGAGGCTCGTCATAAGTCCTCGCACCCCAATCAATCAAATTGTTAGTATCATAGGCTCGTCATAAGTCCTATGGCTAGATGTCAAGAGGTCTAGTTGAGGCTCGTCATAAGTCCTCGTACTTCCAATTGCATTATAGGCTCGTCATAAGTCCTATAGCTAGATGTCAAGAGGTCTAGTTGAGGCTCGTCATAAGTCCTCGTGCACCCCAATCAATCAAATTGTTAGTATCATAGGCTCGTCATAAGTCCTATGGCTAGATGTCAAGAGGTCTAGTTGAGGCTCGTCATAAGTCCTCGTACTTCCAATTGCATTATAGGCTCGTCATAAGTCCTATAGCTAGATGTCAAGAGGTCTAGTTGAGGCTCGTCATAAGTCCTCGTGCAGCACAATCAATCAAATTGTTAGTATCATAGGCTCGTCATAAGTCCTATAGCTAGATGTCAAGAGGTCTAGTTGAGGCTCGTCATAAGTCCTCGTGCAGCCCAATCAATCAAATTGTTAGTATCATAGGCTCGCCATAAGTCCTATAGCTAGATGTCAAGAGGTCTAGTTGAGGCTCGTCATAAGTCCTCGTGCACCCCAAGCCAACCATATTGTCAGTATCCTAGGCTCGTCATAAGTCCTAGGGTTAGATATCAAGAGGTCTAACTGAGGCTCGTCATAAGTCCTCGTACTCTCAATCACATTCATACACTCACGATCGCATCCCATCAAATCATAAACCGCAGTGAGAATTTTTGGCGCCCCTCAACCTTGATCCAATTCTGCAAGTGCTTGCAAAATTGAATCAAGGGGAGCCATCTGTAGACACCAAAAATTCTCACCCCATAAAACAAAATTCAGATAACTAAATAAAATAAGAGGGGTCGCCTTTCTTTTCAAAAAACGTACTGCTGTGCGTGTCAAAATGAAACCATCGTTTTACGACAAAATTTTAAACCAATTTTCAAGCATTTTAGAAAAACCCAATTTTCCAGAAATTTTCAAACAATAATTTGTTTTAGACTTACCCTTTTATTTATTTATCTATTTGGTTATTTTCATTTTTATTTCCCTAGTCGTGGGCATTTCATTTACTTTTATTTTTCACTTATATTACTTCATCATTTTTCATGTTGTTATTTTGTAAAGAAAACACTTCATTTTTATTGACTAAACCTTTTTAGTTTTATTTTGTATATACATTTTTTCTAGTATTAGTGTTTTGATGATTTTACTCATGTCGAGTTATAACTTTTGTTATCTTTCCCCAACTTTTTCCATTGTAGTTATTCTTTTCCTTTCTCATTTTTGGGTGGATCAAACTTGGTCTTAATTCAATCTTCAATCAAACTCAACAGCCCAAACCCAAGCTCATCCTACCCAACCTTACAGCCCAACACCGAAGCCCACATTAAAACCCAATCCATACTTAGTTGAACCCCGGCCTAGCCCAAACCCTTAAACCCATTACAGCCCCTAGCATTGGACCTACCAAGCCCAAAAAACACAAAGCCCACAAAAAAAAACCCTACTGTTCCCTCCATCTCCATCATCGGCCGCCACCACATTCTGATTCCCCTCTCGATCTCCATTTTCAGAAACAACCATCACCGTCAATCCCACTAAAATTTCCTTCTCTGAAGCCGACACACTACCCCAAAAAAAAACCTGGTCATTCCTGCATACTCTTCATCTTCTTCACGTCTGTTCTCCACGCACCGAATATCTTCGAGAAACCCACGCCTGAATACTCTCGCCAAGAAGGAAAATCACACTCCTTAGCATCATCTCGACCTTCTTCAAAAACAAAAGAACCCAAAATTGTTACCCAGGTCGATCTCCATTCTCCTTCAACTGAAAACAACCAGAAAATCAAAAAACAAAAAACATTGCTCATTCCCCTTCATTCGTCGATCTCTTCCGCCACCTTCATCTCTTTGGATTCACGGTGAATTTGCGAAGCCCGACTGACGAGCAAGGAGAGGATCCAACCGACTCTCCCCCTCTCTTCAATTTCTTCAACAATATGTTCCAGCAAAGAACCCTAATCTATGGTCACCTCTACGCACCTCGACATTTCACCTTCTCTAAAAAAAACGGTCCGCCTGTGTCGGCTCCCGACCAAACTCTTCATGTTCTGGCAATGAGATCAATTTGCGTCGTCCTTCTCCATCTTGAAATCTTCAATCCTTCTGTTCTCCCTTGTCCCGGCCGCCATCACCACCCTACGTATACCGGCGACCTCGAAACTGCAACAAACCGTGAGATTCGAAGCTCGTAATTAGGAGGACCACCACAGGATAGTTACTCTTTCATGGAGGCAAAGCCCATATTTAGTTTGGTTCGCTTCGACCCTACACTCCTACTTTCCTCACTGTTACTCATTTGTTCAAATCTGAACAACTTTCAGTCAAAGTTTCGTATATTTGATTTTTATTATCATGCACAATCTTCTAAATCATCTACGACCGGACTTGAAATTGGGAAGCATTTATCAGTTTGATGATTGTCTGCTAACCTATTTTGTCCACTATTTTGATCCCTTCTCTCATTTGCTGATTATTATGAGGTGGTGTTGTTGACGACGCATTTTTTTGATGGGTTCTCCTGGCTCGATACAATCGTGGACTTCCCTTTTGTAGTTGTGAGTGGGTTTATGGTGTCAGTTTTCCCGACACGAGAGGTCGGGCCAAGATATGTCCGATCGGTTTTCAGACATAATCAATGACTCTACCTCCTCTAATCCGGTTTGGTTTGCTTCAATACCATTGTTGTTTATTGTGCTCGGTTGGGTATCGAGCCCGTTTGACTAGCTAATATGGTTTATAATTTTGCGTAGTTGTTCTGATGATTTCGAGGCTTCACGTTTTCTGGAGTCCGATTTGGAAGATTTGTATGGGATTGTTTTCTTTGACCTGTGGCTCTATCATGCTAATTCAGTTTGAAATGACATTTTTCGACGCCTTATGTTGGTTTTGGTCTTTGAAGGCCAAATCGATGTAAGGGCTAGGATTATCGCCGATTTTTGTGGGTTATTTGACTCAATCTACTCACTGCTTTCAGTTTGCTATTTGACCGAGGTTCATGTTTAATCCTTGGACTTGAGATACTCACTGCGACTGTTTGGACATTACGCGAGAGCTGAACTTGCGAAGATTAGGCTTCATGGTGGCTTCCCATGGGTTTGGAAGTCTTTATTTTTCAGCTTTATTCTCGGTCATAGTGCAATCGCCTTAGATGTTTCATTACCCCTTGCGTATTATATCTGGTTGGAACTTCCATTTGGCAGCCTTTGCCTAATCTGCTAGCTGAAGCCTACGATTTATTATCTGAGTTTGTCGGTCCTTTTAAATGACCAAGTGTATTTACTTGGGCCGATTGATCTTTTGGGCCGACTGATGAATACAGATGATCGTTTTTTTTACTATTGGCTCTGGATATTCGTGACTGAAATCTGAATTAATGACCTTCATCCCTTTTCCGGCCTTTGGGTAATCGAGGTTCATGTCATCCTGTACCTGTCTGTACTCATTCGACCTTTGCTCTAATGACTTCATATAATATGCTCATTACTTTTGGTTTCATGTTTGGACTGAGTTGTATAGAACGTCAATGGCATCTGGACTGCGTGTGCTTCATTTGGCGTCTGATGTTGGATTAAATGGATTGGCTTTACTGATGTGCTTCGGGGCTTGATGCTTCTTCATGGGACTAAGCAACGGGATCGTGGTTTGGACTGCCGGGATCTTCGCTTCAAACACATGTAACGGTTGGTGTAATTCTTGCTGATCCTATCAGCTCAAGTGAGGCGGCGTCGATGCGACCCCCCATAGCAGCTCTCTATTTAAGATTGTTATCTATGTTTGTATTAATCTGTAATTTGTTTATTGTTCTTATTTTCGGTTGTAGTCTTAGGACTTAATTCATTTTTGTAATTCATTCTTTGCACGTGAACAAGGTTAGCATGTTATCTCTAGCTAGTTTTGGATTATGTTGTTCTAGCGTTTATTTTTCCCCTTATATATATTTGAGCTTGGAGATTAATTTGCAATCTTGTAGGATCTTTGCTAGTGTTCAATCATCAAATTTTTGTACATAATGTTTACACTTCACTTTGCTTCTCCAATGTTTGTACCCTATGTGAGATATTTGCTTTGTTGTTTTGTGATTTATGCTCATTGCTTGTTGCTTATTAATGTCATAAGCCTTAGCTACTATGTCTTTAGGTCCAAGCCATTAGGATAGAGGGATCCCCCTGGCCTGATAGGTCATTGACCAATCTCGTGGTGGTGACACCCCTAAACCCTAAAACACGCATCTAAAATATGTTTATAGACCAACATTCTCATTTCGGTTTTAGACATCAGATTTTTCTAATTCAAAATCTCTCACCCACATTTTAGCCCAAGTCACAATCTGGCCCATTTCTTACCTAAGCCCATTCGACCCAATTAAGTCCACTTGGCCCACTAAGCCCACTCGGCCCATTAAGCCCACTCGGCCCACTAAGCCCATTCGATCCAATTAAGCCCATTTGGCCCATTAAGCCCACTCGGCCCACTAAGCCCATTCGGCCCACTAAGCCCTTTCGGCCTACTAAGCCCATTCGTCTCACTAAGCCCACTTGGCCCATTAACCCACTCGGCCCATTTTGACTCATCCTGTTCAACTTTGACCCAACCCAAACATTGACCATGACCTGAACTTTGACTTGGCCCTTTTTCCAATTCCGGCCCAAGTTTAATTCAAACCCAATTCCTTTTCCATACAAATCAAATTCAGTTCGACCCAATTTAGACTTAGATTCCATTCAAATTCAATTTCAAATCAACTCCCGATTCAAATCAAAATTCATTTGACTTCAATTCAAATTCATCCTTCATTCAAATTCGAATTCAAATCAAAATTTCATTCAACTTCAATTCAATTCCAACTCAAAACAAAAACTCATTTAATCCCAATTCAATTTCCCCTACACTCTGAATGTCTCACAGACTCGAACGTCTCACAGACTTTGTCATTCCAATGATTCGAATGTCTCACAGACCTTAGCATCTCACAGACCCGAGCGTCTCACAGACTCGAGTGTCTCACAGACTTCGACATCTCAAGGTTTCAAACGTCTCACAGACCTGAGCGTCTCACAGACTAGCATCCCAAACCCGAAACTTCTCGAAACTCCGAACCCTTCTAAACCTTGAACACCTCAAACATCTTCAAACTCCACAAACAAAAAACTTCCAAAACCCAAATATCGTGAACTACGTAAGGTCTGATCTCGACATGGAGTTGAGTACGTAGGCAGCCCATCTAGGGTGCGACCCCATTCCAACAAAAAACCCTTTTTCCCCCTCTAAGATGTTTCTCATACCTCTCTAACCACTCAAACCTTCTTCGGTTCCCACAAACTTCAAACCATCAGACTCCAAGTCTTCTATTCACTCAACCTCAGAATCTTCCCAAATCTTCATTCTATACTCATCTGAGTTCACAAACTCCTCCCCTTGGCGCTAGCTTGGCAGAAAAGCTCGCCTCATCCACTCTCTTCTCTCTTCCTGTCCTAATCCTGTCCTTTGGCTTTAACTGAATCTCTCTAATAAGGTTTTGAAAGGGCAATCCCGACAATTGGAGACCGAGGTTTCCTCGGGCACCAATCCGAAGTCGTGGTCGTTGCCACTACTAAGGGGTGTAACCCAGTACGAACCCACAATAGAATCTCTGCAAAGACCAGATAAGTCCTATCCATAGGAACAATCAGAGTCAATTATCGGTTCTTAGAACCCCCCTTCTCTTCCTTTCCTAGTTTTAGGTCAAACTAGGTGGCGACTCTAGTCAATTCCGCCTTATAGAGGCATAAGTCCGCGTGGAGCCCATTGAGAGGGTGTAGTGCACACTTGCACTCCCCTTATGCTTTCTGGGAAAGACGGACGATTTAGTAGGTATTTGAGGGATGCCAGATTAACGGGTTTTCACCCTCCACAGAATGGCATTTTCTAGGATCTAGGCTTCTCAGTTAGACCACATTTACATAGACCCCCCCTCATACCGAAAAATCACCCTCCACAGAATGGCGACTCTGCTGGGGAAAACTTGAGTAAGTTTTTCTCAAACTCAAGGAAGACTGAACTCCATTCAAATTGTCGGGACTTCCCCACTTCTTTCAAAACCTTCAAGAGATTCTTTTCAAAGCCTTTAGGATTATTCTACTCCACACTTAGAATGTGTAGCTGATGAGGACAGCTAGGATTTGTTAGATCCTCAACAAACTTTGCAACAATTGGGTTAATCATTAGCTCACGATTAGAAAGAGACACTTAGGATTGAATGAAGCTAACTTCCCTTTAGGTTAATAACAACCAATCGGAATAACCACCCTCAAGACAAAAACAACTAGTAAATAGGGTTGTTCGTTCTGCTCTGTTTTATTTACCGCATTCATATTATTGTTGCATGTTGCAGGGTGAGACGGTCATTGACCTACACCATTACCGCCTTTACATTTACAAGTAGTGAGTGCATGGGTAGCTTAGGACATGCATTCCTCTGTGTCACCCCCATTTCCACGAGTCACGGCATCCCAATCGGTCCACGATTGATTTCCCATGAGTCGGGTCACTCATTGAGTGGTTAAGCCCGCGAGGCGAGACGGTCACCGACCTACGCCCTGAAGACTCATGATCCAAAATTATCCTCCATATCCGAGTCCAAACCAGCATATAGTGAACCATGAGCCTTCAGTGTCCAGCTGCCTAATCCGGTGTCTAGGACGGGTTTTATGGGTAGTCACCCCCTTGTATGTCGCCTGTCTGACCACCCTTCTACCTTACCCTGAAGATTGCATGGGATCGGTTCTCCATTGATCCTCTGCACCACGGGTGTCTCTAAAGCCCAAGGTCACGCTACGCCATAGAGGATCACGTATTTACCGGATACCCATACATGGCACAACGTAGTCAGTGAATAATTTGGACTTTAGACACACCTGACCGTGCAGATGACGAGAGACCCGTTCCCATGCAGTACTTCCCCAAGTTTCCCAAAAGTGAGTATGTTGTGATAATCCCCGGCCGTGGCTCATGTGACTGTATCACTTCGGGTATCTTGACCTTTCGAACTTAAGCACTCCGGACTTTCTTGATGACGTGCCCCACATGGCATAACAGAGATAAACCCCGAGAGATGAACAGTGAAGGAACGACGGTTCCCCCGGTGGTATGGAAGCACTGATTGACCTGGAAGGTGATTATCCCAATCATTCGCACTCAGCTCCACATAAAACCAGCCACGATTTATATTTTCGTTCTTATGTCTGTGTGATCACGATTTAAACACTTGAAAAATCAGAAAATGAATCATGTCGAACGCTCTAATGAAATATCTTCAAAGCCGTTCATCTCGAATGATTTCAAAATTATTATTTCCAAAGCAGTTTTCAAAATCATTTTCAATCAAATTCCTTCAGAAAATAAACTTTGTCCAACGGTTTGTAAAGACCAGATTTCAAAAATCTATTACTTTCAAATGATTTTCGATCAGTATTTCTTACAAATGTTACTTAAAAAAAAACTATTTCCAAAAACGGATTTCAAAAACCTGCTTTTTACAAACGAATTTCAAACAACTTTTTCATGAATATTATCTCAAACTTGTTTTTGAAAACAGTTTTCGAAGTCGATTTTCACAAACGTATTTCAAATAAATGATTTAGTCCCCATGTTGTGACTCGCTATTTTTGAAGTTCAACCCACCTTCAAGAGCAGTGGTCATTACTGTGGAGCGTACTAGTCATTTCGTGTTTTCACAAAAGTGGTGGATTTTCACAAAGATTTTATGCTCGATCATTCATCTTTCCTTTCTCAAAAAAAAAAGCCCCTCATCTCCTCGTCGGAGCAAGTGGAGCGCATGAAGATCAACAACAGTCTGAACCAAAAATCAGAGCTGCACCAACCCGAGTCCAGTGACATGAAGACTAGAAACAACCATCCGAGTTCGAAGTTGCTGAGGGTCAGAAGAGCACCAACCAATTTCTCTTGATCATAGTGTCATCTTGTTGACCGAACCCAAAGACGATCGAACGGCCAATCAGGAGCCCACACATGAATAAGCAGTCAGTCAGAAGCTCGAAGACGAAGCAGAAGAATTCGGGAGAAGTTTTTAAGCTCAAACTCCCCCATTTAATGACTTTTTAGAATTGATGTATAGGTTTTCCCCTAACATTCTTTTCTCTCTTGTCAATTTCTAAATAGACTTCATGTATAGGTTTATACATTCCCTCTGAATTTATTTAGATCAATGTGTATAGGGTTCCTCACTCCCTTCTTTATTTGCGAATGAACGAGCATCAAAATTCCTACCGAGAAAATCCACCACTTCGAAAACACGTGTTTTCAAAAACGTTTTTCTAAAACTTGATTTCTTTAAGCACCTACGATTTGCTTCTTTCCATTTCCGATCAGTTCACATTCATTAATCATGCATGAATCACGCTCACCTCAGAAAAATTGCATAATCACATGTTGCATTCCCAACACATCACACACAAGCATTCATCCCATTTTTTCCAAGCATGCTAACATTCACATTTGTCATATTCTTTTTTCTGTTATAATGACTGTGTTTGCAGGTGATTAACCGCGTTTGCCCACAAATGAAAGCGTGACCCTCGAAGTGATAGCAAGAGATACCAAGGATTCAAGCATCTTCCCATTCGGCATACCATGTACATAGAGACCAACAACCACAAAAAAAAAAAAAAAAAAAACAACAAATCCCCAAAAAATCATATTCCAAAAAAAAAAGCATACATCCAAAAAAAAAAAAATCACACATTCAAAAATCCAAAAAAAAATCATACATCCAAAAATCCCAAAAATGCAGGCAGTCACTATCATATCGTGGGACTACCATGCAGGAGTTGTCACTCCCTAAAAGTCCATAACTCCAGGAGCCAATAATCAACCGAATATCACTCTAGAACAATTTCTCTCACATCACACCCAACAGCTAGGCCATCTGCAAGGTCGATATTGACAGGACGAGCTTCATAGACCATCAACTGGAAAAGTCTCAAGTGAGACTAGCCATGACCTTACCACTCATGCATTGCGTCAAAAAAAAAACATTCAGTCAACCATCTTCATTCATCATTTTCAGCATTTCATGCATCCTATACATAGTAATTCCATATTACCACAATACATCGCATGGTAGATAATTACATTTGCATACTCCCATATCGAAATGACATCTTCGGAAAATCTTGAGAGATCAATTGAACAGAGTGCTTGAACCACTGAACTCTCGACCCATCAATGAACACAAGGGTCTAATCAAAATCAGCACCACAAACCAAGTGAGTAGTGTGCGAAGAGCAGTATTTTCTCTCGAATTTCAAATGAGGGTAATGGACAATCCACTGAGCGATGAGGGAAGATAGAGCGAGTCCATAGAGGTAAAACCATGAGCGACTTGTGCTTTCCTTTAGCACATGGAGAGGTATAGTTCAGAGTGAGATCAATGTCGATAGCAAGTCACGAACTGTGATTCATGCAAAGATATGAGAATAGTAAGAAAACAATCATTGACTAATAAGAATGACGAGGCACTTAGGAATACAAAATCTCCACAAAACCAAAAAGTTTTGACTGCCCTGTACATAATCCCTTAGTGAGCCCCGCTGAGCCTTTCACGATAAACCTTTTTCTGTGAACTCCACAACATGCCAACGCACCACATATACTTACTTGTCCTTGCAATAGAGGATCTCGAAGGAGCCAGAGCCATGGTCTCTCCCCCACCATCTTTCATGAAAACAACAAATGAAATGATTGAAGAAATCAGTGAGTCAATGCAACTCCAAAGCCAAACACTAAAAAAGAACACCGAAAATGTTCAAGAAGATCGATGAGTCAATGCAACTCCAAAGCTGAAAGCCAAAGTACAAAGCAGAGAATGCTTGAGAAACTTGATGAGCCAAATGCAATTTCAAAAACGCAAAAATGAGAGGAAAGTTCAAAGCGTACACTAGGAGAGGCAAGAATGAGGAGGCCAAATCCAAAGGACCAATGATGTCCCGCAGAAATCAATAAAAGGTTATCAGAAACCCGTCTAATCATTCCACCCATGGCGAAGGTGAAACATATATCCTCTATTGCACAAAAGCTCCACAACTTCCAAATAAATCCCCCAGTCCCATGTGACATACATCATACCCCTCAGCCCTGTTATAACCCAATAAAGACCTCTGACTCATAAGTCGATGAGCGTTAACTGAAAGTATCGGATCTGAAACATGAATCATAAGTTTCATACTTGTTATCAACATGTCCCGTCATACCAAAGGGACCATGAGCGAATGAGCGTGACCTTGCACCACAAGGTCTTATGAGTGCGAGTGAATCTTCATTCTAAACACCAAGACATAAACAGCCTACCCCATTACAGGTGAGAAATTTGTAAGGATCGGAAAGACCAGAACCTCAAAAGGAATTCTAAGGAAAATACTGCTCCGACCATCGAGAGTATCAACACACCATTTAGCACACACGACCATACTCGCGAGAGATTGACCCACATCCCTCCATGAGAGGGAAGCGATTCACGCATTTCAGTTCAACAATCACTCAAGATCGAACCAAAGATGTCTTATATTCGTAAACCTCATAGTAATAGAGATAGAGCCATACTTTCTCTCCAAAAAAAATTGCATATGCATTTTGTATCGTACCTAGCACGTAATAATTGCATGCATCATAACCAGTTCATCATCGCATCTGACCGGTAAGAACTATGCCTAGTCTCGCTCAAGTCGACTTCAGTTGCAGTTGTTGAAGCGTGACTTTCGATCAAAAGATGTCAACTAGAGCCATACCTAGCCATCATTAAGCTATATCGAACCATCTCAGAGCCATCCCGGGCTACCTTGAGCTGCATCGAATCATTTCTGAGCCATCCCAGGCTATATTCGGGCTGCATTAAACCAAATCGGAGCCATCCGGAGCTTTGCGTAGACCATCCCGGAGCCATCTAGTTTCATGCTCGAGCCTCATCGACACCACTCCCAAAGTCAAGTAGAAGCCATGTGGGAGCCATCCTCAAAAATTGAGACTATCCCTAGAGCTACATGAAACCATTCTCATACTTTGAAACCATTCTCGGAACTACACAGGGGGCATCCTAATAGTCCGAGAACAATACGGGAGCCACCTCAAATCCACATCAGATCTATCTCAGGGTCTTGCCTACGAAATTCGAACTACGTATGGTCTGATCTCAATATGGAATTGAGTACGTAGGCAGCCCGTCCAGGGTGCGACCACATCAAGGGCGAAAATTTCCCTATTCCCCTCGGTATCATTAAAGTGAACCAACCAAAGCATCGTCATGCTCAATCAGCACAAGGTCATCCCGGAGCCATCCATGGAAATCCTGGAACCATGATGGGAACTCCCAACAAAGTCATGCAACTCTGTTTCATCATTCACTCGTGAAAAACCATCCTCTCACTACAAAGTCCACCACAAACCCCGTCAAACAATAATAATTCATCGTCAGAGCCATCAAACCACCATGAAAATCTCAAAGGCATATCAAACCCACCAATTGCCACAAAAATCACAAACCATGTCAAACCCACCAACCACCCCGAGACCATTGGTCACACCGGAGCCATCAGTGCATACCGGAGCCATCAGTGCATACCGGAGTCGTCAACGCATGCTGGAGCCATCTCAGATCCTTGAAGCCATGCCGGAGCCATACCGGAGCCATCCCGAGAGTTTGACGTTACTATAGAGCCATCTGCTCACGCAAAAACCTACATCTACAAAAAGGGAGTTAATTCAATTAATACATTGGTTAATCACCACACATCACATATCATCTGCATATACCCACAAAATTTTCTCACTATCTGACGCATTTTTACACCTGCTAGACAGCTTTTGCGCTACTAGTACGGTCGAATCTTTCGTTTTACACCTGCTAGACAGCTTTTGCGCTACTAGTACGGTCGCCTTTCGTTTTACACCTGCTAGACAGCTATTGCGCTACTAGTACGGTCGCCTTTCGTTTTACACCTGCTAGACAGCTATTGCGCTACTAGTACGGTCGCCTTTCATTTTACACCTGCTAGACAGCTATTGCGCTACTAGTGCGGTCGAATTTTCATTTTTACACCTGCTAGACAGCTATTGCGCTACTAGTACGGTCGCCTTTCATTTTACACCCGCTAGGCAGCTATTACGCTACTAGTACGGTCTCGCCTTTTTTCCTCCACTAGGCAGCTATTACGCTACTAGTGCGAGATCGTTCATTTCATAACCCAAGGCAGCTATTACGCTACTAGTGCGGTCTCGCCTTTTTCCTCCACTAGGCAGCTATTACGCTACTAGTGCGAAATCGTCCAATTCATAACCCACTAGGCAGCTATTACGCTACTAGTGCGGTCCCGCCGTTTTTCCTCCACTAGGAAGCTATTACGCTACTGGTGCGAGATCGTTCATCCTATAACCCACTAGGCAGCTATTACGCTACTAGTGCGGTCCCGTCAGTTTTTTTTTCCTTCACTAGGCAGCTATTACGCTACTAGCGCAAGATCGTTCCACATCCACCTGCTAGGCAGCTATTACGCTACTAGTACGGTACTCCATTAAGGTATTATAGGCTCGTCATAAGTCCTATAGCTAGATGTCAAGAGGTCTAGTTGAGGCACTCCTAAGTCCTCGTACTTTCAATTGCATTATAGGCTCGTCATAAGTCCTATAGCTAGATGTCAAGAGGTCTAGTTGAGGCTCGTCATAAGTCCTCGTGCACCCCAATCAATCAAATTGTTAGTATCATAGGCTCGTCATAAGTCCTATGGCTAGATGTCAAGAGGTCTAGTTGAGGCTCGTCATAAGTCCTCGTACTTCCAATTGCATTATAGGCTCGTCATAAGTCCTATAGCTAGATGTCAAGAGGTCTAGTTGAGGCTCGTCATAAGTCCTCGTGCACCCCAATCAATCAAATTGTTAGTATCATAGGCTCGTCATAAGTCCTATGGCTAGATGTCAAGAGGTCTAGTTGAGGCTCGTCATAAGTCCTCGTACTTCCAATTGCATTATAGGCTCGTCATAAGCCTATAGCTAGATGTCAAGAGGTCTAGTTGAGGCTCGTCATAAGTCCTCGTGCGCACAATCAATCAATTGTTAGTATCATAGGCTCGTCATAACCTATAGCTAATGTCAAGAGGTCTAGTTAGCTCGTCATAAGTCCTCGTGCAGCCCAATCAATCAAATTGTTATATCATAGGCTCGCCATAAGTCCTATAGCTAGATGTCAAGAGGTCTAGTTGAGGCTCGTCATAAAGTCCTCGTGCACCCCAAGCCAACCTATTGTCAGTATCCTAGGCTCGTCATAAGTCCTAGGGTTAGATATCAGAGGTCTACCTGAGGCTCGTCATAAGTCCTCGTACTCTCAATCACATTCCTACCTCACGATCGCATCCCATCAAATCATAAACCGCAGTGAGAATTTTTGGCGCCCCTCAACCTTGATCCAATTCTGCAAGTGCTTGCAAATTGAATCAAGGGGAGCCATCTGTGACAAAACCAAAAATTCTCACCCCATAAAACAAAATTCAGATAACTAAATAAAATAAGATGGGGTCGCCTTTCTTTCAAAAACGTACTGCTGTGCGTGTCAAATGAACACCCATCGTTTTACGACAAAATTTAAAAAACCAATTTTCAAGCATTTTAGAAAAACCCAATTTTCCAGAAATTTTCAAACAATAATTTGTTTTGAAGACTTACCCTTTATTTATTTATCTATTTGGTTATTTTCATTTTTATTTCCCTTCCCTAGTCCGGGGCATTTCATTACTTTTTATTTTTCACCTTATATTACTTTCAATCATTTTTCATGTTGTTATTTTTGTAAAGAAAACACTTCATTTTTATTGACTAAACCTTTTTAGTTTTATTTTTTATATACATTTTTTCTAGTATTAGTGTTTTGATGATTGTTACTCATGTCGAGTTATAACTTTGTTATCTTTCCCCAACTTTTTCCATTGTAGTTATTCTTTTCCTTTCTCATTTTTGGGTGGATCAAACTTGGTCTTAATTCCATCTTCAATCAAACTCAACAGCCCAAACCCAAGCTCATCCTACCCAACCTTACCACCGCCACAACACCGAAGCCCACATTAAAACCCAATCCATACTTAGTTGAACTCCGGCCTAGCCCAAACCCTTAAACAACCCATTACAACCAACAGCCCCTAGCATTGGACCTACCAAGCCCAAAAAACACAAGCCCACAAAAAAAAACCCTACTGTTCCCTCCATCTCCATCATCATCCCGCCACCACAGTTCTGATTCCCCTCTCGATCTCCATTTTCAGAACAACCATCCCTCAACTCCACTAAAATTTCCTTCTCTGAAGCTGACCCACTACCCCAAAAAAAACCCCAAAAAAAAACCTGGTCATTCCTGCATACTCTTCATCTTCTTCACGTCTGTTCTCCACGCACCGAATATCTTCGAGAAACCCACGCCTGAATACTCTCGCCAAGAAGGAAAATCACACTCCTTAGCATCATCTCGACCTTCTTCAAAAACAAAAGAACCCAAAATTGTTACCCAGGTCGATCTCCATTCTCCTTCAACTGAAAAACCAGAAAATCAAAAAACAGAAAAACATTGCTCATTCCCCTTCATTCGTCGATCTCTTCCGCCACCTTCATCTCTTTGGATTCACGGTGAATTTGCGAAGCCCGACTGACGAGCAAGGAAGGATCCAACCGACTCTCCCCCTCTCTTCAATTTCTTCAACAATATGTTCCAGCAAAGAACCCTAATCTATGGTCACCTCTACGCACCTCGACATTTCACCTTCTCTAATAAAAACGGTCCGCCTGTGTCGGCTCCCGACCAAACTCTTCATGTTCTGGCAATGAGATCAATTTGCGTCGTCCTTCTCCATCTTGAAATCTTCAATCCTTCTGTTCTCCCTTGTCCCGGCCGCCATCACCACCCTACGTATACCGGCGACCTCGAAACTGCAACAAACCGTGAGATTCGAAGCTCGTAATTAGGAGGACCACCACAGGATAGTTACTCTTTCATGGAGGCAAAGCCCATATTTAGTTTGGTTCGCTTCGACCCTACACTCCTACTTTCCTCACTGTTACTCATTTGTTCAAATCTGAACAACTTTCAGTCAAAGTTTCGTATATTTGATTTTTATTATCATGCACAATCTTCTAAATCATCTACGACCGGACTTGAAATTGGGAAGCATTTATCAGTTTGATGATTGTCTGCTAACCTATTTTGTCCACTATTTTGATCCCTTCTCTCATTTGCTGATTATTATGAGGTGGTGTTGTTGACGACGCATTTTTTTGATGGGTTCTCCTGGCTCGATACAATCGTGGACTTCCCTTTTGTAGTTGTGAGTGGGTTTATGGTGTCAGTTTTCCCGACACGAGAGGTCGGGCCAAGATATGTCCGATCGGTTTTCAGACATAATCAATGACTCTACCTCCTCTAATCCGGTTTGGTTTGCTTCAATACCATTGTTGTTTATTGTGCTCGGTTGGGTATCGAGCCCGTTTGACTAGCTAATATGGTTTATAATTTTGCGTAGTTGTTCTGATGATTTCGAGGCTTCACGTTTTCTGGAGTCCGATTTGGAAGATTTGTATGGGATTGTTTTTCTTTGACCTGTGGCTCTATCATGCTAATTCAGTTTGAAATGACATTTTTCACGCCTTATGTTGGTTTTGGTCTTTGAAGGCCAAATCGATGTAAGGGCTAGGATTATCGCCGATTTTTGTGGGTTATTTGACTCAATCTACTCACTGCTTTCAGTTTGCTATTTGACCGAGGTTCATGTTTAATCCTTGGACTTGAGATACTCACTGCGACTGTTTGGACATTACGCAAGAGCTGAACTTGCGAAGATTAGGCTTCATGGTGGCTTCCCATGGGTTTGGAAGTCTTTATTTTACAGCTTTATTCTCGGTCATAGTGCAATCGCCTTAGATGTTTCATTACCCCTTGCGTATTATATCTGGTTGGAACTTCCATTTGGCAGCCTTTGCCTAATCTGCTAGCTGAAGCCTACGATTTATTATCTGAGTTTGTCGGTCCTTTTAAATGACCAAGTGTATTTACTTGGGCCGATTGATCTTTTGGGCCGACTGATGAATACAGATGATCGTTTTTTTTACTATTGGCTCTGGATATTCGTGACTGAAATCTGAATTAATGACCTTCATCCCTTTTCCGGCCTTTGGGTAATCGAGGTTCATGTCATCCTGTACCTGTCTGTACTCATTCGACCTTTGCTCTAATGACTTCATATAATATGCTCATTACTTTTGGTTTCATGTTTGGACTGAGTTGTATACAACGTCAATGGCATCTGGACTACGTGTGCTTCATTTGGCGTCTGATGTTGGATTAAATGGATTGGCTTTACTGATGTGCTTCGGGGCTTGATGCTTCTTCATGGGACTAAGCAACGGGATCGTGGTTTGGACTGCCGGGATCTTCGCTTCAAACACATGTAACGGTTGGTGTAATTCTTGCTGATCCTATCAGCTCAAGTGAGGCGGCGTCGATGCGACCCCCCATAGCAGCTCTCTATTTAAGATTGTTATCTATGTTTGTATTAATCTGTAATTTGTTTATTGTTCTTATTTTCGGTTGTAGTCTTAGGACTTAATTCATTTTTGTAATTCATTCTTTGCACGTGAACAAGGTTAGCATGTTATCTCTAGCTAGTTTTGGATTATGTTGTTCTAGCGTTTATTTTTCCCCTTATATATTCATTTGAGCTTGGAGATTAATTTGCAATCTTGTAGGATCTTTGCTAGTGTTCAATCATCAAATTTTTGTACATAATGTTTACACTTCACTTTGCTTCTCCAATGTTTGTACCCTATGTGAGATATTTGCTTTGTTGTTTTGTGATTTATGCTCTTTGCTTGTTGCTTATTAATGTCATAAGCCTTAGCTACTATGTCTTTAGGTCCAAGCCATTAGGATAGAGGGATCCCCCTGGCCTGATAGGTCATTGACCAATCTCGTGGTGGTGACACCCCTAAACCCTAAAACACGCATCTAAAATATGTTTATAGACCAACATTCTCATTTCGGTTTTAGACCATCAGATTTTTCTAATTCAAAATCTCTCACCCACATTTTAGCCCAAGTCACAATCTGGCCCATTTCTTACCTAAGCCCATTCGACCCAATTAAGTCCACTTGGCCCACTAAGCCCACTCGGCCCATTAAGCCCACTCGGCCCACTAAGCCCATTCGATCCAATTAAGCCCATTTGGCCCATTAAGCCCACTCGGCCCACTAAGCCCATTCGGCCCACTAAGCCCTTTCGGCCTACTAAGCCCATTCGTCTCACTAAGCCCACTTGGCCCATTAACCCACTCGGCCCATTTTGACTCATCCTGTTCAACTTTGACCCAACCCAAACATTGACCATGACCTGAACTTTGACTTGGCCCTTTTTCCAATTCCGGCCCAAGTTTAATTCAAACCCAATTCCTTTTCCATACAAATCAAATTCAGTTCGACCCAATTTAGACTTAGATTCCATTCAAATTCAATTTCAAATCAACTCCCGATTCAAATCAAAATTCATTTGACTTCAATTCAAATTCATCCTTCATTCAAATTCGAATTCAAATCAAAATTTCATTCAACTTCAATTCAATTCCAACTCAAAACAAAAACTCATTTAATCCCATTCAATTTCCCCTACACTCTGAATGTCTCACAGACTCGAACGTCTCACAGACTTTGTCATTCCAATGATTCGAATGTCTCACAGACCTTAGCATCTCACAGACCCGAGCGTCTCACAGACTCGAGTGTCTCACAGACTTCGACATCTCAAGGTTTCAAACGTCTCACAGACACTGAGCGTCTCACAGACTAGCATCCCAAACCCGAAACTTCTCGAAACTCCGAACCCTTCTAAACCTTGAACACCTCAAACATCTTCAAACTCCACAAACATCAAAACTTCCAAAACCCAAATATCGTGAACTACGTAAGGTCTGATCTCGACATGGAGTTGAGTACGTAGGCAGCCCATCTAGGGTGCGACCCCATTCCAAACAAAAAACCCTTTTTCCCCCTCTAAGATGTTTCTCATACCTCTCTAACCACTCAAACCTTCTTCGGTTCCCACAAACTTCAAACCATCAGACTCCAAGTCTTTTCTATTCACTCAACCTCAGAATCTTCCCAAATCTTCATTCTATACTCATCTGAGTTCACAAACTCCTCCCCTTGGCGCTAGCTTGGCAGAAAAGCTCGCCTCATCCACTCTCTTTCTCTCTTCCTGTCCTAATCCTGTCCTTTGGCTTTAACTGAATCTCTCTAATAAGGTTTTGAAAGAGGGCAATCCCGACAATTGGAGACCGAGGTTTCCTCGGGCACCAATCCGAAGTCGTGGTCGTTGCCACTACTAAGGGGTGTAACCCAGTACGAACCCACAATAGAATCTCTGCAAAGACCAGATAAGTCCTATCCATAGGGAACAATCTCAGAGTCAATTATCGGTTCTTAGAACCCCCCCTTCTCTTCCTTTCCTAGTTTTTAGGTCAAACTAGGTGGCGACTCTAGTCAATTCCGCCTTATAGAGGCATAAGTCCGCGTGGAGCCCATTGAGAGCGGGTGTAGTGCACACTTGCACTCCCCTTATGCTTTCTGGGAAAGACGGACGATTTAGTAGGTATTTGAGGGATGCCAGATTAACGGGTTTTCACCCTCCACAGAATGGCATTTTCTAGGATCTAGGCTTCTCAGTTAGACCACATTTACATAGACCCCCCCTCATACCGAAAAATCACCCTCCACAGGTAGTCCTCTGAGCTTTCGTTTTCTAGAGTTGTACGTCTTTAATCCTTAGTAGGTTATAGCTGACGTTTATTCCTTTTACTGGTATTCTTAGTGATCAATCTGGGAGTCTTATCCCATTCTTGTTGAAAGTTTTTATGTCGACGGTCTCCATTGTATTCCGTAATGCATTCCTTGTACGTTATCACTTACGTAGTGTTTTGCTCACATTGCTGAGCGATCTCTTATGTTTTCCTCTCAGGGTTTGGGATTGATGTTCTTACCGCATTGTCGGTTGTTGTTGTTATAGTAGGTTGTACCGTTGCTAAAATTTATGTCGTTTGGTATTCCGTCCAAGTTCAGCTCCCTGCTGACTGGTGTGTCACCTCATCTCTTCATGGTCAGGCCGTCGGGCCTTTCCAAGGTCCCATTCTCCCGTTCTTATAGATTTACAATCCGGTATTAGTGTGTACTACAATTGTAGCGTTCGGTTATCTCGCCATGATGGCTTTCCGTGTAGCTTAACCGTGGTAGCACTTGCTATGGCAAGTGCGCCATGCAAGATGAGCTTCCGGTACCGTGTGCGTCAGTAGTAGTACTTCCACCTAGTTTCCATATCTTTGGTAGTCCTCGGGACTCCTTCGATGTTCTCTTATTTAGGATAACTAGCCATCCGGCAGTTTCCTGGTTGTTTTGACAGTACTGTCATTTGTCAGGGTGTTCCTCTTTTTTGAGGGAACCCCTCGTTACTTACTTATGTCTTAATCCTCGCTCCCGTCTTCACGTATTTTGTCATGATTACTAAGTAATGGTTCTCCCTTAGGCACTACATCGTAGTCCTATTCCGGTATACATTAGTACACGTTCTTATTGTCGCATGCTTTATGTCGGCCAGGTTTTATAACCTTCCTCATTGTATGGGGTTTGGAGTTCCCGTTTCTTGCTAGTCCTTCCAGTAATCTTAACTCTCATGCTTGGTATTATCCCACTGTTATGCTCATTCGGACCACTGTCCGGCACCCATGTTTCTTATCATTTCCTTATCCATTGCACTAGTAGTGCTTTTCTTATCATTGGTATTATGGTGTAACTCGACAGCGTAGCATGTCGACCCATGTTGTCGGTAATTACCGTTCTCTTACTGGTAAAATTCTGTTGGCAGCGCCTATCTCCACGTTGCGCTCCAATTAAAAGGTTCAAGTTCCCGTGAACTGTTGTTCAACAAGATGTTTCTCGTATTGCTTACTGTTAACTACCTGCCAGATCGGGTTTTTCCCGAGTAAGAGAAGGCTTTCTTCTCTCTGGTGTTTGTTCCACGTATTCAGGGTTAGGGATGTGGAAGGCGGGCTTAGGTACTATGGATATCCGGTAAACACCGGGAAGTCCTAGCTAACGCACCTCTCACTCTATCACTCAACCCTTAACCCATAACTCAAACTCAACCTCTGTATTCTCCTAAATTCGGTAATTCTTTTCTTTAGAGCGTAACTACACTCTAATACCACTTTTTGTAACACCCCATCTCAATCCAAATGTGGTTTCGCAACTTAACAACATATATATAAATGTCACAGCGGAATTCAATACACTACAGGACCTTGCCACGGTCTGATTGATAGAATATACCGAACATTAGTACATACAAATCTTAACCAAGTACATATCCTTCTTACAGTCCCCTCACATCCTATACATCTTTACTAACTCAAATTGCCATACGAGTGTACATGCACAACTCGTAGGCCACACTTAACCCGTAACGCTTGTACCCCATCTTACTCTCGTGACGGCCGCCTCCTGACGTTCACCTGTGTAGTATAAACAGCCCCCAAACGGGGTCAGCACGAATGCTGGTACGATCCTCTCATGGCCCCCAAGCTAACGTGGCTACGACGACTAATTGTCGATAGCATGGAGGTTGATTAGATGCACAAGATAATAGAAGGTGAAATAAACAACAGACCAATTATGAACAATCAAACTTCAAACACAATAACGACTTAAATGCGTTCCCTTATTTAGTGAGTCAATTATTTCACTCCTTAAGTTACGTTTCCTCTTAATCTTAGTCCATCCTTATTTTACCTCAATCTTAGTCTTATCTTAGTCTTAGAAAACAACCATCCTTTAAAAAGGAATGGATGTAGCTCATCTCAGTCTTATAATACAAACCACCCTTTAAATAGGAATGGTTGCAACTTATATCAACCTTATCTTATATTGGCCAACCATTCTCTCATTAGAACTGGTTAGCCCTTAGTACGTTGTTTATTTTCGTAGGGCTTGGTTAACCCTAGCCAGCAGCAGGTCACTTACCGGCAATAAACAACATTCTCAAATTGTTAGGGATGTAGGCTAGATCCCCCAATGCTATCTTAGTATGCCTCCCTCCTAAAACAAGTAGTCCGAGGAGGTCGAGTCTATATGTCGACTCTAGGCGACGAGTCTGAAGACAAGTCATATTTGGAAGTTGGTATCTGGTAAGGATACCGACCTCCCCCAAAACACATGTGCCGGTACCATTCCGGATTCCTCACTCCCCCCAAAGTTAAAGTTAGTAGTAGTCTCAATGCGACGTTTGTTTGTTTAACCTCTTTCGGTTATTAACAAACTAATATTAGGGAGTGTTCCTTAGTCTCACACAATTCCTTACTAAACGTTAGTTAGTAGGTTCTCACGGTAAGTTGTGTTAGTTTTCAAACATCACACAACAATACAATAAACATAATGTTCCGGATGCATGCTTTATCTTGTTTAGTGAGCACACAAAAACAAATAGCACACAAGCCAAGGGACACCTCGTTAGCAAGCAGGTCACAAGAAGAACTGTACTGTTCACCGTTGGTCGTTTGGTTGCTTACTCTCCTCCGGAGTCCAACTTAATTAACTTACTCAACCCATAATGTTTCCCCACCTAAGACCTCTTAAGTTTTACAACTTATTCTTACAACTTAACCTTAAACTTTTAAATTTATACTTAACTTAATCCCTTAGGTCTTTATACCTCTAATCATCAATGCCCTCTTAATGGGGTACCATTAATACCACTAAACTTCCTTAGGGCCGACCGACCTTACCGACCGACCTTACCTAAGGTCGGTCCATTCCAGAACATATCACCGTTTGAAAATTTTACCCCGACCGACCTTGCAAGTCCGGTCCCCAAGGTCGGTCCATTCCCGAGAGTTCTTCCCCGTTGAAAATATAGGCCCGACCGACCTTGCAAGTCCGGTCCCCAAGGTTGGTCCATTCCATAACGTTCTTCTGCTAGTGTATTTTGAGCCAGACCGACCTTTCCAAGGTCGGTCCTAAGGTAGGTCGGCTCCAAAAACTTATTTCTGAGTGTTAAATTCAGCCCAAACTTCACCACAAGTTCCCCCATGTGTCCTAATACCATTTAGGCACTTAAAATCACCTTTAAACATCCACTAAAAACTCCATAGCTACTTTCTCAATTCTTACTAGGAATTCGTAACACTTGTTTACACCTCTTAAGGCCTTTACATGTCACCAAACAAGGCCTAAACATCATCTAAAACCATTACCATTCAATCCCCCATCATTAGAAGCCAAAACAATTTTTTTTTCTTTTTCTCTGCACTGCACCGCCCCTCTGGGGCGGTCCCAACCAGAAGCTAATTTCCTGCACGATTTGCCTGGACCTCCCCACAGGGGCGGTCCACAGCAGAACCTATTTTCCAAAGTGCTTTTCTCCTCATTTTGAACTCCAAATTCACCCCAATCTTTTCCCACTAATTCCACAATCTTTCCACATGTTTCCTACATGTTTAAACACCTTAAAACATGTACTAAACCTTCCTCAAAAATCACCAAACTTGACACTCAATTTCTTACAAAATTCTTACACTTAACACTTGATTCCTTACGCTTCCCTCTTGTGACTTTGCCTAAGACCTCAACTAATCATTATGTTTCTTCACCACCATCTTAACTACTCCTCAAGAATCATTTTGCACACCCATTTGCTTTACTCAAACTTCTCAAAGCCATATATAATCTAGCACATGCTTACATCCTTATAAGTCATTATACCTTATTTTTTTCCTTCAAACTTTGTACAAGTTTCCTAGCTTCCTTAACCATGGTTTTGGTGCATAAAACTCACCATTATAACCCCTAGTCCCTCTTACACATTCCTAGGTCTTCCTATTACTCAAAAACTCCATGTTTTATCCATTTTCATCAAAATAACCCTTAGAGATCATTAGAACATCCTTAGTCATAAAATCTCCTTAGAACACCTTAAACACTTAGTTTCCTACCCAAATTTCGCCATAGTTTCTGTAGTATATTATCATGCCCAAATGCATTGTTTTCCTCATTCAACCATCTCACAAACATTAAATCCTTTCTCATCATATTTTCTCACACAAATCAACTCATTCATAATAAACTCAATATAGTGCAATAATCTTAAGTTGCATAGCACTAAGGCTCTTAAATGACATGGCTCTTAGGCCCTTAAATGACATGAATTTAAACACTGAATTTCCCACATATAAAAGCTTTCAACCTGCAAATACACCCATCAATCTCATAGTAGTTATAATACTCTTAAAACCCACCTTAAACTTATCTTACCAACTCATTCCCATTGGCTCCTTAATCACAAGTTCATAAGCTTGTTTAAATTCTTTTTCCTAGGTTATATAACCCATTACATAATGTAAGCTTTAAGCTACATTAGTACTTATCTAAATACCACCCCTTAAAACTTAAACCACCATTAGGTAAGCATTTTACCTTGTTTCTCCAAGCTTATCTTTACTTCCTCCTTAGACCTTCTTCTTGAATGAATCTCGGCCACTCATTAAATTTCCTTTGCCAATGTTCTAATCAATATTCAATGACTCACATGAGTGCTAGACAATACACTAACCTTAAGGAATGAAAACCTGGGTTAAAAATGTGTTTTAAGGTCTTATAATGAATATTTTACCTTGAAGTCTTAAGGTAGGCTTGGATATGAATCAAGAAGGACCCCCTCTAGCCCTTGGAGAATAGAATCAAGCTAGAAAAATGGATAAAAATGAAGCCCCATGAGTAAAAATTTTCGGTAATGGAGAAGAATGGTGGAAACCTAGTTTTGTTACATATTCTTTACTTAAGAGAATGGAGAAGCTAATGCACTCTTCAAACTTGATTTTCCTCCATAAATGGAGTTTTCCCTTGGCACCGAAATGGATCTTTGAAGGATTTGAAAAGATAGAATGAAAGAGCTTGCTCTAACTAAGAGTAATCTACGCTCACTTTTTGATTTGGAGCTAAAATGAGCAAGTTATGGACAAAGCAAGGTGAGGCAACAATGGGGCTGCTTGGGAACGGTTTAGAACAGAGAGAAGAAGAAGAAAATCGTGGAAGAAGAAGAGAAATGAAGAACAGAGGAGAGAGGTAGGCTAATATAAGGCATTTTGCTTTTATAAAGTAAATAGTACTATTCTCTCTTTTTCCTCTTCTTTTCCTTTAATTGCTTTGTCATGTGGTGACTCCCCACATCAAAAACCGGCCACCCCCTTATAATCAAGATATTTATGGTCTTGTTTGACCAACTAATTGACTTATGTTGACTAAAACTTAAACTAGACACTATTTGGCACTATTCACAAATTAGTGCACATATTTGTGAAATTTTTGGTTTCCCATTTATTTAGACTTCCTAATGTGATAATAATTAGCACACATGTTGATTATGATGTAATCATGGGCATTTAGCCACTCAAAACTCATTTCTAAGACAATTTCTCAAAATGGTGCTTTAAGGAGTCTTAAAGCACATTTTGTGTTTAAGCTTGTTTTTGAGCTTGGTTTTCTTTGCTAATTGATTTAACATGTCCATTAGCATGTTAATAAGGTCTTATAATGATATTTGGGTGCTAATTAAAGTCACTCCAAGCTTAAAGCATATTTTTGCCTAAATTGCCCATAAGGCGTTTTCTTGTGTTTTCCTTGGTTTAAATTGTCTACCAATCTTTCTAAGGCATATTTTAGCCTTACTACATCATAATTTGATGTTTACTTAGCATACTTAGGTTTGGGGTATTTCACGCTGGATCGACTTTCAGTATATTTGCGGGAGAAATAATACAAGATCTCTCATTTCGACTGGATAACTCTCCTAAAAAGCTATGCATCCACGAGAAAATATATACAATAGAAATGAGATGATTAATCTGATGACATAAAAGTATGGAATACAATTAAAAATAAGATTCAAAAACGTAATGAGATATAAAAAATAAAGGAATAGCATATGTACATGAAATAATGAAAATTAATCCTCGTAATGAAGATAAAACACTTAAAATAAAATGGAAAATAATAGTAGTAAAAAAGGACACATGAAATAATAAAAATAGTAATGATAAAACTGAGAAAGTCAACAGGAAATAATAAATAATAGTAAAAGTATAAATCAATCGAGTACATAAAATTATACTAGGTAATAACAAAACCGTGAAATATTTTAAAAACAACAGCAACGAAAATGAGTATACAAAATGAAGCATGTTAAAACGGATTACAATAAAAGGCTCGTGCTCCCTTTTCCATAGGAAAGTGAGGTTTAAATGTCGGGAAAAAGAAATTCCTTTAGTTGAAAACGGGGACGACCGCCTTGTTTCTGAAAGCGTATTTATTTTTGTATTTTTGTTTTAATATAAAACGGGTGAGAATTTTTGGTGTCTACACCAGTGACATGGGAAGTATATATGTTAAGGATTAAGTGATTGTTTTGATCCCCCAGGGAATCTACGGGATCACAGTGTATATAAAAGATATTTTTGGTTGCCATACATGCTAAGACAAGTTGTGTGGTATGTGTAATAAATATTATTTTGACCTTGGGTCCTAATGTGGTTGAGTTCCAAAAGTTGTTATGTTACCCAGACCTGAGAGTCTAAGGGTTGTTATGTAAGTACAAATGTTGATTAAGGTACCCGGATCGTTAAGTCCGAGGTTATCATGTAAGTATGTTATGTTATGTATAGATGTGTATATGTTACCCGGACCGTTAAGTCCAAGGGTGTGATGTAAAGTATGTTTGGTTATGGAAGTTTTATTTGCAAGTAATCCCCGTGTTTTAATCCAAATGATGTGTGGGAAGTGTGAAATTCGAGGATGAAGTTCTTTTAAGGGGGGTAGATTGAAATACCCCAAACCTTGATATGTTGTTTAAACATTAAACTATGGTATTTTAAGGCTAAAAAACGTGCCTTAGAAACATTAGTGAACAATTTAAACCATAGTAAAAACAATAAAGTACCATAAACACAGTTTGAGCAAAAACAGGCTCTAAGCTTGGAGTGAACTTGGTTAGGACCCAAAGAGCCTACCAAGACTCAATAATATTCAATTATGATTTTATAAGGCTAATTAAGTCCTTAGGAAATTTTGGTAGACAATTAAACCAAACAAAACATAAGAAAACACCTTAAAGTCAATTTAAGCAAATACTTGCTCTAGACTTGGTGTAACCTTGTATAAGACCTAAAGGTCATTCCTAGAACTTGTTAACATGCTAATGAACATATTAAATCAATTACTAAAGAAAACTAAGCTTGAAAACAAGTAAAAACACAAAATGTGCTTTAAGGAGTCTTAAAGCACATTTTTGAAAAATTGTCTTGTAAATGGATTCTGAGTGGGTAAATGTCCATCATTACTCTTTAATCAACATGTGTACTACTTAGTATCACATTAGGGAGTCTAAATCAATGGGAAATCAAAAATTTCACAATTATGTGCCTTAATTTGTGAATAGTGCTCAAATAGTGTTAGTTTAAGTTATAAGTTAACATAACTTGTTTTTATGGTCAAACAAGGCCATATGTCTATTAATTAAAGGAGGGGGACGGTTTCCTATGTGGTGACTCACCATCATGTGCTAGTAAATTAATGAAAGAAAGAAAAGTAAGTGAAAAGTAGAAATTACCTTTATAACATAAATATCTCCAAATGACTACCTCTCTCCCCATTCTCTTCATTCTCCTTGGTTCCCACCGTCACCTATCTTCATCCTCCCAAGCAAATTAGTTTTGCTACAGTCCACACTCATTCTTCATCTTCTTTCACTTGTAACTTATGATTCCATGCTCCAAAATCAATTTCAAGACTACCTTTGTCTTAATTAGACCAAGCTCTTCATTTCCCTCTTTTCAAATCTTCAAGAACTCAATTTTGGTGCCATGGAGATTCACCATTGAAAGAGCCTGAGCTCATATTTTCATGCCTTGACATTCTCCTTTGCTTCAAGGTAAGCAAAATCAAAGAAAATCTAAGTTTCCTCCATCTTTGTGTATAACCGAAAATTCATCCCTTAATGGTGCATTACCTTGCTCTCTTCTTAGCTTAATTCAATCTTCAAGGGACTAGGAGGAGTCCTATCTTGCTACATAACCAAGCTCTCTTTCAAATTCCAAAGGTAATCATCAAATTTTAGTGTTTTGAGTTTGAGTACTAAACTTAATGCTCATTACCCTTATATGTGTATTGGTTAGAAGATTGACAAGTGATAAAAGCTCCTTGCTGATTTTCAATCAAGAAAGAACAAGAGAAAACAAGTGAGAAAACTTGGAAAACAAAGAGGTAAATGATCTTTCTTGATGTAGTTTTATGTACTAGGAAATTGAGCTATATATGCTTAATAAATAACCTAAGGAGCCAATGGGAAATGAGATAGAAAACTATCCACAAGGTGGACTAAAAGGACATGGGAGCATTGTGTGTGTATTCGCAGGTTGAAGGCATTTAAATGTGGAAATTCAGTGTTTAAGTTTAGTGCAATTTAAGGGCCTAAGAGCCAAGCAATTTAAGTTTATGCACTATATTGTGATGTAGAGTAGTTTAAAGGTTTAGTTGTGTGTAAAGAGCATTTCTTGTGAAGATGAATGTCTTATGGTTAAAGGATGAAAAACAATATGTTTGTGTGTAAGGAATGTGTATTAAGTGATTGAGTGTTCTTGGGTTGTATAATGGTGGGAAAACTATGTGTTTTGGTGTAAGGTGATACAAGAGAACCTATGGCGAAATTTAGTTGATAAACAAAGAAGTTTTTGTGTAATAATGAGATTTTATGACCTAGAAGGTACTAGGAATTGTTAAGTGTTAAGATGGTGAAAAAAAGTGAATTATGGTGTTCTTAAGTGTTAAGGTGCCATGGGCATTGTCTTGGAGGATTTAGAACTCAAATAGGTGTTTTATACACACCAAAGACATGTTGTGTGAAGTGGTAAGTCTTGTTCAAGTTGTGGTAAACAAAGGAAAAATAATGTCTTGTGAAGGTCTAAGTGTAAACTTGTGGAAATAGAAGGAGTTGTGTAATGGAGGTGTTTGTGAGAAAGAATTCTTTTGGAGTAGTGGTAATGTTTGAGAGACAACACTTTGGCTAGTTGTGATGGAAGGCATATTATACCACGTGGAAATCTAAGGAAAATGTTATAAGTGTTAGGAATTGTTGTAAGAAATTGGGTAACAAGTTAGTGATGATTTAGGAAGGTTTAGTGCATGATTTAAGGTGTTTAGACATGTAGGAAACATGTGGAAAGATTATGGAATGATTAGGCAAGGTTTAGGGTTGGATTAGGGGTTGAAAAATGATGTTTTGACAACTTATTAACATGGTCTGGGACCTAGCCCTTGTATAGGTACCCGGACCACCCTTAAAAACATGCCGAGAGTAGAAGTTGACATTGGTCCGGGACCTAGGTCCAGGACCAAGTCCCGGACCACAAGGAAAATAAGGCCGAGAGTACAAATCAGTGATGGTCCCGGACCTTGGGTCCGGATCAAGTCCCGGACCAGGGCAAAAATGTTGCAAAATGTGTTTTTAAGGCTTCTAATCATGGGGGATTGAATGGTAATGGTTTTAGGTGATGTTTAGGCCTTGTTTGGTGACATATAAAGGCCTTAAAATGTGTAAACAAGTTTTAGGTTTGATGTGAGAGTTGTGAACCTAAGATCACAAGAATAAAACTAAGTATAATGGGATGACGAGGTTAACTATGGGCGCTCTAGACGCTAAACAAACATGTTACCCCCAATGTTAATGAATGTAATTGTAATGTTACCAGTTGTTCAAGGATTGTTCGAGGAACATAAGAGGATGCAATATAGTGGACCATGGTGACAGGTATGGTTTTCTTGCAATCTGTGTCCTACCGTATTACACTAGCTTGTATGCCAATGTGTTTTTTTTAATGTTTGCCACCTTTTAAGATAAAAACATGTAATGAGTTTACAGTTGTTTAATTATGTGGCGTGCGTAGTTCCGATACCGTTTAGCTTTAAGTATGTGCTAAACTTAACTAACCGACTCAAGGATCACATATTAGATCGGTATTCGGACTTAACGACCCAAACCATGGGAACGTTCTAACCACGGCTATGCGTGTGTGTAACACCCCTACCATTAATACAGTGCTTACCGTCCAATTTCCTTACATATCAGATACACGCAGCGGATATATGCTTACATACAATGGGTGATACAATGCCGTTAGCCACCCACGTGGACTAACAAGGCTACTACTTCTACATACAGCATCGGTCTGATGGACCGGAATCCCGAGTACTACAAGTCTACAATACGTTCTCCGTTTACCAAATACTACTACAATCTTCATTCAATACAATACTCCAAGTACAATACAGTATAATCTACATACCGAGTTTACTAGGTTCCTTATACAAGTATAATACCTCTTCCAGTTCATACATACTCACTAAGAGCCTACTTACTACCCATTCCTCACTACTACATTACTTTCTAAATACAAGGGGGTGTGCTAGTTAATGCACCTCTACATTCTGCTACTACTATCCAATGTAGTCACCGGTCTCGTGCCTTGACCACATTCGCTTCGGGTACCTGCACACTAAAAAATGTCCCCCGAAGGGGTCAGCTTTCGCCGAGCATGATAACCGCATACCCCGCGTACTAGTGAGGGTACGCCGACCACTTGGTCGAATACATGCGGTTGATTTCATTCAAAGATACATGCATACATGCTCTTATACACAATACAACAATACTTACGCAAGGCATACATACATACACTACATTACATACAAGGAATACAATAAACCATCCAATACATACTTACCTTCTTCCGAAATACACATACTCATTACATACACAATATACAATTCTTGTTAGCTTCATTGGTCCACCCGGGTTAATCGGGTGGAGATTACTCTTTACTCGTTACTTCATACACATACATACTCATACTCATACTTACTTACGGATCCATACTTACTTACTCTTACTCTTACTCAAGTTAAGTCGTCGGGACCTCCGGCCCTGGGGACTACACCGTCCCACCTCCGGGATTTACTTGACTCACCAATCCGGGATGCTACCCATTTAAGGGATTTGGGCCGCGGACCAGTTTAAGAGTCAGGAATTGCAGCCAACCTCTTGTGACTCCGCATCCTCAGCGTGGCCGAAGCTATATCGGACTTGTACTCATTCCAATTTACTCACTTAAGTTAGGAGTTAGATAGTTAGGAATTAGCACAAGTCAACATCCAACCACATAATACAATACACATAACACATACCTCCGAGTACAATACATTACACAAGTACAATACGAGTTCGAATACCATTCATCATCATTCACATATTTCATGAATTATACAAACTAGTGCTCAAGACAATAAATCAAGCACAACATAAGTCAAGCACAAAGTGCAATATAGTCCTTCATGCATTTATCTTATTTAGGTGGTCAAATAAGCACACAAATCGAGGTAACAAGATTAGGATACAGGGCATGAAGAAATCATACCTTTTCTACAATTTACGTTACCGGGTGCCTTCTGTTTCTTTGGTTCACTCTTGTTCCTTAGTCCTTACTTGTTCCTCGAGTCTTATTCTTGAACCAATGACTACATGCCAAATGGTTCAATTAATACTAAGCATCACAATACATACATAATTACTACTCCCGTACTTACCCACCCCGTTATCCCGTTATTCGGTTTAACTTAATGTTCTTAAACTTACAACTTTCTTAATTACTTCTCAAACTTGTTTACACTTCTTAGGGCCTTTAAAGGTCACCAAACAAGGCCTTAACAACTTCTAAACCATTACCCATCAATGCCCCATGGTTAGACCCCTAAAATCACATTTTACAAGCTTTTATAGGTGGTCCGGGACTTGGTCCGACCCAAGGTCCCGGACCATGCACTGAAATCACTTACGACCTATTTTTGATATTGGTCCGGGACTTGGTCCTGGACCTAGGTCCCGGACCACCTGCTAGGATGACTCTCGAACTGATTTTAAGTGCGGTCCGGGACTTGGTACATACCCTAGGTCCCGGACCCTGCTAAAAACTGCTACTTGGTTGATTTTTCAACCCCAAATCAACCCTTAATTCACCTCCAATCATTCCATAATCTTTCCACATGTTTTGTACATAATTAAACACACTTAAACACTCACTAAAACTCCTTAAATCCATGGTCCAATACTTACTCAACTTCTTGCTCAAATTCTACAAATTTTCATTCACAATTTCATACTTTGCACACTTGTGCATTCCTACACTCCTCTTTGCATTTTGCACTTTGTTCCAATGCCATCTTACCATTCCAATTTATTTCCAAGCAACTACAATATCTATACCCAAGTCCAACACTCTTTTTACCAATTCTTACACACTAATTTTTCCTCACTTCTCCAATGCATTTTTTACCCTTTGCTACAGATTTTACACTTCTTGTTTCTCATACTACAACTACCACTTCATTACTACTAAACATACCTACACAATCCAATATACACCTTGGTTCTCCCATTCACCAAGCCATCCATAAGTGTACATTTCCTACCAAAATTTTGCCATAGTTCACCTACAATTCTCACTTATCCACACATTCCCATTATCACCAAAATCATTCCTATTCTAGCCACACCCATACAAGGGTCCTACCAGCAATCAATACAATATACATTCACCAATACTTCTTCAAATACCAATACTAATACTCATACACAACCATTTGGCTCCAAGGCCTACAATTCACGTACTAATTTCACAAATACTCAAACTTCCTCACAAATACTTAAACTTCCAATACTACAATACCAATACAATAGTTTAGGTTCTTTTATTTGCTTACCCATTCCCATTACACTAATGCATTAAATTGAGCATTAAGAAGGAGCTCTTACCTTGAGCTTATATCTCCTTCAATTCTCTTCCAATTCTCTTCTTCCTCTTTCTTGCACAAATCGGTTTTGTGGGGAATGGAGTTGCCAAACTCCATTCCCTCACCCAAAGCACATAAAATAAGTATAATTAACATGCTAACCCCTTAATTAATGCTAGTTCATAGAAATGTTTAGAACAAGATTTCTAGGGTTTACCTTTGGAGTGTCTTAGGAGGGTTTTTAGCCCTTGGTTCAAGAAGGTGAATCCACCACCATTGTAAGGTTGATATTATGCTCAAAGGAGAGAGAAAAACAGAGCATTACAAATGGAGAAAAATCGGTTGTGAAGGAAGGTGAAGAAAACATGAGTTTTTCATGTAGATTTTTACCTTGTTGGAGAGAGGAGACCCCAAGCTACACATTGATGCTATTTTCTTCACCAATGGGGTATACCCACGAAATTGAACTTCCTCATTTTTGGATTTTGAAAAGAGAGTGTAGAGGATGATGAGGGGATTACAAATGTAATTATTTTTGTATTTGAAGCTCACATGAGGGTGGAGCATGGAGAAGAAGAGAGAACTTCCATTGTTGTAGAGGGGAAGCTCAAAATCGCTGCATGGGGGAAGGAGGAAAGAGAGAGCACGATGGGGAAGGAAGAAATGGGAGAGAGAGAAGAAAAAGGTGAGGAAAGAGAGTACTCTCTACTTTTTGGTATTTTTTTTCTTTCTTCTTTCTTTCTTTACTTATATTTTTTTTGTGTGTGAGAGGGAAGGGGGATCGGATGACATATAGCCCATTGTGGGTTTTGAAAATTTTATTTACAATAGTGGACACACTAGTTTGAGTTATTTGTGCTTTTACCCCACAACTTCCCGTTTTTGACAGTTTTTACTAATTTCTCGTTTTTCTTGTTTTTATTGGCTCTAAAGCTTCACTAATATTTATTAATGATTATTTAGTTGACCAAAATTATTACGAGTCTATTTGACCCGCTTAAAGACGCGTTTTCCCGGTTACCTCGAAAAACGTGCTTTAAGGTTCGTTAGTGATTTTAATCCATTTTAAGGATCCGTTTTCTTTGGGATTTGTTCCCTAATATTTATTTAGACTTAATTAAGCCTTTAGAATCCTTATATTACGCTAACCGAGGTCTTATACCTCCTATGGTTGTTTAACGCTTATTTAGCGTTTTACGCTTTTTAAGCGTTTCTTTATTTCTTTTGGATTTATTTTTCCTTACCAATATTACTTAATCATTATTAGGCTCTTAAATACCCATTAGGATAATTTAATCGCTATATTTAAGGTCGGGGTATTTCAGTGTGTTAGTTATGTGTTGTTTGTGCATGTTAGTATGTTCACTACCCTTGTATGTGTCTAACTAGACCTGACCATCTATTTGTGAATTAATGTACTAAGTCCTATAATGAGACTTCTAACAAGTGCTAACCGGGGAGTGAGGAATCCGGTTGTTCCGGTCGAGCGTTGTTTGGGAGTTGATGTATACAGTTTCTTTAGCTCCCTCTCTGTTGGTTGTTTTCCTTCGTTGTTCTTCAATCACCCTTAAGCTTAACCAAGGCTTTTCTGACTCACGTCGGTTGGGGAATATGTACGGTGTGTTCGGATCACTATATCTGATCCATCTTTAAGTTAAGTTACTCGTCCGACTAACAAGACGGTAACCAGTGATGTAACAAGCTTATCATGAGGGTGTTTTCATTCTCTAGGCTTACCAAGTTAACTAACTATGTTTGAGTCGGTTCGTAAAGAGAACCGTTACCGTTATGTTATGTGTTATTGTTGCGCTACAATTCCTATTGCGATGTGATGTTATATATACGTTAAAATATGGAGTATGTGGATCATGGATATTGAAACACCCTGGAAAATCATATTTATAAAATATACCTTCTTTGTTATTTTATGTGTGAAAATTGTAGACATATATACCTGTATTATAACCACTATAGATACCGACTGTAAATATTACAGTGATAGGTTAAATTTATATTACCGGCGGTAATTTTAAAACGTGTCATTTTTACAGTGACATGTTAAATTTATATTACCGACTATAATGTTAAAATATGTTATTGTTATACAACCGTAACGGTGACACATTAAGTTTATACTACCGGTTATAAATATATAACCAGCCCACTTTATATCAATGTTACCGGTTGTATTTTGTAATACCTTTGTCACTTTGTAATTACTACAGCCAAATTCATTTAATCAGCTATGTGCAGCCGTTTTCCCTTGCTAAGGTCACACTCATGTACAAGATAAAGCTAATATATACTTTCAGCCCTTGTCAAACGTAAGGTATATGTTCCCTAATTAGCTATTTTGATTTATATAATCATTAAAAATTACCGATTTGTCTTATATGATCATTGTTGTCATTATACATAAGCTTATCTATATATGTAACCGACCCCCTTTGCTAAATATCACACATCCATGAGCAATTAAATAACAAATAAAATCAGCTCCCTTCATAATAGCATTACCGATTTCAGGTAATCATTTCCATTTTACATACATCTTTTCCGGTAGCACAATATAGCCGACCTACCCTACTTAGTCACAGGGGTCTTTAATTTCATTTTACATCGCCAACAACCATGGCCAATAGGAATTGAACAGCAAGAACAAATAGGTGTCATGACATTGTTTAATTACTTGGCTGAAAGGAAATTTCTTTCCTTTTCTAAGTTGCTGTTGTCGGTTGCTTTCTCTTCCATTGGAGCTCATCGTCTTCATTCTCTTCACCAATGAACAATGAAAACTCATGGTAATTTTACACTCCCAAACTGGCGAGAACAGGAACATACATCTTGCCCTCTTTTCAACTCTTCCTCACGGTAACTTTGCACCACAACTGGAAAAAGGAACATACAGCTCCCTGTCCTTTCTTCATCTCTTCCTCACGGTAATCTCGCTCACCCAAAAAGAACAAACAAGGAACAAACATGCCTTCCGCCATTTCTTCATTTCCTCATTCCCTGTACACTGCTCTTTTGTTTTCTTCACCATTCACTCCCTCCTTGTATCTACTGGCAACGAGGAATATACATGCTCGCGCTTCTTCTTCTCTTCACCAACAGAAATTTTGTAACCACACTGGGGACCAAGGAGATGCTCTGCGCCTGTTTCATTTCATTTACCGACGGTAATTTGCAACCGGAGCTGCCAACAAGGAGCATACAAGCTCTACGGTTTCATTCTCTCTACTGGCGAAATAAGCAGCATCGTACTCCAGTCCACCTCTTCGTTTCTCTTCACCACGCTGTTGAGACCAACAACACCTCTTTTCTTCATATCGTCATGTCGGCACAACTAAGGAGTAACGAACAGGGAGCACAAGCTCTGCACCTCAGGTTTCTCTCTACAGACGGAGACATTCATTCTCTCCATGACGGTATTTACTCCTAACTTCAGCAGCTTACAAAATAGTTCAAATTATTTCCTTTTTGTGAGCCTCGTTCCAGATGCGTGTTGTGTATTGTCTATCATACTTCCAGTTTCTTGATTATTGCTTTGTTAGCATCTTCATATGGCGGCTGATTATCAGTCGATGATCTATGGGCTTTTCATTGATACGGAAGTCTTGAGATTAGGAAAAAAAAATGAAAGAGGAATGATTAGTGTCCAATCTGTTTTGTATTTGCGTTTTGAGTTGTGCCCAGATGCGTTGAGGTTTAAGTCCTCTCGGACTAAAAATAACCAGGAAAAGAGATAGCGAAATGAGGTCGAGTGAGGTAGTTTACGAATGTGTGTGTATATATATATATATATGCATAGCAGTTAGGAAAAAAATGGAAGAGATAGATGAGATGGGGAGTCACGAGCTACTGTAAATATTTGTGTGTATATATGTATATATAAAGGCATGTCGGTAACAGGGATAGTAGCTAGGAAAAAGAAACAGGAAGTTCAGGAGCAGTTTGTGTGTGTGTGTGTACATATAAATATATATGCATATCAGTAACAGGAGGTAGCAGCGGTAGTTCATAATAGTCGCCGAATGAATTTTCTGTTTGTGTGGCTTACTTATCTCATGAAAAATAGAGTGGTCACTTCAAATAGAGTGGTCACTTCCTCAGGTTGTGTACGTAAGTGGCTACTAAGTTTTCTTACCATAATAGCAAAATAACATGGACGACATTATTGGTATAAAATTGGTACTCTAGTGTACCGGTTAGTGAAACTTGTAGGAGGTGGTATTAATTATGTTTAGCTGGTTATAAAAGCTTATAAGAATTAAATAAAGCTGGATGGAAATCAAGATTTGGTTAATTTGATAAAATAGCCTAGATGTACAAAGGTGCGCTGTAACAGCCCATCCAAAGCCTATCGTGGTTATCGCAAACTGAACACTTAATCAAATACGTCGCAGCGGAAATATACAACACCTGGACCTTGCCACGGTCTGATCGTTAGAAAATACCGGCTTAAATACTTACAAATACTTATCCAAAACAATTATCCAACTTACAGTCAACATTCATAATACCACAACCAACCGGTACTAGTATCTCAAACATAATCCCAAGCTTACATCAGTTTAATATAACAGTCGGGTGCACAGGCGCAACCCGAACTCAAATGAATGTTCCCTCCTAAGTCTAACGCTCCTACTCTCGTAGTGCGTCCTCATGGGCCTTTACCTGCAAGTGTAAAAATAGCCCCCGAGGGGTCAGCACGATGGCTGGTACACCCTCTCATGGCCCCCAAGCTAACGGGGCTACGAACGAAATTTGTCGATAGCATGGAAATTGATTAATACACAAACATAATAGATAGTGCATAACAATAACCAGGATGAACATATATAGTTCACAAACAATGAACGACTCAAGCGTTCCCTTTCAAGTGGGTTAGTAACCCCCTCCTTGTCTCATTCTTAATCTCAGTGCCTTCCCTTACCTTAATCTTAATCTCAATATCAACTTAATCTCAGTATACAAACCTTTCCTGGAAGGGATTGGGTTGTATCTAATTCGAACCTGGGATTTAGGTGATCCCACCGCACCATCTTAATGCCACCTACTCTGGACGGGAGTCCAGCTAGCTGAGCCGGCAACCGGCCCTAGGCAACAGTCCGAAGACAAGTCCTTAAGCGGAGGGGGATATGATTCAGATACCGTCCCCCTTTCACTTAGCATGCATGACGGAGATCGGTCCCGGGGTTTCCTCACTCAAGTTCCAGTAGTAAACATTTAAACACCATGTGCAGCTAACCTTAACGGGCATTAACCAACAACCATCAAACTAACTCTTATTCTTAACTCAGTAAGTACTAAACTGGTTAGTAACAATCTCAAGTCTCGCAGGTTAGTGTAAATAAACACAATCACAACGAGAACAATATACCGGTTGCATGCTTTATCTTGTTTAGTCATAACAAATAAACAGGTAGCACACAAGCCGAGGGACACCTCGTTAGCAAGCAGGTCACAAGAAGGATTGTACCGTTCCACCGTCGACGATTGTTTGGTTTATCTCCTTCCAAGTCCCAATTCACCAATCCTAAAAACATTTATTCAGTTTTAGGTTATTATTCAAATTCAACTCAATACAATACTTAACCTCCCTAGACATCAACTTTTACTCATTGTTTTTCACGAAGCCTTACGGTTTTTAACTTAACTTCTAAGCGCATCACTTCCTCATTATATCTATACTTGTTCACCCACTTAATAGCCATTACATCCACCAAACATGCCCTTAGTAACTTCGTAACATCAATTCAAAATCACTCCCACCATTTTCTAACACTTCCAAGCTTAAACATGATTTTTTTTGTGTGGTCCGGGACCTTGTCCTCAACCTAAGTCCCGGACCTATACTTAGTTCAAGCTCTCGGCTATTTTAATGTGGTGGTCCGGGACTTGTATGGACTTAAGTCCCGGACCAATGCAAGCTAACATCCTCGGGGGTTTTTAATGGGGTGGTCCGGGACATCTTACAAGACCTAAGTCCCGGACCAGCTACAGATTTCCTCCTTTTGTATAATTCTAAGTGTTGTTACACTTGTTCTCTTCATCTATAAATAACCCAATCTTCACACATGATCAAAAACATATTCTAATACGAAATAACATCATAAACTTGCCATCTCCTTCTGTAACCTTATGACTCAATTTCTTACATAATCTCTTTAACACTTGTAATATTTTTCCTTAGGTTTTCTAAGTGGTGTTTCATACCTATCATAACCACTATGCCAAAATGTTTTCTTCACCACTATAACATCATCTCAAGCATCTCTCACTATCTAAAACTCTCTTAAGCATTTACTTAAAGTTCCTTAACAAGTTTAAACTTCCATCATCACATTATTTCCTTCCCAGTTGTGCACCCACAGTTGTCTAAGTCCTAAATACTCAAATACATTCTCTTGATTCCTAAATCCATGGTGATACCTAAGTCATCATAAGTCATTAAAACACCTTAACTTCACCCTTTTTCATCAAGACAACCTATAGAACATTCTAGTACTTCCTTAGTCACTAAATTCCCTTAGAATATCTTAAACACTTAAACTCTCCTTTAAATTTTGCCATGGGTTCTCTAGTATATAGTACCTCCTAACACATGGTTTTTCTCCATCAAACAACCAATACCACCCAAATTCTCACCACAACACTTAACACCCAATTTACACCAAAACTTCACCACGTCATCATATAATGCTTAAACTTAAAATGCTTGGCACATAGGCCCTTAAATAACAATAATCTTAACCACTGAATTTCCACATATATATGCCTTCAACCTGCGAATACACTCAACAAGGCTCCCATTGAAATAGAATGCTTCTTGTACTTCACCTTTACACCCTTAAACTATCTCTTTTCTCATTTGCTCCTTAGTCACAAGTTCACAAGAATAGTCATTGTTTCTCCTAGGTTTCATAGTACCTTCCCAATATAACTCTACACCAAACTCATCATATACCCACATCTCATTCCCTTAAACAACAACACCTTAAGGTAAGTAATTTACCTTGTTTTCTCACAAGCTTAAAAGCTTTTCTCTTAGGTTTTCTTTGTTCAATCTCGGTCACCAATGTGATTCTCTTGCCAATGTTCTAACCAATATCCAATGACTCCAATGAGTACTAGATAACACATTAACCCTAAGGAACAAACCCTAGGTTTAAAAATATGTTTTAAGGTATTAATGTGATTGTTTTACCTTGGTTTCTCAAGACAAACTTGGATGTGAAGCAAGAAGGACCTCCTCTCCTTTGAAGAGTAGAAACAAGCTAGAACAAGGCATAAACATGGAGTCCCATGAGTAATATTTTCGGTTATGTGAAGAAAATGGTGGAAACCTAGATTTTCTTACACTTTCTTTACCTTAAGAGAATGGAGATGCCAATGGAGTCTCCAAACTTGAATTTCCTCCTCTAATGGTGGTTTGACTTGGCACCAAAATGAAGCTCTTGAAGTTTTGAAAAGATAGAAAGGAGGAGCTTGAGCTAACTAAGAAGAATATGTATTTGTTTTGGATTTGGAGCTAAAATGAGCAAGATGTGGCAAGGGAAGATGGAGCTTTCATGGAGGTGAGCTCTACGTGAATGGAGAAGAGAAAGAGAGCAAGGAAACCGTGTGAACAAGGGAGAATGAAGAAGTGAGGAGAGAGGTAAGTAAATGTGATATTTATCTTAAAAGGTGAATAGTGTTTTTACTTTATAACTTACTTATTTGCTTTCTCTTTACTTAGCTAGATAAGTGTGGTGAGTCACACTTAAAAAACCGGCCCCCTTTATGAATGAGGGTAGTTTAGTCTTTGTTGACCAAATGTCTCACTTATATAGACTTATGTTATAAACTAGCTTAATTAATTCACTATTCATCAAAAACAAGGCACATTGTTGTGAAATTTTTGATTTCCCATTGATATAGACCTCCAAATGTGATACTATATAGTACACATATTAATTAAAGAGTAATGATGGACATTTAGCCATTCAAAACTCATTTACAAGACAATTTTTCAAAAACGTGCTTTAAGACTCCTTAAAGCACATTTTGTGTTTTAACTTGTTTTCAAGCTTGGTTTTCTTTGGTAATTGACTTAAAATGACCATTAGGATATTACTAAGGTCTTAGAACAATATTTGGGTACTCTCCCATGTCTCTCCAAGCTTAGAGCACGTTTTTGCTTAAACTGCTTTTTGGTGTTTCCTTATATTTTCTTTGATTAGAAATGTTTCTTAATGTTTCTAAGGCATTATTTAGCCTCCTTATATCTTAGTTTATCATTTAAACACCATATCTAAGTTTGGGGTATTTCAATCTACCCCCCTTAAAAGAACTTTGTCCTCAAAGTTCACACATGTGTTAACCATTCACGGTACACATTCTCTTAATCTTAATACCACATCTTATATTCACATTCATACATCTCAAGACTCAAAGGTCAATCTCAAATACAATACATAAGTATATACATAACTCAAACTCAAACTTACACCGAAGTGTAGCAACTTACACAAATCCACATCTTAAACAACCAAACAAACGACAAACATGATCGTTTCCTAACTCAAAAGCGAGGAAGCTACCCCCCTTAAAAAGGGGTACGCCCCGTACCCTATACAGACGATCTAGTCAGTAAATAAAGAAGGGTACTTCGCCCTCATCTTATCCTCTAATTCCCACGTGGCCTCTTCGACATCCTGGTTAGACCAGAGAACCTTCACCAGTCGCACTGACTTGTGGCGAGTGTCCCTAGTCTTACTGTCCAAGATTCTCTGAGGAGTCTCCACGGATCTCATATTTGGTTCTAAAGTCAACCTCTCAGGTTCTAACACATGGGAGGGGTGGTGCATGTATTTCTTAGCTGTGAAACATGAAAAACATCATGCACTTTACCCAGCTCAGCAGGTAAATTCAACCTGTAAGCAACCGGGCCCACCCGCTCCGTAATCTCATAAGGACCAACAAATTTCGGGCTTAACTTGCCCTTCTGCCCAAACCTGAATACACCCTTCATCGGTGATACTCGCAGAAATACCGGTCGCCCACTGCGAACTCCAGGTCCCGTCGTCGAACATCAGCATACGACTTCTGCCTATCTTGAGCAGCTTTCATGTTCTCCCTGATTTGCTGAACTTCAGCCTTAACTTGTTCTAAGTACTCTGGTCCTATAATGACCGTCTCACTCGACTCATCCCAGCAGAGCGGTGTACGACATGGTCTACCGTACAACGCTTGAAAAGGTGCCATCTTGATCGAAGCGTGATAGCTGTTGTTGTATGAAAACTCGATCAGATGCAATCTGTCAATCCAACTGCCCTGGAAGTCTAAGGCACATGCTCTCAGCATGTCCTCGAGTGTCTGAATAGTACGCTCAGTCTGACCATCTGTCTGAGGATGGAACGCGGTACTCAGTTTGAGTTCTGTACCCAACGCTTCTCTGGTAGCTCTCCAGTACCTCGAAAGGAATCTGGTATCTCTATCTGACACTATGGTCTTTGGTATGCCGTGATGTCTCATGATTTCTTTCTCAAATAACTCAGCTAATTTGGTCACCTTCCAAGTATCCTTCATCGGTATGAATCGGGCTACTTTGGTAAGGCGATCCACCACCACCCATATCATGTTGAGACCTCCCCTAGCAGGTGGAAGCCCAACTACGAAGTCCATGGAGATATCATGGAACTTCCACTCCGGAACTGGCATCGACTGTACCATTCCGCCCGGTCGTCTGTGCTCGAATTTCACCTTCTGGCATGTGAGACACCTCAAGACGAACTCGGTAACATCTGTCTTCATCCCCGACCACCAGAAGTATCTCTTCATGTCTTTATACATTTTAGAGGCTCCCGGATGGATGGAAACTGAAGAACAGTGTGATTCTCTAAGTATACGGTCTTTCAGATCCGTGTTACCTCGTGGTATGCATAATCGGCCCTTAAGTCTGATCAGATCATCATTGAAGTCTGAAGTCGTATTTCTGACTCTCAAAGGTACCATCTGTCAGCTTCTGTCTGACCTCTCTCATATACTCATCAGTCCTCTGAGCCTCTCGCACCTCATCAACCAAGCTGGAGAAAGAAACTAGCGAATGGAGTGAGTGTGCTCGACGGCTCAGGGCATCTGCTACAACATTGGCCTTCCCTTCTTTGTATTGGAGGTCAATGTCATAGTCTTTCAGAAATTCTAACCATCTCCTCTGTCGAAGATTTAACTCCTTCTGAGTGAATATGTATTTCAAACTCTTGTGATCGGTGTAGATCGTGACACTAACCCCGTATAAGTAGTGGCGCCATATCTTCAAAGCGAAGACTACAGCTCCCAGCTCTAAATCATGTGTGGGGTAGTTCTCCTCATGTTTCTTCAACTGGCGTGAGGCATATGCCACCACCTTGCCATGTTGCATGAGCACGCAACCCAGCCCTCTGCCGGATGCATCACAATAAACCTCAAAGCCCTCTGTACCGTCTGGAATGGTCAGTACCGGTGCAGTGGTCAGTGAGTCCTTCAAGCGCTGAAATGATCTCTCACAGTCAACTGTCCACAGAAATGGTGCATCTTTCTTCATCAGACTGGTCATCGGCTTCGCGACCTTGCTGAAATCTCTAACAAACTCCTGTAGTAACCTGCCAGACCGAGAAAGCTCCGGATGTCGGTAACAGTCTTCGGCCTTGGCCAGGTACGTACGGCATCAATCTTTGCTGGATCCACTGCGATCCCAGCATCTGAGATGACATGACCTAGGAAAGAGACCTGGTCAAGCCAAAACTCACACTTGGAGAACTTAGCATATAGCTGGTTCTCCCTCAATATTTCAACACCCTCCTCAAATGTTCCTCATGCTCAACCTTAGACTTTGAATATATCAGAATGTCATCAATAAAAACCACAACCGACTTGTCCAGCTGCTCCCGGAACAAGCGGTTCATCAGATCCATAAACTTCGCCGGTGCGTTCGACAAACCGAACGGCATCACTGTAAACTCATAGTGGCCGTATCGTGTCCGGAATGCCGTCTTCTCAATGTCTCCCTCCTTAATGGCTATCTGATGATACCCCGATCTGAGATCAATCTTGGAAAACACAGATGCTCCCTTCAACTGATCGAACAGATCGTCAATGCGGGGTAGTGGGTACTTATTCTTCACTGTCACTGCATTCAGCTCTCTGTAGTCGATGCAGAGGCGGAGACTACCATCCTTCTTCTTCACGAAGAGGACTGGCGCTCCCCATGGTGACACACTTGGTCTAATGAATCCTTTATCCAACAAATCTTTCAGTTGTTCTTTTAACTCAGTCATTTCTGCCGGAGCCATACGGTATGGTGCTTTGGCTATCGGTCCGGTACCAGGTAGCAGCTCAATGGTGAACTCTACCTCCCGAGTGGGTGGCATGCCGGGCAGTTCCCGTGGAAATAAGTCGGGGAACTCCGACACTACCGGTAAGTCGGGGTCGAACTCAGGGTCTCTCTCATGTCCTGTACATAGCAGAGGTATACTTCTTCCTTTCTCCTTAATTCTCTATGCATTGCCATGGCGGTGATGATCTTAGTCGAAGGCTCTCTGGGCCTCTGGCGGTATGATATTGTTACCCCAGACGGACTCCTGAGCAGCAATCTATGCTCGGCGCAGAGGATACGTCCCTTGTGCCGCTCCAACCAGTTCATCCCGAAGATAACATCAAATCCTAGCTTACTGAACTCAATGAAACTGACTGGGAAGTCTTCCCCCTTAATTCTGATGGTGGCTCCTCGGTAGTAACGAGTGCAACGAACCTTCTCCTTAGACGGGAGCGTAACCGTGAAGTCGGGTAGCTCATCAGCGTCTAGCCCCAACCTGCTCGCAAATGATGCAGAGACAAAGGTATGCGAGGCCCCTGAGTCGAAGAGAACTGATGCCTCAATCCCATTGATCGGAAAGGTGCCGGTGAGGATAGTACCGCTAGCGTCGGCCTGTGCCTCTGTGAGTATGCTTAGTGCACCTTCCGTACCGAGTCCATAACCTAATTGTGTTCACAAGCTCCATGAGTATTGATGGTATAACAAGAGTCGTAACAATTTATATGAACAACACTGTTATTTTTTTTATGACCATCCTGTTTACAACATGTGCTTCAATCTTACATCTCATTTCTCATCTCATTCTAACATTACATGGCTAATATTGTCTAAAGGTTAGGTTTAATCTTCCTGGTCTCATATGCGTCGCATTGATTACTGCTGACGGTGCTGTATTCAGCTTGATTCTCTTAATCCCATGGTATAACATCCTTGATTCTCCTCCCAAAATTAATACATCACCTGACTTAAGTACTATCTTATCTGCACGGTCCGCACGCTTCTGCTCGCCGTATAAAAACTCCGCATCATCTCCAATGGACCAAGACACTACGGGTATCCCTCTTTCGAGAGACTCCGTTGTCTCGTCCTTATCCTGGTGTAGTCCCAGTTTCCCATCTTTTTCGTAGAAGTTTACAATGCAAATGTCTGGCTGGATGTCTGGAATCGGTTCAGCTTCCAACTGCTGAGCGATTTCCATGACTTGTGTAATGACTGGATGGAACTCTTCGGGTATTCCCGGTGGTGAGACTCCATCTTGCTCCCTTGTGGTTTGGTAATTCTTGGCATACGGATTCCAATCCTTGCCCAAGCTCATCATCTTTAATTTCATCTTGCTCCCCCTGGGTACTCCGGTGTGTAAAAACCTCCCGGTCCCATTCCTAGTTGATTGCATCTCCTGATGATGGCTATTTGTGCTCGGGTGTCAGGTATCCCCTTAATAAAATCATACCTGGGCGGATAACCTGACATTGTTCGGTTGGGAGTGTGGTTTCGATGTCGGTGTGCTCCGGGTTAGATGTAGATGGTATAGGGTAGCAGATGTTGAATCTTCCTAAAGTGGTAGTAGGTTATGTCTTACTTAAGTTCTAATCTCATCTTATTCTTACTTAACTCATATATTCACCAAACATGCATGATAATGCGGTAAGCAGGTAGTTTTATTACTAAATGGTTATAGTGGTACCTGGCCTCGATGAGGGCTCAGGCTCATCGTCCCGGTCCACCATGTGTAGAGTGGGCCCCGTCTTCTGGGTCGCCCGTGGGTTCTTGTCCGCCGGCTGCTGCACTTTCCTCTGACCGTCAGATCCAGCTCCCTGATCGGTCTTGCCCTTGCCCTGGTGTCGGGCCTATAGGCTCTGCTAGCAGGGTTCCGGTAACACTCATAAGCTCGATGCCCGTAGATACCACAGAAGTTGCACTCCACCTTATTCCCTTACAGTCGAGCCCGGGGTGGTCCTTGTGACACCATCTACAGATGAAGCGTCGCTGGTAGCCACCACCGGCTCCCCTCTCAGTCTCAGATCCTGATGATTCACATTGTCAATTCTCATATCTCAAACGGTTACTAATTTATTTCTTAACTCATTCAATATCAATTTTCTCACCCTTTGGCGCCTTAGAGCGCAGTGGTGTAGCTGCAATAGCATAGGTCAGCTTCAATGGCTCTTCCGAAGCCTTCTCCTTTTCCTCCTTCCCTTTCGGGTTCTGATTCTTCTGGGCCTGAGGCTGGTACTTTTGTTTCTTGTACCCTCCTTGCCCTTGACTCTCTGAGCTTCCCAGCACTCTTCCTCTTTGCATTCTCCTCGTCCCTCAGCTGGACGGTAATCTCAACCTTAGCAGCGGCATGATAGCACTCCTGCTTTTCCATAGTATTAGTCTCACTTATTTCTCATAATCTAAATCTTATTCATCACTTACTCAAATTTCAATCATTCTTATTACCTGCAAGGTAGTGTAACTCGTCGGCCCCATGCCGTAGCGGAGTCGATGGCTAAGCCCGCCATAGAAGCGGTCACCAAGATCTGGTCAGAATACCCTAGACCGGCAGAAGACGGAGCAAGGCAGTGAACTCTGAGTAATACTCGTCCACTGTCATCTTGTCCGACTGCTTAAGCGCATCTAACTGCAAGCGCTTCTTCGTCTGGACATGGGCGGGGTAGTACTTTGCCCGTAGCAAGGCGGTGTACTGCTCCCAGCCGAACTCTGGTTGGCCACATGCTCGGCCCTCACCAGCTTCCACCAATCGCCCGCCGCCCCCTTCAGGTAGAAAGCAGCTAAGCGCACCTTGATCCCAGCAGGGACATCAAGGGTCTCGAAGGCGGTCTCCAGCTCGGAGATGTACGCCTCAAGCTTGGCGGGATCGGTCTCCCCCTTAAAATGAGCGGGTCGAAGATCTGACAGACTCTTCACCCAGTTTGGTTCCCTAGGTTGTGGCGGTGGAGGTGGTGCACCCACACCAGGCTGATAGCCCATGTGCCCTAAAGCGGCAGCTACGATCTCTGCGATCGTCTGCCCTCCAGGTATCCCTGGAATATCCTCACCCCGGCCGCGACCTCGGCCTCCTCTAGGGCGTCCTGCCATCTGAACAAGCATAACTTACATTAGATTCGTACTCACCATTGTTTTGGTTAGTAAATTTATAACGTCCGTAGACGGTAAAGACAATCCACACTTATTAGTGGTCATCTGACTCTACTCACTCTAACTTCTCACACCCTTAACCCAATACTTATTCCTTAACTTATATCCTAACTCGGTGGTTACTATATCCGGTATTTCTTGATCAGAGCGTAACTACGCTCTGATACCACTTTTTGTAACACCCCATCCAAAGCCTATCGTGGTTATCGCAATCTGAACACTTATCAAATACTTCGCAGCGGAAATATACAACCCCTGGACCTTGCCACGGTCGATCGTTAAAAAACCGCTTAATACTTACAATACTTATCCAAAACAATTCTCCAACTTACACGTCACATTCATAATACCACACCACCGAGTACTAGTATCATCAAACATAATCCCAGCTTACATCAGTTTAAATAACAGTCGGGCACAGGCTCAACCCGAACTCAAAATGAATGTTCCCTCCTAAGTCTAACCGCTCCTACTCTCGTAGTGCGTCCTCATGGGCCCTTTACCTGCAAGTGTAAATAGCCCCCGGGGGTCGCACGATGCTTACACCCTCTCATGGCCCCCAACTAACGGGCTACGACGACTATTGTCGATAGCATGGAAATTGATTCATACACACACATAATATGAAGTGCAATACAATACCACGGATGAACATATATAGTTCACAAACAAATGACCTACTCAAGCGTTCCCTTATCAAGTGGGTTAGTAACCCCCTCCTTAGTCCTCATTTCCTTAATCTCAGTTCCGTTCCTTACCTTAATCTTAATCTCAATCTCAATCTTATCTCAGTATACAAACCTTTCCTGAAGGGAATTGGTTGTATCTAATTCGAACCTGGGATTTAGGTGATCCCACCGCACCCTTATGCCACCTACTCTGGACGGGTCCAGCTAACTGTAGCCGCAACCGGCCCTAGGCAACAAGTTCCGAAGACAGTCCTTAAGCGGAGGGCGGATCTGATTCAGATACCGTCCCCCTTTCACTTAGCATGCATGACCGGAATCGTCCCCGGGTTTCCTCACTCAAGTTTCCAGTGATTAAACATCTTAAACAACCATGTGCTAGCTAAGAAAGCCTTAACGGGCATTACCAACAACCATCAAACTTAACTCTTATCTTAACTCAGTAAGTACTAAACTTGGTGTACAATCTCAAGTTCTCGCAGGTTAGTGTAAATATAACACAATCACAACGAGAACAATATACCGGCATGGCGTTTTTATCTTGTTTTAGTCATAACAAATAAACAGGTAGCACCACAAGCCGAGGGACACCTCGTTAGCAAGCAGGTCACAAGAAGGATTGTACCGTTCACACCGTCGACGATTGTTTGTTTATCTCCTTCCAAGTCCCAATTCACCAAGCCTAAAACATTATTCGTTTTAGGTTATTATTCACTTCAACTCAATACAAGTACTAACCTCCTAAATCAACTTTTACTCATTGTTTTTTTCACGAAGCCTTACGGTTTTTTAACTTAACTTCTACGCGCATCACTTCCTCATTATCTATTATACTTGTTCACCCACTTAATAGCCATTACCTCCACCAAACATGCCCTTAGTACTTCGTAACATCAATTCAAAATCACTCACCCCCATTTTCTAACACTTCCAGCTTAAACATGATTTTTTTTTGTGTGGTCCGGGACCTTGTCCTCAACCTAAGTCCCGACCTATACTTAGTTTTCAAGCTCTCGGCTATTTTAATGTGGTGGTCCGGGACTTTGTATGGACTTAAGTCCCGGACCAATGCAAGCTAACATCCTCGGGGGTTTTTAATGTGGTCCGGGACATCTTACAAGACCTAAGTCCCGGACCAGCTACAGATTTCCTCCTTTTGTTAATTCTAAGTGTTGTTACACTTGTTCTCTTTCATCTATAAATAACCCACTCTTCACACATGATCAAAAACATATTCTAATACCAAATAATCATAAACTTGCCCATCTCCCTTCTGTAACCTTATGACTCAATTTTCTTACATAATCTCTTTAACACTTGTAATATTTTTCCTTAGGTTTTCTAAGTGGTGTTTCATACCTATCATAACCTATGCCAAAATGTTTTCTTCACCACTATAACATCTCTCCAAGCATCTCTCACTATCTAAAACTCTCTTAAGCATTTACTTAAAGTTCCTTAACAAGTTTGAACTTCCATCATCCTCACATTATTTCCTTCCCAGTTGTGCACCCATTTGTCTAAGTCCTAAATACTCAAATACATTCTCTTGATTCCTAAATCTTCCATGGTGATACCTAGTCATCATAAGTCATTAAAACAACCTTAACTTCACCCTTTTTCATCAAGACAACCTAGAACATTCCTATACTTCCTTAGGTCACTAAAATCCCTTAGAATATCTTCAACACTTAAACTCTCCTTTAAATTTTGCCATGGGTTCTCTAGTATATAGTACCTCCTAACACCTGGTTTTTCTCCATCAAACACCAATACCACACCCAAATTCTCACCACAACAACTTAACACCCAATTTACACCCAAAACTTCACCCACGTCATCATATAAGCTTAACTTAAACTTGGCACATAGACCCTTAAATAACAATAATCTTAACCACTGAATTTCCACATATATATCCTTCACCCTGCGAATCACTCAACAAGGCTCCCATTGAAATAGAATGCTTCTTGTACTTCACTTTACATCCTTAAACTATCTCTTTTCTCATTTGCTCCTTAGTCACAAGTTCACAAGAATAGTCATTGTTTCTCCTAGGTTTCATAGTACCTTCCCAATAAACCTCTACACAACAAACTCATCATATACCCACATCTCATTCCCTTAAACAACACACCCTTAAGGTAAGTAATTTACCTTGTTTTCTCACAAGCTTAAAAGCTTTTCTTCTTAGGTTTTCTTTGTTCAATCTCGGTCACCAATGTGATTCTCCTTGCCAAGTTCTAACCAATATCCAATGACTCCAATGATTACTAGATAACACATTAACCCTAAGGAACAAACCCTATGGTTTAAAAATATTTTTAAGGTATTAATGTGATTGTTTTTACCTTGGTTTCTCAAGACAAACTTGGATGTGAAGCAAGAAGGACCTCCTCTCTCCTTTGAAGAGTAGAAACAAGCTAGAACAAGGCATAACATGGAGTCCCATGATTATATTTTCGGTTATGTGAAGAAAATGGTGGAAACCTAGATTTTCTTACACTTTCTTTACCTTAAGAGAATGGAGATGCCAATGGAGTCTCCAAACTTGAATTTCCTCCTCTAATGGTGGTTTGACTTGGCACCAAAATGAGCTCTTGAAGTTTTGAAAAGAAGAAAGGAGGAGCTTGAGCTAACTAAGAAGAATATGTATTTTTTTTTTGGATTTGGAGCTAAAATGAGCAAGATGTGGCCAAGGGAAGATGGAGCTTTCATGGAGGTGAGCTCTACGTGAATGGAGAAGAGAAAGGAGCAAGGAAACCGTGTGAACAAGGAGGAGAAGTGAGGAGAGAGGTAAGTAATGTGATATTTATCTTAAAAGGTGAATAGTGTTTTTACTTTATAACTTACTTATTTTTGCTTTCTCTTTACTTAGCTAGATAAGTGTGGTGAGTCACACTTAAAAAACCGGCCCCCTTTAGTGAATGAGGGTAGTTTAGTCTTTTTTGACCAATGTCTCACTTATATAGACATATGTTATAAACTAGCTTAATTATTCACTATTCATCAAAAACAAGGCACATTGTTGTGAAATTTTTGATTTCCCATTGATATAGACCTCCAAATGTGATACTATATAGTACCATATTAATTAAAGAGTACTGATGGACATTTAGCCATTCAAAACTATTTACAAGACAATTTTTCAAAAACGTGCTTTAAGACTCCTTAAAGCACATTTTGTGTTTTAACTAGTTTTCAAGCTTGGTTTTCTTTGGTAATTGACTTAAAATGACCATTAGGATATTACTAAGGTCTTAGAACAATATTTGGGTACTCTCCCATGTCTCTCCAAGCTTAGAGCACGTTTTGCTTAAACTGCTCTTTTTGGTGTTTCCTTATATTTTCTTTGATAGAAATGTTTCTTAATGTTTCTAAGGCATTATTTAGCCTCCTTATATCTTAGTTTATCATTTAAACACCATATCTAAGTTTGGGGTATTTCAATCTACCCCCCTTAAAAGAACTTTGTCCTCAAAGTTCACACATGTGCTAAACCATTCTCGGTACACATTTCTCTTAATCTTAATACCACATCTTATATTCATATTCATACATCTCAAGATTCAAAGGTCAATCTCAAATACAATACATAAGTATCATACATAACTCAAAACTCAAACTTACACCGAAGTGTAGCAACTTACACAAATCCACATCTTAAACAACAACCAACAAACGACAAACATGATCGTTTCCTAACTCAAAAGCGAGGAAGCACTACCCCCCTTAAAAAGGGGTACGCCCCGTACCCTATACAGACGATCTAGTCAGTAAATACAGAAGGGTACTTCGCCCTCATCTTATCCTCTAACTCCCACGTGGCCTCTTCGACATCCTGGTTAGACCAGAGAACTTTCACCAGTCGCACTGACTTATGGCGAGTGTCCCTAGTCTTACTGTCCAAGATTCTCTGAGGAGTCTCCACGGATCTCATATTTGGTTCTAAAGTCAACCTCTCAGGTTCTAACACATGGGAGGGGTGGTGCATGTATTTCTTTAGCTGTGAAACATGAAAAACATCATGCACTTTACCCAGCTTAGCAGGTAAATTTAATCTATAAGCGACCGGGCCCACCCGCTCCGTAATCTCATAAGGACCAACAAATTTCGGGCTTAACTTGCCCTTCTGCCCAAACCTTAATACACCCTTCATCGGTGATACTCGCAGAAATACCTGGTCGCCCACTACGAACTCCAGGTCCCGTCGTCGAACGTCAGCATACGACTTCTGCCTATCTTGAGCAGCTTTCATGTTCTCCCTGATTTGCTGAACTTCAGCCTTAACTTGTTCTAAGTACTCTGGTCCTATAATGACCGTCTCACTCGACTCATCCCAGCAGAGCGGTGTACGACATGGTCTACCGTACAACGCTTGAAAAGGTGCCATCTTGATCGAAGCGTGATAGCTGTTGTTGTATGAAAACTCGATCAGATGCAATTTGTCAATCCAACTGCCCTGGAAGTCTAAGGCACATGCTCTCAGCATGTCCTCGAGTGTCTGAATAGTACGCTCAGTCTGACCATCTGTCTGAGGATGGAACGCGGTACTTAGTTTGAGTTCTGTACCTAACGCTTCTCTGGTAGCTCTCCAGTACCTCGAAAGGAATCTGGTATCTCTATCTGACACAATGGTCTTTGGTGTGCCGTGATGTCTCATGATTTCTTTCTCAAATAACTCAGCTAATTTGGTCACCTTCCAAGTATCCTTCATCGGTATGAATCGGGCTACTTTGGTAAGGCGATCCACCACCACCCATATCATGTTGAGACCTCCCCTAGCAGGTGGAAGCCCAACTACGAAGTCCATGGAAATATCATGGAACTTCCATTCCGGAACTGGCATCGACTGTACCATTCCGCCCGGTCGTCGGTGCTCGAATTTCACCTTCTGGCATGTGAGACACCTCAAGACGAACTCGGTAACATCTGTCTTCATCCCCGACCACCAGAAGTATCTCTTCATGTCTTTATACATTTTAGAGGCTCCCGGATGGATAGAAACTGAAGAACAGTGTGATTCTCTAAGTATACGGTCTTTCAGATCCGTGTTACCTCGTGGTATGCATAATCGGCCCTTAAGTCTGATCAGATCATCGTCATGAAGTCTGAAGTCGTATTTCTGACTCTCAAAGGTACCATCTGTCAGCTTCTATCTGACTTCTCTCATATACTCGTCTGTCCTCTGAGCCTCTCGCACCTCATCAACCAAGCTGGAGAAAGAAACTAGCGAATGGAGTGAGTGTGCTCGACGGCTCAGGGCATCTGCTACAACGTTGGCCTTCCCTTCTTTGTATTGGAGGTCAATGTCATAGTCTTTCAGAAATTCTAACCATCTCCTCTGTCGAAGATTTAACTCCTTCTGAGTGAATATGTATTTCAAACTCTTATGATCGGTGTAGATCGTGACACTAACCCCGTATAAGTGGGCCATATCTTCAAAGCGAAGACTACAGCTCCCAGCTCTAAATCATGTGTGGTAGTTCTCCTCATGTTTCTTCAACTGGCGTGAGGCATATGCCACCACCTTGCCATGTTGCATGAGCACGCAACCCAGCCCTCTGCCGGATCACACAATAAACCTCAAAGCCCTCTGTACCGTCTGGAATAGTCAGTACCGGTGCAGTGGTCAGTGAGTCCTTCAAGCGCTGAAATGATCTCTCACAGCAACTGTCCACAGAAATGGTGCGTCTTTCTTCATCAGACTGGTCATCGCTTCGCGACCTTGCTGAAATCTCTAACAAATCTCCTGTAGTAGCCTGCCAGACCGAGAAAGCTCCGGATGTCGGTAACATCTTCGGCCTTGGCCAGGTACGTACGGCATCAATCTTTGCTGGATCCACTGCGATCCCAGCATCTGAGATGACATGACCTAGGAAAGAGACCTGGTCAAGCCAAAACTCACACTTGGAGAACTTAGCATATAGCTGGTTCTCCCTCAATATTTCTAACACCCTCCTCAAATGTTCCTCATGCTCAACCTTAGACTTTGAATATCAGAATGTCATCAATAAAAACCACAACCGACTTGTCCAGCTGCTCCCGGAACAAGCGGTTCATCAGATCCATAAACTTCGCCGGTGCGTTCGACAAACCGAACGGCATCACTGTAAACTCATAGTGGCCGTATCGTGTCCGGAATGCCGTCTTCTCAATATCTCCCTCCTTAATGGCTATCTGATGATACCCCGATCTGAGATCAATCTTGGAAAACACAGATGCTCCCTTCACTGATCGAACAGATCGTCAATGCGGGGTAGTGGGTACTTATTCTTCACTGTCACTGCATTCAGCTCTCTGTAGTCGATGCAGAGGCGGAGACTACCATCCTTCTTCTTCACGAAGAGGACTGGCGCTCCCCATGGTGACACACTTGGTCTAATGAATCCTTTATCCAACAAATCTTTCAGTTGTTCTTTTAACTCAGTCATTTCTGCCGGAGCCATACGGTATGGTGCTTTGGCTATCGGTCCGGTACCAGGTAGCAGCTCAATGGTGAACTCTACCTCCCGAGTGGGTGGCATGCCGGGCAGTTCCCGTGGAAATAAGTCGGGGAACTCCGACACTACCGGTAAGTCGGGGTCGAACTCAGGGTCTCTCTCTATGTCCTGTACATAGCAGAGGTATACTTCTTCCTTTCTCCTTAATTCTCTATGCATTGCCATGGCGGTGATGATCTTAGTCGAAGGCTCTCTGGGCCTCTGGCGGTATGATATTGTTACCCCAGACGGACTCCTGAGCAGCAATCTATGCTCGGCGCAGAGGATACGTCCCTTGTGCCGCTCCAACCAGTTCATCCCGAGAATAACATCAAATCCTAGCTTACTGAACTCAATGAAACTGACTGGGAAGTCTTCCCCCTTAATTCTGATGGTGGCTCCTCGGTAGTAACGAGTGCAACGAACCTTCTCCTTAGACGGGAGCGTAACCGTGAAGTCGGGTAGCTCATCAGCGTCTAGCCCCAACCTGCTCGCAAATGATGCCGAGACAAAGGTATGCGAGGCCCCTGAGTCGAAGAGAACTGATGCCTCAATCCCATTGATCGGAAAGGTGCCGGTGAGGATAGTACCGCTAGCGTCGGCCTGTGCCTCTGTGAGTATGCTTAGTGGACCTTCCGTACCGAGTCCATAACCTAATTGTGTTCACAAGCTCCATGAGTATTGATGGTATAACAAGAGTCGTAACAATTTATATGACAACACTGTTATTTATTTATGACCATCCTGTTTACAACATGTGCTTCAATCTTACATCTCATTTCTCATCTCATTCTAACATTACATGGCTAATATTGTCTAAAGGTTAGGTTTAATCTTCCTGGTCTCATATGCGTCGCATTGATTACTGCTGACGGTGCTGTATTCAGCTTGATTCTCTTAATCCCATGGTACAACATCCTTGATTCTCCTCCCAAAATTAATACATCACCTGACTTAAGTACTATCTTATCTGCACGGTCCGCACGCTTCTGCTCGCCGTATAAAAACTCCGCATCATCTCCAATGGACCAAGACACTACGGGTATCCCTCTTTCGAGAGACTTCGTTGTCTCGTCCTTATCCTGGTGTAGTCAAAGTTTCCCATCTTTTTCGTAGAAGTTTACAATGCAAATGTCTGGCTGGATGTCTGGAATCGGTTCAGCTTCTAACTGCTGAGCGATTTCCATGACTTGTGTAATGACTGGATGGAACTCTTCGGGTATTCCCAGTGGTGAGACTCCATCTTGCTCCCTTGTTGTTTGGTAATTCTTGGCATACGGATTCCAATCCTTGCCCAAGCTCATCATCTTTAATTTCATCTTTGCTCCCCCTGGGTACTCCGGTGTGTAAAAACCTCCCGGTCCCATTCCTAGTTGATTGCATCTCCTGATGATGGCTATTTGTGCTCCGGGTGTCAGGTATCCCCTTAATAAAATCATACCTGGGCGGATAACCTGACATTGTTCGGTTGGAAAGTGTGTGGTTTCGATGTCGGTGTGCTCCGGGTTAGATGTAGATGGTATAGGGTAGCAGATGTTGAATCTTCCTAAAGTGGTAGTAGGTTATGTCTTACTTAAATTCTAATCTCATCTTATTCTTACTTAACTCATATATTTCACCAAACATGCATGATAATGCGGTAAGCAGGTAGTTTTATTACTAAATGGTTATAGTGGTACCTGGCCTCGATGAGGGCTCAGGCTCATCGTCCCGGTCCACCATGTGTAGAGTGGGCCCCGTCTTCTGGGTCGCCCGTGGGTTCTTGTCCGCCGGCTGCTGCACTTTCCTCTGACCGTCAGATCCAGCTCTCTGATCGGTCTTGCCCTTGCCCTTGGTGTCGGGCCTATAGGCTCTGCTAGCAGGGTTCCGGTAACACTCATAAGCTCGATGCCCGTAGATACCACAGAAGTTACACTCCACCTTATTTCCCTTACAGTCGAGCCCGGGGTGGTCCTTGTTACACCATCTACAGATGAAGCGTCGCTGGTAGCCACCACCGGCTCCCCTCTCAGTCTCAGATCCTGATGATTCACATTGTCAATTTTTCATATCTCAAACGATTACTAATTTATTTCTTAACTCATTCAATATCAATTTTTCTCACCCTTTGGCGCCTTAGAGCGCAGTGGTGTAGCTGCAATAGCATAGGTCAGCTTCAGTGGCTCTTCCGAAGCCTTCTCCTTTTCCTCCTTCCCTTTCGGGTTCTGATTCTTCTGGGCCTGAGGCTAGTACTTTTGTTTCTTGTACCCTCCTTGCCCTTGACTCTCTGAGCTCTTCCCAGCACTCTTCCTCTTTGCATTCTCCTCGTCCCTCAGCTGGACGGTAATCTCAACCTTAGCAGCGGCATGATAGCACTCCTGCTTTTCCATAGTATTAGTCTCACTTATTTCTCATAATCTAAATCTTATTCATCACTTACTCAAATTTCAATCACTCTTATTACCTGCAAGGTAGTGTAACTCGTCGGCCCCATGCCGTAGCGGAGTCGATGGCTAAGCCCGCCATAGAAGCGGTCTACCAAGATCTGGTCAGAATACCCTAGACCCGGCAGAAGACGGAGCAAGCAGTGAACTCTGAGTAATACTCGTCCACTGTCATCTTGTCCGACTGCTTAAGCGCATCTAACTGCAAGCGCTTCTTCGTCTGGACATGGGCGGGGTAGTACTTTGCCCGTAGCAAGGCGGTGTACTGCTCCCAGCCGAACTCTGGGTTGGCCACATGCTCGGCCCTCACCAGCTTCCACCAATCGCCCGCCGCCCCCTTCAGGTAGAAAGCAGCTAAGCGCACCTTGATCCCAGCAGGGACATCAAGGGTCTCGAAGGCGGTCTCCAGCTCGGAGATGTACGCCTCAAGCTTGGCGGGATCGGTCTCCCCCTTAAAATGAGCGGGTCGAAGATCTGACAGACTCTTCACCCAGTTTGGTTCCCTAGGTTGTGGCGGTGGAGGTGGTGCACCCACACCAGGCTGATAGCCCATGTGCCCTAAAGCGGCAGCTACGATCTCTGCGATCGTCTGCCCTCCAGGTATCCCTGGAATATCCTCACCCCGGCCGCGATCTCGGCCTCCTCTAGGGCGTCCTGCCATCTGAACAAGCATAACTTACATTAGATTCGTACTCACCATTGTTTTGGTTATTAAATTTATAACGTCCGTAGATGGTAAAGACAATCCACACTTATTAGTGGTCATCTGACTCTACTCACTCTAACTTCTCACACCCTTAACCCAATACTTACTCCTTAACATATATCCTAACTCGGTGGTTACTTATATCCGGTATTTCTTGATCAAAGCGTAACTACGCTCTGATACCACTTTGTAAACACCCCTCCAAAGCCTATCGTGGTTATCTCGAAACTGAACATTAATCAAATACGTCGCAGCGGAAATAACAACAACCTGGACCTTGCCACGGTCTGATCGTTAGAAAATACCGGCTTAAATACTTACAATACTTATCCAAAAACAATTATCCAACTTACACGTCAACATTCATAATACCACAACCAACCGAGTACTAGTATCTCAAACATAATCCCAAGCTTACATCAGTTTAATATAAACAGTCGGGTGCACAGGCGCAACCCGAACTCAAAATGAATGTTCCCTCCTAAGTCTAACCGCTCCTACTCTCGTAGTGCGTCCTCATGGGCCTCTTACCTGCAAGTGTAAAATAGCCCCGAGGGGGTCAGCACGAATGCTGGTACACCCTCTCATGGCCCCCAAGCTAACGGGGCTACGACGACTAATTGTCGATAGCATGGAAATTGATTACATACACAAACATAATATGAAGTGCAATAACAATAACCACGGATGAACATATATAGTTCACAAACAATGAACGACTCAAGCGTTCCCTTATCAAGTGGGTTAGTAACCCCCTCCTTAGTCCTCATTTCCTTAATCTCAGTTCCTTACCTTACCTTAATCTTAATCTCAATCTCAATCTTAATCTCAGTATACAAACCTTTCCTGGAAGGGATTGGTTGTATCTAATTCGAACCTGGGATTTAGGTGATCCCACCGCACCATCTTAATGCCACCTACTCTGGACGGGAGTCCAGCGTAGCTGAGCCGGCAACCGGCCCTAGGCAACAAGTCCGAAGACAAGTCCTTAAGCGGAGGGCGGATCTGATTCAGATACCGTCCCCCTTTCACTTAGCATGCATGACCGAGATCGGATCGGTCCGGGTTTCCTCACTCAAGTTCCAGTTAGTAAACATCTTAAACACCATGTGCTAGCTAAGCCTTAACGGGCATTAACCAACAACCATCAAACTTAACTCTTATTCTTAACTCAGTAAGTACTAAACTTGGTTAGTAACAATCTCAAGTCTCGCAGGTTAGTGTAAATATAACACAATCACAACGAGAACAATATAACCGGTTGCATGCTTTATCTTGTTTTAGTCATAACAAATAAACAGGTAGCACACAAGCCGAGGGACACCTCGTTAGCAAGCAGGTCACAAGAAGGATTGTACCGTTCACCGTCGACGATTGTTTGGTTTATCTCCTTCCAAGTCCCAATTCACCAATCCTAAAACATTTATTCAGTTTTAGGTTATTATTCAATTCAACTCAATACAATTACTTAACCTCCCTAGACATCAACTTTTACTCATTGTTTTTTCACGAAGCCTTACGGTTTTTAACTTAACTTCTAAGCGCATCACTTCCTCATTATCTATTATACTTGTTCACCCACTTAATAGCCATTACATCCACCAAACATGCCCTTAGTAACTTCGTAACATCAATTCAAAATCACTCCCACCATTTTCTAACACTTCCAAGCTTAAACATGATTTTTTTTTGTGTGGTCCGGGACCTTGTCCTCAACCTAAGTCCCGGACCTATACTTAGTTCAAGCTCTCGGCTATTTTAATGTGGTGGTCCGGGACTTTGTATGGGACTTAAGTCCCGGACCAATGCAAGCTAACATCCTCGGGGGTTTTTAATGGGGTGGTCCGGGACATCTTACAAGACCTAAGTCCCGGACCAGCTACAGATTTCCTCCTTTTGTATAATTCTAAGTGTTGTTACACTTGTTCTCTTCATCTATAAATAACCCAATCTTCACACATGATCAAAAACATATTCTAATACCAAAATAACATCATAAACTTGCCCATCTCCTTCTCTAACCTTATGACTCAATTTCTTACATAATCTCTTTAACACTTGTAATATTTTTCCTTAGGTTTTCTAAGTGGTGTTTCATACCTATCATAACCACTATGCCAAAATGTTTTCTTCACCACTATAACATCATCTCACAAGCATCTCTCACTATCTAAAACTCTCTTAAGCATTTACTTAAAGTTCCTTAACAAGTTTAAACTTCCATCATCATCACATTATTTCCTTCCCAGTTGTGCACCCACATTTGTCTAAGTCCTAAATACTCAAATACATTCTCTTGATTCCTAAATCTTCCATGGTGATACCTAAGTCATCATAAGTCATTAAAACACCTTAACTTCACCCTTTTTCATCAAGACAACCTATAGAACATTCCTAGTACTTCCTTAGTCACTAAATTCCCTTAGAATATCTTCAACACTTAAACTCTCCTTTAAATTTTGCCATGGGTTCTCTAGTATATAGTACCTCCTAACACATGGTTTTTCTCCATCAAACAACCAATACCACCCAAATTCTCACCACAACAACTTAACACCCAATTTACACCAAAACTTCACCACGTCATCATATAATGCTTAAACTTAAAATGCTTGGCACATAGGCCCTTAAATAACAATAATCTTAACCACTGAATTTCCACATATATATATGCCTTCAACCTGCGAATACACTCAACAAGGCTCCCATTGAAATAGAATGCTTCTTGTACTTCACCTTTACATCCTTAAACTATCTCTTTTCTCATTTGCTCCTTAGTCACAAGTTCACAAGAATAGTCATTGTTTCTCCTAGGTTTCATAGTACCTTCCCAATATAACCTCTACACCAAACTCATCATATACCCACATCTCATTCCCTTAAACAACAACACACCTTAAGGTAAGTAATTTACCTTGTTTTCTCACAAGCTTAAAAGCTTTTCTTCTTAGGTTTTCTTTGTTCAATCTCGGTCACCAATGTGATTCTCCTTGCCAATGTTCTAACCAATATCCAATGACTCCAATGAGTACTAGATAACACATTAACCCTAAGGAACAAACCCTAGGTTTAAAAATATGTTTTAAGGTATTAATGTGATTGTTTTACCTTGGTTTCTCAAGACAAACTTGGATGTGAAGCAAGAAGGACCTCCTCTCTCCTTTGAAGAGTAGAAACAAGCTAGAACAAGGCATAAACATGGAGTCCCATGAGTATATATTTTCGGTTATGTGAAGAAAATGGTGGAAACCTAGATTTTCTTACACTTTCTTTACCTTAAGAGAATGGAGATGCCAATGGAGTCTCCAAACTTGAATTTCCTCCTCTAATGGTGGTTTGACTTGGCACCAAAATGAAGCTCTTGAAGTTTTGAAAAGATAGAAAGGAGGAGCTTGAGCTAACTAAGAAGAATATGTATTTTGTTTTGGATTTGGAGCTAAAATGAGCAAGATGTGGCCAAGGGAAGTTGGAGCTTTCATGGAGGTGAGCTCTACGTGAATGGAGAAGAGAAAGAGAGCAAGGAAACCGTGTGAACAAGGAAGAATGAAGAAGTGAGGAGAGAGGTAAGTAAATGTGATATTTATCTTAAAAGGTGAATAGTGTTTTTACTTTATAACTTACTTATTTTGCTTTCTCTTTACTTAGCTAGATAAGTGTGGTGAGTCACACTTAAAAAACCGGCCCCCTTTAGTGAATGAGGGTAGTTTAGTCTTTGTTGACCAAATGTCTCACTTATATAGACTTATGTTATAAACTAGCTTAATTAATTCACTATTCATCAAAAACAAGGCACATTGTTGTGAAATTTTTGATTTCCCATTGATATAGACCTCCAAATGTGATACTATATAGTACACATATTAATTAAAGAGTACTGATGGACATTTAGCCATTCAAAACTTATTTACAAGACAATTTTTCAAAAACGTGCTTTAAGACTCCTTAAAGCACATTTTGTGTTTTAACTAGTTTTCAAGCTTGGTTTTCTTTGGTAATTGACTTAAAATGACCATTAGGATATTACTAAGGTCTTAGAACAATATTTGGGTACTCTCCCATGTCTCTCCAAGCTTAGAGCACGTTTTGCTTAAACTGCTTTTTTGGTGTTTCCTTATATTTTCTTTGATTAGAAATGTTTCTTAATGTTTCTAAGGCATTATTTAGCCTCCTTATATCTTAGTTTATCATTTAAACACCATATCTAAGTTTGGGGTATTTCATGCGCAATGGAAAATTTGTTAGTTTACAATGGAAAATGTTGTTGTGGTGAAATAATGTGTATATTCGAAATCAAACTAGTTCTGTCCAGCGACTCCATTACTGATTAGTTAGAATGTGGAAGCATGTATTACTTGTACATGAGGGTAGGGAATGCTAATTAAATCCCTAGGCAAGTTATTAAGGAACCGGCTGTTAAACCGAGACTGTCAATGTTATCGTTTTGTGCAGTCAAGTGCGGTAATATTTTTGTGGGTTGAAATCTTTGTGTATTTTTTTAGATCAATGAGGTTTATGTATCTTATAATGTGCTAGGAGAATAATTATATTGATTATATCTAGTTAAATTACCAAGATATGTTAAGTTGTACAAAATGTAAGAGTTATTGTTGTGGTTGTTGTAACCAAAATGAATGGTGATGGTGGGAATTGTTTTTCTTCTGAATTTAGTGAATAAATGAGGTTCATATAGCCTAAATAAGGTTATGTGGCCACTTAGCTAACGTAAACTAAGTTAGACGACATGGTTACACAAATTGTAAAATGGAAAGTTGTTAAAGTACAAGATTGTTGTTAAATAACAATGGATAATTTTATTGCTGTTTGGATCAGTAGCTTGGTGTATGTTAACCTTGATTAAAAGGTAGTTCCCTAACATATATTAGGTGAATATAAAAGGTGAGAAAGGATGGCTAAAAACATTAGGTAAATCACCTAAGAAATTGACTGTTAATTGTCATTGTTATCGTTATCGTTGTTATTTTGTACAGTAAAGTGTAAAGGTACTTGTATGAGTTGAATCTCTCGTATTTTAGAGATCATTGGGTGTTATTTTAATGATATGAAGCTGTTTAGCAGCTTAGTTCAGGTTAACCTCAGTAAAATTTGTTGGATGCACATAAGTGCACGAATTGTTACAATGATTGTAAATTGTCATTGTCACTGTTGTTGTTTGCACCGTCAAGTGTGGGAATGTTTATATGAGTTGGTTTTTCTGTGTATTAGGGATTAATTAAGTTTATATTGATTATAATAAGCTGGTTGACAGCTTAATTCAAGTGAAACTTAGTGAAATTACTTGGATGCACATAAGTGCACAAATTGCTACAACGGTAAATTGTAAACGCTGTTTTGGTGTTATTTTTGTCCAGCAATTGCTATGTCTGATTATATTGATCTTGGTGATGCTATAACTTGTACTATACAGATATGGAAGTGTGGAGTGAGGCAAGGAAGTGCCTACCCATTTGTTAAAGTGACTGTTGATTAGTTACCTTGGAAATTGACTGTAAAACTGTAATTGTTCATCATTGCTGTTATATTTGACCGAGAAGGGTGTGTTTGTGTATGGATTGATTTTCTTGTGTCATAAAGACCATTGTGGTTTATATTGGTTGAGTGAGCTAGATGAATACCTGGCTTGATGAATTTGGTGTTTCTGTTGAGATATACTTTAAATGTACAGGTGTTTACCGTGGATAATAATGTTTACTGTTGTGATGCTATTTCTATCCAGCGGTTACTATGGTGCTTATATTGACTTTATGTGTTGATTTATCTTGTGTTTATGGACATGGAAGTGAGGTGTAAGGCAAGGTTATGCCTAAGCCAAGTGATAATGTTTATGAAATATTACTCCTACCAATGTATTGGAGTTTACTGAGACTGCCCCTACCAGTGTATTGGGGTCTTTTATTATTTGCTCCTACCAATGTATTGGAGCTAAGCCATCATGATCTACTCTATGGACTGATGATTCATAGGGGGTGTGCACACTTAAGGACATGGGGTGAGGTGGAGAAATATTATCCGAGGGGTCGAGAGTGATAGTGCTCTATGTCGAAAGACCGATTGCCCGAGGACATGTGTAAATTGTATCATGGGTTGAATGTTATACTCAGTGGATCTTGACATTGGCTATATTGCCTGCTGATGGATATTGATTGTTTGGATGAATGATACTTGGTAATATGTTTGAATGATCATTTATGTACCTTATGTTAAGGTAAGCAACAGGTGGTGCAAATTTGTGGTTTTATGTGTTAACCTATGTGGTTTTGCTACGCTATTATCCTGTTGTCATGGTTGGATTGCTCCACTACCTTTGTTGTTATGATTATGTATTCTTGGAGTTTTACAAAGTAAAATGTATTTCATCTGTTGTGATAGGAGTTAATCAGCGTTGCTGATTTTGGCGTTACGCCCTGTGGTCTTTTCTCTGTGATTGTATGACTGACCACAGGTACAGGAAAGGACGGTGTTTTCCCCTAGTCATGAAGTTGCATGAGAGAGTGGAGCTAAAGAGGATTAAAGTTGAAGTTAGAGGGCATTGTAATTATCACCATAAAGTACTTATGTATTAGGGTTAAACAGTTTTGTATAAGTTAATAACGTTAATGTAAGCTTGTATAAGTTGTGGTTATATTCTGAATATATAAAGGTTTAAAAGTATAACTTATTTTGGAAGAGATAGTAGTACTTAGCCTTAGCACTCACTAGTGAGTGAGTGTGGCGGTAGCACCCCGGGTTGAGTTTGTGGTAAGTCTTCCGCTGTATTGTTCAAAGATAATGAAAGGAAAAAAAATTAGGTCTGAAAATCGGGGTGTTACAGATATGAACCCCAGTTTATAATAAGAGGCGTTTGAGAGTTACCCGATTAGTGGGTAAGTGTCGTCTATTAAGGAAATAGCTCCATTAGAGGAGAAACCCTCTAGGGTTAAAGAACACAATGAGTGATTTATCAAGTATTGATGTGTTGTCTGTTTTGTTGAGCCCCATTGTTGTGGAATGTAATGTGTTGTGTGTTTATAGTTTACATGCATGATTCAAATATAATCAACCGCATGCTTAGACGACAATTAGTTGTGCGTGGCCCGGTAGCATGCGGGCTGCGGGATTACCATACCAGCAAAGGTACTGAGCCCCCTGGGGGGCCACCCTTTCCTTTCTTTCCTATTTCAGGTACAAGGAGCTGGAAGCCGTTTGAGAGTAGGACGGGGTAGTCGTTTGTAAATGGGTAGCCATTTAAATTGTATATGTATTGCAGGTGAAGTAAGACCGGAATTGTTATCGGCATTAGTTTGTAAATACTCGGTACAATTAGAATGTATATGTATATTGGTTGTTGTTAATGGAAAGGGATAGTAGTGCATGTGTAGTCGCTCGGGCATCTAGTCCATCGGACCGATACAATGTATATGTATTAGCCTTGTTAGCCACGTGGGCGGTTGACGGCGTGTAACACCATTGAGTTAAGTAATGTGAAGAGTTATGTTTTCCGCTGCTATTTGTTGTTAAGTGTATGGTTGTAGTTGGGGTGTTACATTATTAATTCATGAACAACATAACATTAGAATTTCCTTATCAAATGTTTATAATTATTTTCTTCTTACTCTATATCATTTTAATTATGATATTATATGGTTATTTGAACCATATTGTATTTTTCATTCCATAACATATATTTATTTATATATGTATTATGGGACCATTTATTATATGGTAAATCTTTATAATATATTCATTCTCTTTTAATGAATATTTCTTATATTACAAACATTACAACCCTTATAACATTTAAAACCATATTATAAATTCTTATTCTAAAATGCTATTATTACCGAACAACACTTGTTTTCTTAAATATTTACAAAATCCACCACATAATTTATATAATGTTATATTATAGTTATATGACATATATTATGACATTTATGTCATTAAAACAATTATAACCTATAGTTATAAGTTGTTACGAAATACCAAACATACCATACTCTTCTCGGTTTTTATTAAATTCCACTATACTTTCAGATTTCACAAATCAACCCCAAATTATATTCCATTGTCACACTTATAATATATACCTTATATTACAATCCTTAAACTTTAATATAATTATAACCCATGGTTATTGAAATACCCCAAACCTTGATATGTTGTTTAAACATTAAACTATGGTATTTAAAGGCTAAAAAGTGCCTTAGAAACATCAGTGAACAATTTAAACCATAGTAAAACACAATAAGGCACCAAGACACAGTTTGAGCAAAAACATGCTCTAAGCTTGGAGTGAACTTGGTTAGGACCCAAAGAGCCTACCAAGACTTTATAACATTCAATTATGATTTAATAAGGCTAATTAAGTCCTTAGGAAACCTTGGTAGACAATTAAACCAAACAAAACACAAATAAATACCTTAAAGTCAATATGGGCAAAATGTGCTCTAAGCTTGGGATAAGTTTGTATAAGGCCTAAAGGTCATAGCTATACCTTAATTATGTGTTAATGAACATATTAAATCAATTACTAAAGAAAACCAAGCTTGAAAACAAGTTAAAACACAAAATGTGCTTTAAGGAGCCTTAATGCACATTTTTGAAAAATTGTCTTGTAAATGAGTTTTGAGTGGCTAAATGACCATCATTACTCTTTAGTTAACATGTGTACTACTTAGTATCACATTAGGAAGTCTAAATCAATGGGAAATCAAAAATTTCACAATTATGTGCCTTGTTTTGTGAATAGTAAATAAATTAAGCTAGTTTATAACATAAGTCAATATAAGTGAGTTAGTTGGTCAACAAAGACCATGATATGCCCTAGTATGTAAAGGGGGCCGGTTTTCCAAGTGTGACTCATCACACTTAACAAATGAATCAAATAAGAAAGGAAAAAGCAAGTAAATTTACTATTTACTTTATGATAAGCCGCAGACTTATCATATTTTATGCATTAGATTTAATATTATATCTATCTAAATAAAGTTATATATGTGTTATTTATGTTAGATTATGCGTTAAAGTATATTATTTGTACAGTCTTATGTTTTATGTGTTTTATATACAAGGAACGCATCTCTAGGCAGAAATTCCATTGATGTCGGACTCAATGCCGGGTTGGTTCTACACGGCATGAGCACAGAACAGAAAAGAGGCCTTGCCGGATGCGATGCCGGGTAAATTCTATCCGGCATGAGTATAGAGTCGCTTCGGTTGACCATACGACAGCACATGTGTTCCACGTGATTTCCAACCGATGTCGGGTGTGATACCGGGTATATCCTACCCGGCATATGTACTATTTCGCGCAAAATTGACGGTTTCGACCGTTAACAGTTAAGCACATTTCCCATGTGTGCCGGCTACCGATGATCCGGCACAACGCCCGGCAAGAGACATATTGAAGCCATATAAATAGGCCGAGAGTCTACATCAATGGGGACACTTCAACATACCAAATCCACTCCATTCACTTCTATATTTTCGCCTCACTCCATTGTTGGTGTCCAAAGAAGTCTACGGATCCATCCACGCAAGAGAAGAAGAAGACCTTGTCGGGTTAAGGCTATTAACATCTCCTTCTCCCTCTTTGTATTCTCTTCTTGTAGTTGTGTGGATGGTGATGTAGAATTCTTTGTCCTCTCTGGTTAGAAATGGTTCTCTTTGTAAACACACTATGATATTCAATAAAAGACATAAGTTTCAACTTGGAGTTTTGTGTTTCTTGCAATTGGAATGAAGTTGCTTCTCCTTCCATTTACTTCAAATTCTAACTTTATTAAGGCAGAAAGGTTGAGAAACTCTAGGTGGTCTTTCCATTTGTCTTATACAATTTAGAGGATGAAAACCTAAGATTAAGTATTAGCCATGTTATTCCCCCCTTGTTGATTCGTTGATTACCAAATATTTGCTAGTCTTCAATAATGATTAGGGAGTTCTTGGTTCGGGTTCGAACTGGAGAAGTAGTTTGCCATTTTGATAATGCCGGGTGGCATGCCGGGTACAAGACGTCCGGCACGTTCAAGGTTTTTGAATCTGTCGTGCGCCTTCTGTCCGGCATGATATCCGGCAATATCAAGAGTTGGTTGATTCGAAGTTTATTCTTTTCCTGGGTGATCATATGTGTCTTTATAACGTTTACCATTACGAATCTAGGGTAGATCATTATAAATACTATTTTAGATTAGGTTTTAGATAGTTTCTTAATTTATACTTACATTTACTTTTCCCCCTTTTATTATAGAATAGGCTTTTGCCCGGATTAGGACTAGTTTTCTATAAGTCCCTTGGGTTCGATACTCTCGGTCGTAATATACTTACACTATACTCCGACCGGGTTTTATTTTGCTACCCGTAGTAGAGTTGTAGGTTTAGTTTATCATTTTATTCTTTTTATATATATAGTTTTACCCTAACAATTTATCGTTTAGCACTTTACAACTTTAAATATCTTCTGAGGTTGCCTCTCACCTCACCTTTCTTCATTCCTTCTCATCCCCACCGATTTCTTCATCTTCTCCCAAGCTCCAACCGGTTTTGCTACAACAACTATACCATCTCCAACTTCCATTGCTTGAAACTTCTAGCTCCATGATCCAAATTCAATTCTAAGACCATATTTGTCTTAGTTAGGCCAAGCTCTACACTTCTCTTTTTTCAAATCTTCAAAAGCTCCATTTCGGTGCCATGGAGATTCACCATTGAAGGAGCTTGAGCTCACCTTTTCATGCCATGTTATTCTCCTTTGCTTCAAGGTAAGGAAAACCAAAGAAAATCTAAGGTACCTCTCATTTTGTACATGTCCAAAAATTTCACCTCACAAGGGTGCTTTGTTTTGCTTTTCATAGCTCCATTTCAATCTTCAAAGGACTATAAGGAGTCCTACCTTGCTTCTTAATCAAGTTCTCTTTCAAATTCCAAAGGTAAATGTCATTTTAGTGTATTAAAACACTTATGTTAAACTAGGGTTTGTATATGAGTTTAAGTATGAATTCTTAAGCTCATTACCCTTATATGTGTGTATGAATAGAAGGTTGACAAGTGATCAAGTTCCTTGCTAATCTTCAATTCAAGGAAACAAGAAAGAAGTTTGAGAGGAAAAGAGGTAAACAAACTATCTCAATGTAGTTTAAATGCCTTAGGAAAAGTGAGCTTGATTTGCTTAATAAAATACCTAAGGATCCAATGGTGAATGACCTAGTAAAATGCTCTCAAGGAAACTATTAAAGGGCATATGTGATGTTGTGTGTATTTGCAGGTCAAAGGCAATATGTATGTGGGAAATTCAGTTTTTAAGGTTAAGCAATTTAAGGGCCTAAGAGCCATGTTATTTAAGGGCCTAAGTGCCAAGCAATTAAATTTTACACTATATTGTGATGTAGTGTAAATTTGGTGAAGTTTTGTGTGTGAGAAAGTTCTTGATGGATTTAGGTGTTCTTGAATGTTTAATGGTGAAAAATTATGTGTCTTGGAGTGTTGATGTGCTAGGAGAACCCATGGCAAAATTTGGAAAATGTATAAGAAGTTCTAAGTGTTTTAAATGAGTTTTGGTGAACTAGGAATTGTTAGAAATGAACAAGTGTTTTACTAGAGAGGAAAACATGTCTCAAGGAGTACTAGGATGCAATAAAGGTTTAGGCATTGTCTTGGAGGATTTAGAATGCAAATGAGTGTTTGGGATACTTCAAAGTCTTGGTGAGAAAACATTTTAGGATAGTTTTTGTCATAGGTGGGAAACACCATTTAGAAACCTAGTAAGAAATGTTATAAGTGTCGGTAAATTTTGTAAGAAATTGAGTAACATGTTGGATATGGAATTAGACAAGTTTGAGGTGTTATTTAAGCATTAGCATATACCTAAGATCATATGGGAAGCTTGGGTAATCAAGGGATGAAAAGAATAGATGAAACAGACTTGAAAATGTCAAATTTGGGAATCTGTTACAGCGGTCCGGGACTAGGTTTTGGAAGATGACCCGGACCATGCATTAAAAAGGGGCCGAGAGTTCTTACACTACCTTGGTCTGGGACTTAGGTCTTGTAGGAAGTCGCGGACCACCCCCTGATTTACCCCTGAGGATTGCTAGCTTATTTTGGTCTGGGACTTAAGTTCTGTATGAAGTGCCGGACCACTGCATAAAACCACCCGAGAGTTAGACTAAGTGTTGGTCCGGGGCTTAAGGTTAGGACCAAGTCCCGGACCACTCTAAAAATGTTGTTTAAGGTTGGAAAATGATATGTAATGATGGGGATTGATAAGTAATGATGTTATAAGGTTGTTAAGGACATGTTAAGTGAGCTATAATGATACTTGAGTGGGTAAAAGGTTGTTTTAAAATGTAAAAGTAAAACAAGTTAAAAATGTGAAGTTATTTAACTGATTAACGGGAGTAAGTCATGAGCACTAGACTTTAAACAAACAAGTTACCCCGGTGTTAATGAAAGTAATGTAATGTAACCAGTTGTTCAAAGATGTTACGAGGAACATGTGATGGCACGTTAGAGTGAAACCCCGGTGACAGGTATGGTTTTCTTGCAACCTGTGTCCTACCGGATTACACCGGCTTGTATGCCAATGTGTTTTTCTGTATGTTTGCCACGTTATAAGATAATTCATGAAACGAGTTTACAGTCGTTATTGTTATTGTGTGTTTGCGTACCGATACCGGTAACCTCGAATGCGCGTGAAAGGCTAGTTAACCATTATTAGGTAAACGTAAGAGAACGGTATCCGGTAATAATGTTTCCAACCTAAGGGACGTTCTAACTATGGCTATGTGTGAGCTAGTTGTGTGATGCTGTGTGTGATGTTGCTGTAAATGTAGGACCCTCCTTTGTGTGATTAACTCAGTCGTAATACTGTATTGTGTGTTGATGTGATAGGTTCCACAGCGGAGTCTTTATCTGTGAATATTTATATATTATGGGGGGAGGGGTGAGGAATCCGGTATTTCCGGTCGCGCGTTGTTTGGGAGTTGTTGTATAAAGTTTCTTCAGCTGTCTCTCTATTGGTTGTCTTCCTTCAATGGTCTTCGATCACCCCTGAGCCTAACCAAGGCTCTTGACTCACGTCTGTTGGGGATTATGTATGTTGTGTTCGGATCACTATATCCGATCCCTCTTTATGTTAAGTTATCTGTTCGTCTAAAAGGACGGTAACGAGTTATGTAGATGAGCTTAGCATGAGTTTGACAGAATTCTCTAGGCTTCCCAGTGAACTAACTATGTTTGGGGCAGTTCCTAAAGAGATCCGTACCCGTTATGTTATGTGTTATTGATGTTCTGCAATGTTATTTGCGATGTGATGTTATATGTTATGTAAATGTGAAATATGTGGATCATGGATATGAATCCCAGTTTGTAAAAGAGACGTTTATGGAAACCCGAGTAGTGATTAAGGGTCTAAAGGAAATAGCTCCATTAAGGGAGAGAAACACTCTAGGGTCAAAGGACACGAAGAGTGATTTATTAGGTGTAGATGTGTTGTCTGTATTTGTTGTGACCTCGGTTGTGGATTGTAATGTGTTTTTGTGTTATTGGTGTACATGCATGATTAAAGTGTAATCAACCGCATCCTAAGACGACAAATAGTTGTGTGTGGCCCGGTAGAATGCGGGTTGCGGGATTACCATACCAGCAAAGGTGCTGAGCCCCTAGGGGGCCACCCTTTCTCTTCTTTTTCCTATTTCAGGTACAAGGAGATGGAAGTCGTTCGAGAGTAGGACGGGGTAGTCGTTTGTACATGGGTAGTCATTTAAGTTGTATATGTACAGTAGGTGTAGTAAGACCGAAATTGTTATCGGCATTAGTTTGTAAATACTCGGTACAGTTTGAAGGTATATGTATGTTGATGTTGTTAATGGAAAGGGATAGTAATGTGTAGTCGCTCGAGAATCTTGTCCATCTGACCGATACAATGTATATGTAATAGCCTTGTTAGCCACGTGGGTGGTTAACAGCGTGTAACACCAACGAGTTAAGTAATGTGATGCAGTATGTTTTCCGCTGCAGTTTGTTGATAAGTGTGTTGTTGTTAGTTGGGGTGTTACAAAAAGTGATATCAGAGCGAAGTATCGCTCTGATGATTGAATTACCGAGCTTAGGAAGTACCGAGTTAGGATTTTAGTACTTTGGGTTAAGGGTTGAGTGATAGAGTGAGAGATACGCTAGTTTGGAGTTACCAGTGTATACTGGAAACCTACAATATCCATCCCGCCCTCTGTGGAGGGTGATTTTTCAGTATAAGGGGGGGTCTATCTAAATATGGTTCTTGACTGAAAAGCCTAGATCCTAAAATGCCATTCTGTGGAGGGTGAAAACCCGTTATTATGGCAGCCCTCAAATACCTACTCTATCGTCCGTCTTTCCCAGAAAGCATAAGGGGGAGTGCAAGTGAGCACTACACCCGCTCTCAATGGGCCCCATGCGGACTTATGCCTCTACAAGGCGGAATTGACTAGAGTCGCCACCTAGTTTGACCTAAGGAATTAGGTAGGGAGGAAAAGGGTTCTAAGAACCGTTAATTGACTCTGATGATTTGTTGCCTATGGATAGGACTCATCTGATCGTACTAGAGATTCTGTGTGGGTTCGCACTGGGTTACACCCCTTAGAAGTGGCAACGACCACGACTTCGGATTGGTGCCCGAGGAAACCTCGGTCTCCAATTGTCGGGATTACCTTCTTTCAAAACCTTTTTAAAGAGATTCATTTAAAAGCCAGGGATAGGATTAGGACAAGAGAAGCGAAAACGAGTGGATGAGGCGAGCTTTTCTGCCAAGCTAGCGCCAAAAAGAAAAATTGATGAAATCGGATGAGTATAGAATGAAAGACTAGGAGTCTGATCTTGAGAGTTGAAAAAGTTGAGGGTTTGTGGGAGTCAGAGGGAATTTGAATGTTTTGAGAGGTATGAAGAACACCTTAGAGTGGGAAAATGGTTTTTTGATTGGAATGGGGTCGCACCCTAGGTGGGCTGCCTACGTACTCAACTCCCTGTTGAGATCAGACCTTACGTAGTTCACGTTTTTTTGGAGATGTTTGAAGTTTCGGGTTTGAGGGGGTAGTCTGTGAGACGCTTGGGTCTATGAGACGCTTGAAACCTTGAGACGTCGAAGTCAGTGAGACGCTCGAATCTGTGAGACGCTCGGGTCTGTTAGATGTTCGGGTCTGTGAGACATTCGAATCATTGGGATAACAAAGTCTGTGAGACACTCGGGTCTGTGAGGCGATACGGGGTTGTTTGGAGGTGAGGTGGTTGAGTGAAAAAAGGCATTTTGTTTGATGTGGGGTCGCACCCTGTGTGGGTTGCCTACGTACTCAACTTCCTGTTGAGATCAGACCTTACGTAGTTCAGGGTTTTTGGAGATTTTGGGGTTTTGAGGGTTTTTGAGGTGTTCGAGAGGTTAGTCTGTGAGACGCTCGGGTCTATGAGACATTTGAGGTGTTTATATAATGAGAGGTATGAGATATCAAGGTCTATGAGACGCTCGGATCTATGAGACGTTTGAATCTTAAAACGGTGGAGAGATTAAAGTGTTCGAGTCTGTGAGATGCTCGGGCCTATGAGACTTTGGAAGCTTGAGAGAAGCTAGAATTTGCAAGAGGATTTGAGTTTAAGATGATGATGATTTGGGTATGAAGTGATTTGGAGTTTTGAAGATGTTTCGGGTTTCTGGGAGTTTTCAAGAATTGGAAGTCCTATGTGACTTAGAGTTGGTTCAGAGGAGGGTTGAGAAGTGTTTATGGGTCCTAGTGCTCTAATGGAAATGTTGGATTGGTTTACTCAGAATTGTCTCTCTTAAAGTTTTTAAGACCGAAAAAATCATTTTTATTGTAAAAGGGCGGATAATCCCGAGGGATTACCCTATGTACCCCCTCGAACACGACACTTTATTAATGGAAAGTGCCGAGGCTCGAAAGATGGGGCAATGAATTTTTGTCGAAGAATAGGATTCAGAGAGAAACACCATGAATGAGATGTTCCCGGTCGAACCCTAATAACGTCTCTAACTCTCGGGTTATAAAACATTAAAAACCGAAAACATTGAAATCGAGCGGAAGGGAGTTAGACGATTCTAAAATCCCGGCTGCAACTAGGAAGGTCGTTACTTCCCTAGCACCCCGCCTTGTAAAAATCTAGGCTGCAATTAGGGGAGGTTTGTCACCCTAATGCCCCGCCTAAAGAGATCCAGACTGCGACAAGGGATGTTACGACCCCAGTGCCCCGCCTCGGATTTTTATTTGGAGGAGAAACAAGTAATGTCGAACTAGGAAGAAAATGTTCTTTGAAGGTGTTAGACATCCTATGTTCCCTGAAAACAATTTATTTTGGGTTTGAAAACTAAGTTAGGAAACTTGGGAAGTTGTTCGGAATTCTTGATGAAGAAACACTGATTTTGAGAAATGATTTTAGGAGAAAACTTTCTGTATATGTGAGAAGAACTTTCTGCGTTTGAGAAGAGTTTTCTATGATGTGAGAAGAGTTTTTCCTTTAAAATTCCACAAAATGGTTTCTTTTGAAAACTTAATGAAGTTTGAATAAAATGATGGTTTGAAATTCTTTTTGGGTTTTTGGATTTTGAAAGGAATTTACAAGCCGAGTGTGGATTGGATGAAATGAATTTGAGTTTGAATTGAACTGGGCTGAATGAATTAGGTTTGGATTGAATTGGAGTTTGTGGAGGGTGATTTTTCGGTATGAGGGGGGGTCTATCTAAATATGGTCTAACTAAGAAGTCTAGATCCTAGAAACTTGCCATTCTGTGGAGGGTGAAAACCCGTTATTCTTGGCATCCCTCAAATACCTACTAAATCGTCCGTCTTTCCCCGAAAGCATAAGGGGAGTGTAAGTGAACACTACACCCGCTCTCAATGGGCCCCACACGGACTTATGCCTCTATAAGGCGGAGTTGACTAGAGTCGCCACCTAGTTTGACCTAAGGAACTAGGAAGGGAAGAGGAGGGTTCTAAGAACCGTTAGTTGACTCTGAATGTGTGGCCTATGGATAGGGACTTATCTGATCATACTGGAGATTCTGTGTGGGTTCGTACTGGGTTACACCCCTTAGAAGTGGCAACGACCACGACTTCGGATTGGTGCCCGAGGAAACCTCGGTCTCCAATTGTCGGGATTGCCTTCTTTCAAAACCTTAATGGAGAGATTCAGTTAAAGCCAAAGGATAGGATCAAATGAGGAGTGAGGATGATTTCGAAAAGTTGAAGGATAGGCTGGTATTGGAGTTGGTCTGATTGAAGTGTTTAGAGGTTCTACGGTTCTGAAAAGATTTGAGGTTGTTTCGGGCCTTCAAGGATGATGGGAGTTTTGCGGAGTAAAAGGGCACTTTGGTCATTCTTAGTGGAGTTAAGGGGTATTTGGATCGCTTGGCTGATTTGAGGAGTTTTTGTGTTTGCGAAGTTAGGATTTTGAAATGGTCGGGTTCTTGAGGTGTTTTGTGAAGTAGAATGTGTTGGAGAGCAATTCGGGTTTTAAGGATGATTGAGTATGGAGGAGGGTATTTGGTTTGCAGGTATTCGGGTTTTGAAGATGTTTAAGGTTTCTAGGGGTCCTCAAGAATTGGAAGTCCTATGTGACTTAGAATTGGTTCAGAGGAGGATTAAGAAGTGTTTATGGGTCCTAAAGCTCTAATGGAAATGTTGGGTTGGTTTATTCTGAATTGTCTCTTCTTAAAGTTTTTAAAACCAGAAAAATCATTTTTTTTTTGCTGTAAAAGGGCGGATAATCCCGAGGGATTACCCTGTGTACCCCCTCGAACACGACACTTAATTAATGGTAAGTGCCGAGGCTCGAAAGATGGGGCAATGAATTTATGTCGAAAAATAGGATTCAGAGAGAAACACCATGAATGAGATGTTCTCGGTCGAACCCTAAACGTCTAACTCCCGGGTCTTAAAACATTAAAAAAACCGAAAACATTGAAATCGAGCGGAAGGGAGGTTAGACGATTCTAAAATCCCGGCTGCAACTAGGAAGGCCGTTACTTCCCTAGCACCCGCCTTGTAAAAATCTAGACTGCAATTAGGGGAGGTTTGTCACCCTAATGCCCCGCCTAAAGAGATCCAGACTGCGACAAGGGAGGTTATGACCCCAGTGCCCCGCCTCGGATTTATATTTTTGGGAAGAGAGACAAGTGATGTCCTAACCATGGAGTAAATGTTTTGAAGGGGTTAGACATTACCTGCTCCCCGAAAACGGTTTATTTGAGTTAAAAACTGAATTGGAAAACTTTGAAGTTGTTCGGAATTCTCGGTAAAGAAACACTGATTTTGAGAAATGTTTTTAGGATAAAACTTTCTGTATATGTGAGGAGAACTTTCTGCAATGGAGAAGAGTTTTCTGTGATGTGAGAAGAGTTTTTCCTTTAAAATTCCACAAAAATGGTTTCTTTTTGAATAAAATGATGGTTTGAAATTCTTTTTGGTTTTTGGATTTTGAAAGGAAATTACAAGTTGAGTGTGGATTGGGTGAAATGTATTTGGGTTTGAGTTGAATGAGCTGGATGAAGTCGGTTTGGATTGAGGTCGAGTTTGAACTGGATTGAGGCTCAGGCTTGAACTAGATTGAAGTTCGGGTTGGGTCAAAGTTGGGTCAAGGTCAAAATTAGGTCAGGTCAAAATTCGGTCAAAGTCAACATTTGAATTGGTCAAGGTCAACATTTTGGTCAAGGTCAATGTTTTTGGTCAAGGTCAACATTTTTGGTCAAGGTCAACATTTTGGTCAAGGTTTGACTTGCGTGGGCTTGGGCTTGCTTGGTTTTGTGGACTTAGGCTTGCTCGATTTTGTGGACTTAGGCTTTGTGGACTTGGGTTTTGTGGACTTGGGCCTTATTTGAGACATGGGTCTTTCATGGTTTTGGGCTTTCTTGGTTTTGGCCATGGGCTTTTTGGACTTTGGGTGGTGGGCTTCTTGGGCTTCGGGTAGTGGGCTTCTTGGGCTTCGGGTGGTGGGCTTCTTGGGCTTCGGGTTTGGGTCTCGGGCTTGATCTCGGATTTTGGACCTTGGGCTTGATCTTGGATTTTGGACCTTGGGCTTGATCTTGGGCCGTGGGTTTTTGGGTTGTGGGCCGGGGTTTTGGACTTTGATTGTGGGCCGAGGTTTGGACTTGGGTCTTGGATTTGGACGGTGGGCCGTTTGGGCTTTGGGCCGGTTTTATGGGCCACGGGTTGTGGGTTTCTAGTTTGGGCCTTAGGTTTTCTGGATGTGGGCCGTGGGCTTAATGTGCATTGGTTTGACTTTTGGGCTTAACTGGGTCTTGAGTACATGGGCCGGGTTTGGTGGAATTGTTATACAGTGGGCCGGGTTGTGCGACGGGCCAGGTTGTGAGATGGGCCGGCTTTGGGCTTCAGGTTTGGGTGTCGTTGGCCCGGGTTTGGGCCTTGTTGGCTCGGGCTGACTTTGGAGCTTGGATCATGGACTTGGGTTTTGGACCGATTGTGGGTTTGGAATGATTGTGGTCTTGGGCCGATTATGGGCTTGAAAGGGGTTTTGATTTTTATTTTCTGAGTTAGGCCACACATGGATTGGGCTATGGGCCAGTTTGGGTTTTTTGGGTCGTTTGGACTTTGGGTCGGTTTGGGCTAAGTATGGGCTAACGGGCCGAATTGGGCTGGTTTCTGTATTAGGCTGAGATTGGTTTTGGGTTAAGCTGGGTAGGGCCAAGACGTGGGCTTGGGCCGGATCGAACTTTGGGTCGATTTGGGATGGGCTGAGTTTGGAAGTGGGCTAAGTTTGGATGGGAAGATTTTGGGCTTGAGATGATTTTTGTCTTTGAGAAACAAGAAGAAAATCAGGTTGGAAATGAGTTTATTACTAAAAAAGTTGGAATTGGTATTTACAAAATGGTTACGGAAATGAGAGACAATTTTTGAACTTGAGAGAGAAGATGAAAGGTTAGTGACAAAATTTTGAATTAAAGGGCTGAAGGTCTAAAACGGAAGTGAGATGTTCCTACATATATATACATATATTAGGCATATTTTAGGGTTTAGAATGTTACCACATGAGATAGGCCAATAGTCTATCAGGCTAGGGGAACATTCTCTATCCTAAAGGGATTATTGTTTGCTTATATACATAAATGTGTGTTTTAAGGTTTAGGATGTCACCACATGAGATAGGCCGATGGTCTATCAGGCCAGGGGGACTCCACTATCCTAATGGCTTGGGCCTATGGTCATAGTAACTAGGGCTTAATAACAATAAACAAGTACAAAGAAATGAAATAGAAGTCGTAAAAAAAAACTAAGTACAGTATATACAAGGCTCATGCAGAAGGAATAAACATCATGACCATTAAACAGATTGAGATTGATGAGCAAATAATCAGACGAATACACATATTCAGGGTCGACGCAAGACTGCTAGGGACAGAGAGCAAAAGAATCAAATAAGTCCCCAAATGAGATTGAGACATAAACTAGACACCAAGTTGTTAAAAGTTCATTCTTTGTCTGCTCATTAGTTATCTAGTATCCCTTCCCTAAGTGGTCAGATTTAACAATTCTGAAAAAGAACAACTAGGTTGAGGGTCCGGGCCCACGGCTTATTATATTTGGACCAGATGAAAGCATAAGCCAAATTGTTTGACGCCAATCAATCACATACAGAAACCCAACATGAAGGTTTAGGCCATAAAGATGAATGTCAAAACCTGGGAATTAATAATGTTGTTTTTGAAAACGAACTAAAAACTAAATGAGTCAAACACTAGTTTCTAAACTGCTTCTGTTTTTTAATCACGAGATTCCCTCCCTCTGCATCGACCTCCAGTCCCTCAAAGTCATGTTTGCCTAAGTCAGGTTTCACCTTAATCTAGTGATTTAAAACCAAAAACCAGGACGAAAAGCAGACAACAGGATGAACTGCTAGACCGTGACTGCTTCAGATAGCCAAAAAGAAATCAAACATCAACATCCAAACTCTTCTCTGATATGTAACTTGTAGCCTAAAACCGAATAAAATAAACCAGCCAAACATAGCATCAGAGAAGTGATCATGGTGAATCGCAGATAACAAAGCAAACAGTCACCAACACTCAAACACAGTCACGAGGCAAGCTTAAACACATTAGGGTTAGGTTGAGTACCAGAAGTGGCATGCAAAGTTTCCTGCGAGAATATTAGTGCAACAACCAGAATGAGCAAACAGAATCAGGTTAGCTCACAGATTAGGCAAGATCATGTAGTCTGAGTATAATGAACGACGAATGGAGATTTTCAGATAACCAGAACCCGAATACAACGTTCTGATTTCCTGCAAGTGTCTCAGAACACAACCACAACTCAGCAGAACGTTAGTCCCGGTAAATAGGAAACAGAAACGGGGTCATCCATTGAGCGAACGGCCCTTATCTTGTAACAGATGAGTAAAAGAGATGTTCCAGACTCATCCGGATTTGGATGCGAACACAACAGCAGAGACAGTTATCAAATCACTATCGCGAGGGGTTAGGGGCGATATGAATGAAACTCAAAACAGGAGACGGACCAACCGACATCTAAGGGGCGAGAGGGGTATACATTTACCCATCCTGTTCGTGGACTGCATTGTCCATACCAGGTTAGCACACCCGAGCAGTAGTAGTAGAGATTTACGGAAACATACGAGAGATAAGCAGAACCCAACAGTAAGCCGAGGAGCAAACGAAAGTTACAGTTGGCATGATTTCCGAAACTACGTTCGCTCCTCTCGATCAAACATACAAAGCAGCGCAAACGAAAGGAAAAGAAAGGCGTGGTTCTAAATCATGAATTAGTTGTTCAAACACCCGAAATCGAAAGCCTGCGGAACCAGCCATTTGAAACTTGCTTTCGGTTTTTAGCGAAAAGAAAGAAAACAAGCAGAAAGAACTGATGGAGATGGGTTTTACGTCGGAAGTACTTTCTCGACTGAACCACAGTTATCTGCCATCATTAGCTTGAGTTATTTTGACAAAAACTTTCGAAATAGCGTGACGGGGAGATAGAGATGAAGATGATTGCAAAATTCAGAAGTTCGGAACAGGAAAAAAAAGACCAAAAGTCTACTTACGCTGTCGACAATGCAGTAGGGCAAGAGAAGCTTTCGAAGGGGTTTATGGCTACGGCTCGAAACCTCTGGTTGATTAAGGTGTTGACGATGGAAAATGGGGCTCAAGAAGGGAGGAGAATTTCCGGCAAAGGAGGCTTGAAGTTTTCGAGAGTTTTTGTTTCTGGGTGACGGTTCGGGGCCAAAGACAGTGGAGGTTTCTATTTTTTCAAAACGGGAATCACGGGATCTGTGTCTAGTTCCGATCACTTGGGAACAGTAGGGTTTTTTGAGAGTGTTTTTATAATCGAGAGATGCCACCAGATGGGCTTTTCTAAGGTCTTGGAGTGAGGAAGACGGGTCCAAATGAGAAGAGACTGGGCCTGGTCCAAGCATGTGGCAAACAAAAAATAAAAGGAGAGGGATGCTCCCGCCCAGATTCGAACTCAGTATCATTAGCTTCCTCCCTGAATACCCTGACCAATTGAGCTATAACCGCATTCGGTATACAGATGCGAGGAAATAAGACAAATGTTATGTTGCGAGCCGGGGCAAAACAAGGGAAACGTCCTCCGTTCTTGCTAAGATTCAAAATCGTGAAATGTTTTAAAACAGAAGCAACAAAAAAAAGCATACAAAATGAAGCAGGCTAAAACGGATTACGATAAAAGGCTCATGCTTCCTTTCCCATAGGAATGTGAGATTTAAATGTCGGGAAAAAGAAATTCCTTTAGTTGAAAACGGGGACGACCACCTTGTTTCTGAAAGCATGTTCATTTTTGAATTTTTGTTTTAAAATAAAACGGGTGAGAATTTTTGGTGTCTACAGATGGCTCCCCTTGATTCAATTCTGCAATAGAAGGCTTGCAGAATTGGATCAAGGTTGACGGGGCGCCAAAAATTCTCACTAAGGTTTTATGCGCGCACCGAGATGCGGTTGCAAATGGAACATTGTACGAATGCGACGGGAAAAAAAAATACACGATAGTGGGACGCACGAGGACTTATGACGAGCCTCAACTAGACCTCTTGACATCTAGCTATAGGACTTATGACGAGCCTATAATGCAATTGAAAGTACGAGGACTTATGACGAGCCTCAACTAGACCTCTTGACATCTAGTCATAGGACTTATGACGAGCCTATGATACTAACAATTAGGTTGATTGGGTGCACGAGGACTTATGACGAGCCTCAGCTAGACCTCTTGACATCTAGCTATAGGACTTATGACGAGCCTATAATGCAATTGAAAGTACGAGGACTTATGACGAGCCTCAACTAGACCTCTTGACATCTAGTCATAGGACTTATGACGAGCCTATGATACTAACAATTAGGTTGATTGGGTGCACGAGGACTTATGACGAGCCTCAACTAGACCTCTTGACATCTAGCTATAGGACTTATGACGAGCCTATAATGCAATTGAAAGTACGAGGACTTATGACGAGCCTCAACTAGACCTCTTGACATCTAGTCATAGGACTTATGACGAGCCTATGATACTAACAATTAGGTTGATTGGGTGCACGAGGACTTATGACGAGCCTCAACTAGACCTCTTGACATCTAGCTATAGGACTTATGACGAGCCTATAATGCAATTGAAAGTACGAGGACTTATGACGAGCCTCAACTAGACCTCTTGACATCTAGTCATAGGACTTATGACGAGCCTATGATACTAACAATTAGGTTGATTGGGTGCACGAGGACTTATGACGAGCCTCAACTAGACCTCTTGACATCTAGCTATAGGACTTATGACGAGCCTATAATGCAATTGAAAGTACGAGGACTTATGACGAGCCTCAACTAGACCTCTTGACATCTAGTCATAGGACTTATGACGAGCCTATGATACTAACAATTAGGTTGATTGGGTGCACGAGGACTTATGACGAGCCTCAACTAGACCTCTTGACATCTAGCTATAGGACTTATGACGAGCCTATAATGCAATGTGGGGTTGTACGAAACCCGCTGCTTTGAGTGGTTGATTTGGGATTGGAATGCTTTTTAGTTGCTCCTGTGAGGGATGTGATAGATGTTGCCCTTGACTTTTCCAGTGTGGGACTTTGGTTTTGATTTTGTTTTGACAGTCTCGCCCGATATGCACTATAGTTTCGGGATCCCGTAGGAATAGGGTCCCGAGTTTGAGATGGCTCCGGTTTGACCTGTGACTCCCCTGTGAGCAACGACTCTGGGATGATTGATGGGTTCGGGTACGATATGATCTGAGGGCTCCGGTATGATCGGATGGCTCTAGTTTGATCTGTGACTCCCTTGTGAGCGACGACTCTGGGATGGTTGATGGGTTCGGGTTCGATATGATCTGAGGGCTCCGGTATGATCGGATGGCTCTAGTTTGATCTGTGACTCCCTTGTGAGCGACGACTCTGGGATGGTTGATGGGTTCGGGTTCGATATGATCCGAGGACTCCAATATGATCGGGTGGCTCCATTGTGGTCAGTTGGCTCCGGTATGGCTCTGAGATGGCTCCGGTATGGCTCCGAGATGGCTCCGGGTTTCTTCATAGAGTGATGGCACTGGCATTGTAGTTCGAGGGGAGGAGGGGTTTTTATTTGGGACGGGGTCGCACCCTGAGAGGGTTGCCTACGTACTCAACTCCCTGTTGAGATCAGACCTTACATAGTTCATTAATTTTGGCGAGTGAGGAGTTCGGTGGTGAGGAGGAATGTCTTGCGGGGCATTTCTTTGAGTGGCGCCCGAAGGCTTTTGATCCTTCTTCTTTTTTTGATGGATGTGCAGTTTCTGAGAGTGGTTGTCGCGCCGGTGGGTGAAGGAGACAGGCTCTGCGTTGTGGCTTCCTTTTCTAAAAGAGCATACTCATCTTTCTCTTTCTGTGGTGTAGGATATTATGTCCGAACCGATGGATGCAAATCTATTCTACATGCATTCTTTGGAATTGGACATGATTGAATGCAACTGGGATGTCGTGTCAAGGTGAGCTCAGCCAAGAATTCTAGTTAAGTCAGATTAGTCATTTCTGAGTCACTTCTTTCTTGAAAAATCTTCCCGAAATAGGTCTCTCGGGATCTCTTGTACCTTTCTGTTTCCTTTCTTAAGGTCAGTTAGCCTTTCTTTAATCGGGGTGATGAACACTCGTTTTTTCTTCTCTACCTTCCTGATCTCTTTGACACTCGTTTGTGCACGATTGTATTGACAAGATCGGACGCGTTGTGGCCGTTCATATTTCGAATTTGGTACTTTCGAATCAAGCAAATACCATCCCCAAGTCGGAGGTCTTTCGATGGGTTATAATGGGGTTGAAGGGCATGTGACATGGGACTGGGGGATTCGTTTGAGGATTGTGGAGCTTTGGTGCAACGGAGGATATGCTTCACCTTTGCCATGGATGGAGTGATTTTGGACTCCTTTCGCATTTGTGCGGATTATTATATGCTCTCATTTTTGGTTTGCTACTTTCTTTGAGTAGTCTATCTGCGTTTCTTCGTGTTGGACGTTTCTGGTCTCATCTATTTATCAAGTGTGGAGGCATCGAGTGGTGTGAGACTTTCATTTCCTCTCTTTGGTAGTTCGAGTGTTTTGTACTCCGTTTCTCTCGTTTTTATCCTCTTTGGGTATCTCTTTCAAGCTTTCTTTCATGCTTTAAATGGTGGGGAAGGAACCATGGCTCCAGCTCTTTTATCCTTCTTTGCAGGGGTGAATGGTTGTGTGATGTGGGGTGGTGTATTGTGGAGCTGTTCTTCGAAAAGATTCTCAATGAAAGGCTCAGCGGGGTTCACTAAGGGATCGTTTTCAGGGTCAATAAGGCTTTTGGCCTTGTGGAGGTTTTCTTCGATCCTAGGTGCCTCGTCGTCCCTATTGACAGATAATTGTTTCCTCTACTATTCCTAAATTTTGACATGAATGGTAATGCGTTTTTCTCATCAATATTTAGTTCCGTGAAAGGGGATCCTCACCTGGTGCTTTGAAATTTAAATGCATCAAACGCTCTGGGTTTTGCACGCTCTGTGTTTCTCTCATGCGCTCAACTCTCACGGGAGGTTAGAAATCCTTTCAAGACTTCTTCGGGGAAACTGATACAAGAGTTCGGCGGCCTTTGATGACTTATGTGACTTTCCTAGAATTAAAGATTGAGATGCACCTCGACACTAGGGATATGTAAATGCAAATGTAAATGCAATTAAGCTAAACCTAATGCAGATGATAATGATGACTTTTGTGTGGATGCATTTTTTTTTGATGCATTTTTGTGGATGCATTTTTTTTATGGATGCATTTTGTGGATGCACTTTTTTGGATTTTTGAATGAATGCGTGTGTTTTTTTTTGTTTTTTTTTATGACGGTTCAGACATAATATCGTTTCAGCCGGTCAAGATTGACAAGGCTTTGAAATTCTTCCCCGTCCAAATCTGTGAGTAATACAGCACCATGAGGGGTTATTTCTTTGACCAGATAAGGGCCCACCCAGTTCGGTCTTAACTTCCCTCGTGGGTCTGGTAAATCTTTCCTCAGCTCTTTTAGGACGAGATCGCCCACTTGGATGTTACGTTCTTTGACCCTTTTGTTGAACGCTCTAGCCATTCTCTTCTGGTAACCCTGGATGTGATATAATGTCTGAAGGCGTTTCTCATCAAGAAGGGCAAGACTGTCATAGCGTTGTTGTAACCAGTCACTTTCAGCAATTTTCAGTTCGTTAGTGACCCGAAGAGTGGTGATTTCAAGCTCGATTGGCAAAACACATTCTGAACCATACACCAAGGAATACGGGGTGGCTCCGGTTGCAGTTCTGACAGTAGTGCGGTAACCCCAGAGAGCATAGTGTAGCTTTTCCGGCCAATCTCTGTACGTTTCAACCATTTTTGCCAGTGCGCTTTTTACGGCTTTGTTGGCGGCTTCGACTGCTCCGTTAGTCTGAGGTCTGTATGGGGAGGACCTATGGTAACAGATGTTGTATTTTTCCATGACCCGGATGGTGTCTCCGTCGAATTGAGGACCGTTGTCGGATACAAACTCTGATGGAACCCCGTATCGGCATATGATATCTCGTTCAATGAACTGGGCGACTTGCTTTGATCCGATGTTTGCGAATGACCGTGCCTCTACCCATTTACTGAAATAGTCTATCGCCACAAGGATGTAGCGGTGTCCATTTGAAGCTTTAGGGTGGATTTCTCCAATGATGTCGATTCCCCATATAGAGAACGGCCAAGGAGCCACCATGGCTGTTAGGGGTAGAGGAGGCAGGTGTTGCAAGTTAGCATGGGTCTGACACTTGGCGCACTTTTTCACGAATTCGTGACAATCGGCTTCCATTGTTGTCCAGTAGTACCCTAGTCTGAGGATTTTCCGGGATAGGGAATGTCCTCCAGCATGGGTCCCACATACTCCCTCGTGGACGTCCTCGACGATCTTATCAGCCTCTCTTCGGGTCACACACAAGTGTTGGACTCCATTCGGCATTCTCTTATAGATCCTGGTTCCGCAGACCACATACTGATTTGACATTCTTCTTAGCGCGATGCGGTCCTGCTTAGTGGCTTCGGGCGGATACTCTCCTCTTCTGAGGAAATTCTCGATGTCCACAAACCACTCATCCTCCACTTCCCCTGTCTCGATGGCTCCAATCTCAAATGAGGGTGTATTAGTCATGGTTATCCACAAGGGGAAGTATAGCGAACCGGTCGGTACTTGGACCACTGAAGCCAGAGAGGCTAAAGAGTCGGCAAAGATGTTCTGGCTCCGGTTCACATGCTTGAAAGTCACATTTCGAAAGCAGGTGATCAAGTATGAAAGGTAGTCATGGTAGGGGATCAATCGTTCTTCTCTGATCTCCCAAGTCTGATTGACTTGCGAAATAACGAGATTAGAATCGCCAAAAACCTCTAACTCCTCCACTTGCAATTCTAATGCCATTTCAAGTCCCAGGATGCAGGCTTCATATTCTGCCATGTTGTTAGTGACCGATAATTGATTTTTACAGCAGCTGGAAGTAGATCCCCTTCAGGTGGATCAACAAGATCCCTGCCCCTTTACCCTTATGGTTGACGGCACCATCAAAGTATAACCTCCAGCAAGTTTTTCGTAATGTCATGATTTGCTCGTCTGGAAATCGTCATTGCCAAAGAACTCGGACGCTACTGGGCATTCTGCTAAGTGTTCGGCTATGGCACTCCCTTTGATTGACTTTTGCAATCAGATGAACCTCTTGGCCTAACAAGTAGTGCCTTAGCTTCTTCGTAGCCCAGACCAAAGCAGCACAAAATTTGTGGATGTCAGAGTATCGTGTTTCTGCATCGACCCATTTCTTGCTGATATGGTAGATTGACTTTTCACGCGGTGGGGATCCTTGTTCCTGGGCCAGCATGGCGCCCATTAACGTTTCTCGGGCAGTGAGGTAAAGGATCATTGGCTTACCCTCCTGGGGCGGTACCAAGACGGGCGGGTTCTGCAAATAGGTTTTGATCTTCTCAAAGGCTTCCTGACACTGTTCATTCCAGACTTTAGATGCGTCTTTCTTCAGCAGACGAAAGATAGGCTCACAAGTCTCGGTTAGCTGCATGATGAACCTTCTGATGTACTGAATTCTGCCTAAAAAACCGCTGATTCCTTTTTCGGTCTTTGGAGGAGGCATTTCTTGAATGGCCTTTATCTTATCCGGGTCTACCTCGATTCCTCGAGTAGTGATCATGAAGCCCAAAAGCTTTCCTCCGGTCACTCCGAATGTACATTTCTCTGGGTTTAGCTTCATCTGGTACTTCCGCATCCGATCAAAGAACTTTCTCAGATTTATCAAGTGGTCCTCCCGTTGGGCAGCTTTGACAATCATGTCATCTACGTATACCTCCACTTCCTTGTGAATCATATCATGCAATAAGGTAGTGGCGGCCCTTTGATACGTGGCTCCGGCATTTTTCAAGCCAAATGGCATGTTCACGTAACAAAAGGTTCCCCATTGTGTAATAAAAGACGTCTTTTCCTGATCTTCTATAGCCATTCGAATCTGATTGTAACCTGAAAACCCATCCATGAATGACAGTAGTGCATGTTGAGTGTTGTCAACAAGGATATCAATGTGAGGTAAGGGGAAGCTATCTTTGGGGCTGGCCTCGTTTAAGTCCCGAAAATCGATGCATACTCGCACCTTCCCGTTTTTCTTTGGGACGGCTACAATATTGGCTAACCAGTCGGGGTAGTTGACGACCCGAATGAAGCCAACACGTAACAACTTCTCAACTTCCTCTTTCACTTTCAATTGGTGCTCGGGTTTCATTCTTCTCAAACGCTGTTTCTTAGGTTTGGCATTTGGGTACAACGGTATTCTGTGTTGGACAATGTCGGGGTCAATCCCTGGCATGTCTGCGTAGCTCCAAGCAAAAACATCGACATATTCAATTAGCAGGGAAGTCAAGTCACGTTTTTCCGTTTCACTCAGACCCAAACCAACTTGTAAAGTTTTGGGGTTATCCGGTGTTCCGATGTTTATTGCTACAGTGTCCTCTACAATCTGAGTGTGGGTGGAATATTGTTCTGTGGGAGGCATATTCTCCTCGTCATATTCTTCTTCTTCTGCCTCATAGTTTTGCATTGAATCAAGTGACAAAAGAGATGAATTTTCTGAATAAACTGAACTTTCATTAATATTCGAAGAGCTGGGTAACTCAGTGATTGTTAGAAAATTGCCACCATTTTTACAGCGGAAAACAAATGGTGGCTCCCCCACTCTTTCTTCTTCGTCAAAGTTAAGACAGATACCACTTTCATCGTCAGCGTTACAAGAACTACCGCTATCACTACTGCTACTACTATCACTATCTACTAGACTGATTGAGTATGGCTCCTGGAAAATCAGCTCCTCTCTCTTATGATAGACGACAAGACACGCTCCATGGCCATCTACCGAGGGTGCGGGGTCCTTGATGACTGGTTTGGTCGTGACACTGCTCTCCGCTGCATCCTCGGGCATTCCTTGGTCGCATCCCTTGTCGTCATGGTCTTCAAGGCATGAGTAGAGGGGAAGTGAAGTGGTCCACCAGCTCTCCCACTCCATTGTCTCCTGACTTCCCTGAGCTTGAACTGCTTTCTGCTTATCACAACTCACAGATACACATGGTTCAAGGTTAACTGGTAAGAAAAAATCTATGGGGACTCTTACATGTGAATCTGTCAACATCGTACCTGACATTTCTGTGAATCCTAAGCCGGCTCCTCGGCCTCCAGCATATGGTGCTAACGGCTCTACCATGCCCTGTAGCTCCTTTCCTAATCCATTCCCCTGTTTGTAGCCCATCCGAGACATCATGTGCTGTGATGCGGGGCTATAGACACTAGGGTCGAAGTAGAGAGGAGTGATGAAAGAAGTTTGACTTACCTGCCGCGCCGGTTTCGTCACTGTGAACCCTCCAAGGGTTAGCTCCTGTTGACCTGGCGCTTTGATCTCGAACAGTTGGGATTCATTCCTTGCCTCTCCTAGCACCTCCACGATCCGTCCTTCATGCTTAAACTTGAGCTTTTGGTGGACTACTGAGGGCACACCCTTGATTTGGTCAATGAAATTCCGGCCCAGCAATAAGTTGAAGGTGGAAGAAATATCAATGACCATCACTTCGATAGAGAAGGAAGCATCCTCGATTAGGATTGGCAGGGTGATCATCCCCAAGACTTTCCTGTGGCTGTTATCGTATGCGCTTAAAGTCATCTCCACAGGTTTGAGATCGTTATACCCCATGTGTCGAGCAACACGCAGCGGGCAGACATTTACTTCAGCACCGTCATCGATGAGTGTCTTGGGGACATTGAAACCCCCGGCTTTTACAGATATGTAAAGGGCTCGTCCAGACTGGAGGGAGATTTCTTCATCTGTGAAGGTGATTGCCATAGCAGGGGTCTGGGTCAAGTGGGCTACAATGGTGTCTACACTGACCGTTTGTTTCTTATCCATTTTAAGATGTCGGGCTACTGCATTCTTGTGTTCCTCTGACATGGTCAACAGGGACCAGATTGTGATTGGGATGCTCGTGCTCTTCAACTTCTTGAGCAATTCTTCTTCTCCAGCCAATTTACTTTCCGATTCACTCAAAGTGAGATCATGTATTTTCAGGGGTAATGACGCGGCTTCTTCAGCAAGCTCGACCGGCTTGTAGTGTTTTCCTGAACGGGTAAGATGGTGAGTCTGACTTAGATCTTCCTCTTTGATCAACAGAGGTGCCCTGATCGGGGTTACCGTAGGCGGACCATCATCTTCGTTGGTGATCAGGATGACACTGCACTCAGAAATTCTCCTTCCTCGCCTTTCGGCAACCTTCTGTCGGCACCAAGCTTCTACCACCTCCAATGCTTTCATAGTATTGTAGAGCTCTCGTGCCTCAAAATTCAGTCCCACGAGTAACTCAAGGTTCTTTTCCATTTGCCGTCCTACTATCAGTAGAGTGATGATAGACACCCTTCCTTGTCCTACCAGACGCTCGACTGTAGCACGTATCTCATGCGTCATAGCTAGATATTCATGCATTTGCGGTTGAATATCATGCTGGATTTCTGGACGACGAACCCGGAAGGCGTCTAGCTCCGGAGATAGTACGATCGGAGGGGGTGTGCTCTGATTGCCTGGCTCAGGGGAGTTCTCGATGGCATGGATCCTTATGATTTTGCTAACATCTGACTCTTCTTCTCCTTCTCCCATCAGACTCATCATATTCACATGCTTGGGGATAGAGTTGTTCTGAGTATTCGGATTAGCTTTCGGGAATTCTACCTCCCCAGCGTCGATCAAGTCCTGAATGGCATGCCGCAAGGCCCGACAATTATCAGTTCTATGTCCCTTGATCATGTGATACTCACATAGGCTGTTGAGGTCAAGCCCCATCTGAGTGACTCCGGGTTTTGGATTCGGGTGCCTCAATAAGAATCCACTCTTCTTCAACTTCTCGTAGGCCTTGCCCATCGGCATACCTAGACTCGTGTAATTTCTCCTTGGCTGGGACTGGTAACTGTTCGGTGGTGGAGTTGCAGAATAGTTTGAAGTCGACCCACTAACTTGGGCTTGAAACACTGGTGGTGGGGGTTGATTGGTTGGTGGAGTAGGAACAAACTTACTGCTCGTGTCCGTCTTGGACTGCTTGTTTTGGTAGTTCGACTGTCGGGGAAATGTTCCTTGGAAATTTAGGCCCTTCAACTTTCCGGCCAGAGCTAGCTCTTCTGCAGCCGTGGCAGCTGCTTTCAGATGTTTGAAGTCACAAATCCCCAAGGATTTGAGGTGATCTGAACAAGGATTTTCTAGACAATCGATTATGATTCTGATTTGTTCATCTTCACTGGGGCGTTCTAACATCAGGCCCGCCTTCTCTCTCCATCTAGTGATGAACTCCATCACTGTCTCGTGATTTCTTGGTCTCATTGTCTCTAGGTCTCTCCTGGTGACCCCTAGGTGAGTGTTATAACTGTATTGCTCCACGAAAGCCTGATAGACCTCTTCCAACTTTTTCCCTGAGAAATCCATTCTTGATACCCAAGTTTGGGCTGACCCTTCAAGATAACTGGGGAAACAGATTATCTTCATCTCATCATCTAGCCCATACATAGTCATGACCCGATCAAACTGGGCGAGATGGTGCCTAGGGTCCCCTTTTCCGGAGTATTTAGAGATTTCCGGCAGTTTTAGATTTTCGGTCAATTTGGAGTTTGGTCTTAGTTGGACCTGACGAAAACCCAACATCTTCGCCCTCTCCCCGAGCTGCATCTCTGCCAGTAGCTCTTCTTTCAGGGATTTCTTCATTTGGTTGAGGTCAAGTGGAAGATGCTCAGCAGGTGGGGCTTGGTTGTAACCATGAATCAAATGGTTAGACGGTTGGGGTAACAGTTGGGTCTGGGGAATTGCTTCCTCAAAACGGACAGCATGTCCGGGGGTGGTGTACTGGTATTGATTGAGTTGGATGGGGTCAGGGTGTGGTGAGTTGGGACGAATGAATTCAGGCTGTTTGGCTTGGTATAGATGGGCTGTTTGGACAGTGGCTCCGGCAGGCGGAAACGGTGGTAGTCTAGGGAAGGTGGTTGGTACTGTAGGGACCGTGGTCATGATCGGAGGCGACATTGGTGCTCCTGAAAGTAGGTCATCAGTTTGAAACGTTGTGGTCACTGGGTGGATGATGGTACGTTCTATTCCTGTGGTTGGTTGTGGTATAGTGGTGTTGAACATAGGGTTTTGATTGCTCCAGATTCGGTTGGGGTGTGGGGAGGAATCCTCAATATAATCCTCATCAGGGTCAGTAAGGTATGGATCCTTTCCCTTGGCTGACCTCTCTAGGCGCAATTGCTCCTCTAGCCTTTCAACAGTCTGCTTCAGCATATTCTCATTTCTTGTCGACTGTTCTAGCATACGGTAGAGAATATTTGGATCCGGAAGACGTGAGCTACCACCGCTAGCTCCTACAACTGCACTTACATTAGCATCAATAGTCGTGGTTGCCAGGGCACCTTCTGGGGCGGTGGGATTGATCAGGTTTTGGTCCATGGTTTCTGACGAGGTTTCAGTCGCAGTGTCACTGGCCAGCCTACCTCGGGAATCTCTTTTCCACAGTCGAGTAATGTTGGAAGACTGGAGGATAGCTCTTCACTTTCTGCTAAACTGTGATACCCCGGTGTGAGCCTCGATTTTAAACCCTATCCTATGTGGATTAAGTTGATTGGGATCTAGTCGGGTTTTAGGTCCGCTTATAACCTAAGATTGATAACTATGTCATAAAAACAATAATTATTAAAACCTAAGCTAGCTCACTGGAACCTATTATGAGTCGCCACCTAATTTTAACCTAGATCAAATTAGGAAAGGAGAGTTCGGGTTCGGGGGCTTGATATTCGACTTATTTAGGGTTCAATTACTTTCATTACCCTTCCTAGGTCGTTTTTCCTCTACTTGGTTCAATTACGGCTTTCTACAAAGTTGTTTTTAACCTAGGTGCGCGCTTCTGTTTTTTTTTATTTTTTAACGTTTTTTGACAGAAAATTAAAGTGGAAATTAAAATACCTAAACTAGGGTTTCGGAGGCAGAATTAGGTCAAATTTTGTTTCCGTCCGTAGCCACGGACCTAATGTCCGAAGCCACGGACCCCAGTTAACCTACATAACAAAAAAGTCGAATTAAACAGAAAACAGAAAATTGTAAAGTCCGGGGCCTCGGACAGACTGTCCGTGGGCCCGGACACTATTAAAAAAACCTAATTTTTAAATTTTTAAAATCCCGCCGCCGTCGTGGGTGTCCGAGCTTACGGACAGGGAGTCCGGGACCCCGGACACGACGTCCGTGGGTGCGGACAGCCCTCGGACGGCGGCTTTGAGGCTATTCCCGAAGGTGTTTTCGGCTCAAATTTATGGGTGCGTAGCCTGAAAGATACAATACGTTAGTGGTCGAAAGTTCTCAATTTGAATTCGAATTATGCACGAAACTTGGTAAACAAGTTATTGGACAGAAGCTTGAATAAACAGCAATACAGAAGCGTACGAAGGTTAGTTTGAGCCCAAATTTTGAGGCAAGACAGATAATACCGTGGTGAATTAGGGAAGTGGAGTTTCTACCTGTTTTACCTTCGGATTCGCAACGTTTCTTCACACCGGGATTCGTCGAGTGCTCCGTTGATGGCAGACCCGAGAGGATTTCGACCCAAGCTTCTGGTTGTTGGTTGTTCTTGCTGTTCTTCACGTTTTAGGGGTGTTTTTTGGGGTTTTGATGACTATTGATGCTTTGGGGATTGGAAAACGTGTTTGGATGGTGATTCCAGGGGATTTTCGGTATGATTTGGGTGGCCGGGTGTTGGAAAACGTGAGAGAGAGTGAGGAGGCTGTGTTCTCTGACTTTGGAGGAGTTCTTCCTTGCCCTAGTTCGTTTTTTTGGGGGTCCTTTTATAGAAAGAGCATGGTCAAATTGATAGAGCAAGATCTTTATCTAAAACGCTGATTTCGTGCTCTAAGGGAATCTGATTTTGTAAAATATGTTTCAGGCCGAGATAAATTATGAAATTTTAACTGAAGATAAAGGATGATTTTTAGGAATTTTGAGAGTTGGAATCGGGTTATTTTGATAAATAACCGATTAGATAAAAATCTTTCAATCTGGAATCTCCCATAATTCATAACTTATTATTGGAAAGTCGAAATAACGAAATTCCAACGGCATTAGTCTCTAATAAACATCCTCTATCTTGTGTTAAAATTTCATGACGTTTTGTTTTAATTTCGGTATTTTCCATAGGAGAGAGAAAATTGCAAAAATGATTGAATTTCTCTTTTAAATTTTGGGCTAAGGTACCAAATAAAATAATTTCAGGTTTATGACTGTATGTAGTCATGGTAACCATGTGACACTTTTATTTTAATTTTGGAAACCTCTTAATTTCTATTTTGAGGCTATTTCATGTGTTAATTATTAAAGAAATTAGCTTATAATATGAATTAAAAGCTTAATTTCCAGAATAAATATTATCAGAAAATCATGAAATACCTTTCATAATGACTATGATATTTGGAAGTGTTTGGATATAATGAACAAGTCATATGAAAATAGAAAATCCCGAGAATGTCCTTGGAAAATCCTGTATTGGTGCATTTTGACCATTTTGCCCTTTGTGACATGTATGCCTTAGAGACTACTCCGGGGGGGTTGAAATTTTGGGTATAACAGATTGCCCCCCGTCAACTAGGCTTTGTAATGAAGATGAAAAGACTAGTTGATGCCTGAGTGATACCCCAAAATTTTGGATCTCAAAAGACCCTACATGTAGATTGAAATCCGACGAGTTGTGTCGAGCTGTTCTAAGGCGCTGACTACCTATGAGTAAAGTGGAAGGGATGTCAAGCGATTCTAAGGCGTTGACTACCTATGAGGATGATATGATGTCAAGTTATTCTAAGGCGTTGACTACCTATAATGAATGAAATGATGTCAAGCTATTCTAAGGCGTTGACTACCTTTAAAGGAGTGAAGTACATGTCAAGCGATTCTAAGGCGTTGACTACCTGAAATGTGAAAAGTGCACTGAACTAAGAGTGAATAATCAAGACCGAGCATCTAAGGTGCCGGGAACCTAAAATTAAATGGAATACGCCGAGCATTATAAGGTGTCGGGAACCTGAAGCTGAATGAAATACGCCGAGCATTATTAGGCGTCGGGAACCTGAAATTTGAATGGAATACGCCGAGCATTATAAGGTGTCGGGAACCTGAAATTGAATAGGATTACGCCGAGCATTATAAGGTGTCGGGAACCTGGAATTTGAATGGAATACGCCGAGCATTATAAGGTGTCGGGAACCTGAAGTTGATGGATTACGCCGAGCATTATAAGGTTTCGGGAACCTGAAATGAATGGATTACGCCGAGCATTATAGGTGTCGGAACCTGAAATTTGAATGGGATACGCCGAGCATTATAAGGTGTGTCGGGAACCTAAAAATGAAAGGAGATGTGAGAGATTGATGTTGTTTGCGTAAATTGACGGATGTAAAGTAGGACCTATGGGTGCCTAAGTGGAATGGTAGGAAATCAGGTTCGTGATGAGCCTGAGGTTGAGTTCATCTACTCTGGTGAATCTGAATCTTTGGCTGAGAATCTGCATCTCTGAAGAGTCTGTATCTTCCGGCTGAGAATCTGTATCTCTGATCGGGTGAGAATCTGTATCTCTGAAGAATCTGTATCTTCGGGGTGAGAATCTGTATCTCTGGTCTATGATGAGGAGTTTCGTACGGACGGATGCAAGGCAACTTTATGCAAATGATCATGATGAAAGTTGATTATGAAAGTGCCAAACATGGCTATGATGAGGTGCATATCAAATTACAATCAAATGTATGTAGGAATGCTGATATGCTAGCGTTGCTAATGATGCTAATGATATTTGATGATGTTGATGATCTGATGATATTGATGTGTTGATGATGCTCGGATGCTTCTGGGGACCGAAACCCGTTCCATGCTCCTGGTTGTATACTATGGGGACTTATTGCCTCTGCCCACCAACTGGGTGCTGGGATAACTTCTAGATTACCAAGGGGACTTATTCCACTGCCCATTAGTTGTTTCTCCCCCAAGAAGTTGACATGAAGATGGGGACTTATTGCCTCTGCCCCGCCAACTTAGATCACGCTCTGTCTCGTACTTGTCTCGCACTGAAGATGATACTAGGTCTCGTACTGGTCTCGCACTGGATGATGACGATAGGTCTCGCACTGATGAAGATGATAGGTCTCGCACTGATGAAGATGATAGGTCTCGCACTGACGAAATTGATAGGTCTCGCACTGACGAAATTGATGGGTCTCGCATTGACGAAATTGATGGTCCGCACTGATGAAGATGCTTGGTCTCGCGCACAAGTCTCGTACTAAATGGATGAAGAAAAGCTGGATTCCGCACTGATTCTGGGTCGCGCACTGAATGAAGATGTCTTGTACTAAAGTCTTGAAAATGATGGGTCTCGCACTGATGAAGATGGTAGGTCTCGCACTGAAGGAAAAGATGGGTCTCGCACTGAATGAAGATGCTAGGTCTCGTACTGAATGAGGAAACTGCAGGGCCTCGCACTGTTTTGGGTCTCGAACTAAAAATGAGTTAGGAAGATAATGGTCTCGTGCAAATGATGAAAACTGATTACTGGAGTGCCAAACATGGCAATGATGATAAGATGTTGCAATCAAAATATATGAATACTCGTTCAAAACAGGAAACTGTTGGAAAAGGTGCCGAACTTGGCAATGCTTGAGAAAAACCCTGCTGAAAAAGGAAAGTGAAATGATCATTTCCTGACTAAAAATTTCAAATCTGCAATTTGCTTCTTGAAAAATGAACATGCCATTGGTGGAAGTGTGTGTTTTTGTTGTGGTGTTAAAGGCTTTTCCGGTGTTCAGGATTTGCGATAGACCTGGGATTGGGTTGTGATTTTGGATGGAGGTCAAGGCCAATGACGGGCTTGAGAGTGTGTGTGTGGTGGTAAGGACTTATGTGTGCCTGTGGTGGGATGGTGGTGCTCGAGCTTTGGGTTTTAATTGGTGTTGACATGGCAATTGTTGGAACCAACAATTGGCCCCAGTATTTTTCCCTAGGACAATCCGAGCTAGAGTTCATGGCAATCGATCGGAACGATCGATTGCCCCCAGTATTTTCTTTGATTAAACGTGTGAACAAGTCTCATCCTCACAGGGTTGAGGCTTATTCTTTGACGTGGTGCTTCCTAACCTACACTCGATGTGTCGGTGTTTGCACTCATTTCTCGCTCATGGTCATAACTTCTAAACCTTGAATTCATATTTGATGGATTTACGCATTTGATCTGTTACTTTCACGTGATTGGACACACAACTATCAAGTCGGAAGTCTTTAAAGCTTATAACGTGGCCATAGGGTGCGATGAAAGGCGACGGGATCATGGAGGGATATTTGAGGTATGTGGAGCTTAAATGGGTGACCAAAGCTGCAACTCGCGTCTTCTCTCAGATTCATCTTCCTTGTCTTGAAGTCGTCTAACTGCTTCATGTTGACGTTGGTTTTGAGCTTCTGGACCTGGACTTTTGGAGTTGTCCTTTACACCATTTCTCTTTTTTTTGTCATTTGGACTTCTTCGAGGCACTTTGGGTTCGCCTTTCTGTTTTATCCTTTCTTGACTTTGCCTTTGGGGTTCTTGTGTTTCCCGGTTTTGGGCTTCGAGAGCTGTTTTGATGTGAGCTCTTTTGATCCTGTGTCACTCTGGGACCATTTACGGATCACTTCGTCATGCTGATAGCGGCATTGCTTCTTCGGACTGATGAGAACGTTATCTGAGAGTTTGACTCCTCGCTCCCTTCGGTCACCGGGTCGACTTTCATCATTGGCTGGGTATTTTGTGGTGTTCATATTACCGAAAGGGATATATGAAAGGCTCAACGGGGGTGCCTAGGGTTTAATGTCAGGGTTTACAAGCTTTTGGCTATGTGGTGTTGTACCTAGGTGCTTCGTCATTCTTGATAGTTGTGTATCCGCTCTTTTTACTTTTCGCAGGTCTAAGAGTAAATTTACAAATTATCTCCTTCTCTCTTCGGTCGGAGTTATGCCGTTTATTTTACCTTTGAATGTGGTCTCACCGGAGTCGTGTAAAAATGACACGCTCGTTCACTCGTGGTTTTTCCGCTCAAGACACTCTCGTGAATTTCACTCAGAGACTAGTTCACACGCTTAAACGAAAGATTAAAGATGATGATCCTGAACTCAGATTGCCCCCAGCATTGACCTGGGGTTTATGACAACACTTAAACGGATGTGGATTTGGAACCGCTTCGTGGGTTATTTGGATATTATGTGGTGAGTTGTGGTGTTTGGTTAGCCATGTTCGAATTTTTTAGAAACAAGAGACAAGTCGTTCCATTACATAGTCAGAAAATGATTACTTCGTGATCCTTGAAAGACGTGAGTGCTCTTTTTTTTTAAAAAAAAAGTTTTTTTCGAATAAATGAATGATGCCTTGTACCAAAATTATGAAACATGAACTATGTTTTATTCAACAAAAAGAATAATTTGGAAATTACAAACTCAGGAAAACTACCGAAAACGATTCAAGGGGTCTAACTACTACAAAAGTTGAAAGATAACTAATCAGGAAAAGAAATGCATTTAATGAGAAAAACACTAAAAAACAACATTTTTGATGATGCCTGGACACGCGTGCCCTACGCTCCCCACCATGTTTTTAGAATTGGAGCCCTTGGTCAATCAGATCCTGGATTCTGTGTTGTAGGGCTCTGCAGTGGTCAGTGTCGTGACCGGGCAGCTGATGAAAGTGACAAAATTGATTAAGATCCTTCCCCAGATGAGTAGTTCCTGGCCTCAGGGCGAGCGGTTGCATCGGATATCTTCCTCGAAGCTCTTCAAGTGCTTGTCTTGGTGTTCGACCGATATCTGTAAACTCTCTTTGTCGAGAATTCCGTCGGGGCGGTTCTACTGTCCCAACGCTCCAACCAGGTCCTCTTGACTGTCGATCACTGTCTTCCTCATGTTGCCTGGTCCTCTTGCGGGTGCAGCTTTGGATGCAAGTTGCTGCTCCTGGTTGCCTAATCACTTTCCTGAGTTTTGTAGCAATTTCTTTGACATTCTCCTTCGATCCTCGGACCCTAATGGAGCCAACTTCAATGCAGTCAAAAAGGGTGTTGAGAAGCCTGTCCACTAACTCATCCCGAGCTTGACGTTCGGACTCGAGGGAAAGAGCCTTTGCTTTCAACTCTTCGATAACAGCAACGTAGTTAGATTCCACGGCGTCCATGGCAGCACTATGCCTCTGCTCCATGGCTTCAATGGTGGCCATGTTCCTTTGTTCCAAAATTGCGAGCTGGGCTTCCATGTCGATTGGACTGCACTTAGGACTTGAGTCTACCTGTGTTCAAGGTGTCCATTATCAGCTAACAAAAGGAAGTGGGCTGAAAGATACTAAGGTGAGAATGACGCTTCACGAGATAGATCAAAACAGACTTAGGCTGAAAGCAAGTGGGCAGGATACCCAGAGAATGAGGTGTTTGGGTTGGAGTATCTTATGAACTGGAACTTGGGCTGAAATCTAGACAGATGGCTTTGATTGGGCCTGAGAGGTGAACCTAGATCAAGGGTTTGGGGCTAGGGCCCAAATGAGAAGTTTACCTAGTCTAGAATGAGCCCTTGGGCCGGAATGTGTTTGGGCCTGGAGTAAAGCACATGGGCTGGAATGGTCCCTAAGCCACAAATGGGCCTAACTTTCCTTGGGACAGAGAAGATGGTTGCTAAGCAGAAAAAGATTTTATTTTTCAGAACTTGTGGGTTATTTCAAGTCCAGGTGGATTTCCTTTTTTTTTGGGCCTAGAACTAATTGGATAATTCAAATTGGGCCAGAAGAGAAATCACCTAAGTCTAAGCTTTTGGGCCGAAGCCCGAACGACTCACATGTTAAACCCAACAGGGCCTCTGGGCCGCAAACAAGTAGAGCCGCCAATTCGGTTGGGCTAGGTTAATGTAGGAGAAGTTCCTATCAATCTCTAGGCTAGGTAATGGGCCGATCATACAAGCAAACAAGGCCCCACAAATTCAACATGTCCTCACTTGACGGTTAAATCAATTTGGGTATGGATCGATCCGGAGAGGTGCTTGGGGCTTGGGCCCAGGTCGCCACAAAGGAATAGGGCTTGCACGCTATTCTCTTTGGGTTTCCCCACTTTTTTCACATCACCTAAAGGTGTGCGTCTACGGTCGGGTCTTTGACTGACCAAACAATGGGCTAGGTAAGGAAACTGCCAGGAAAACGCTTGGGGCTAAGGCCCAGGTATTAAGGGGATGTGGTTAGACGACATCCTCCTCTTTTCCCCCGCTTATTCACATCACCTAAAAGGTGTGAGTCCCTGACAGGGGACCCTAGATGGGTCCCGGGGTGAAACTGGTTTGTGTGGACCCTCGCTCTCATATGATGCAAGGGTGCAAAATTAAAGTGCGCACGAAAGTAAACAAACAATATGATAAAGCCATAAATAAACATTTTCGAGTTAAGCCCTCTTTCTTAAAATTAAACAAGCTAAAATTAAGAGTTTTATCCCCAGCAGAGTCGCCAGTCTGTGAGCCTCGATTTTAAACCCTATCCTATGTGGATTAAGTTGATTGGGATCTAGTCGGGTTTTAGGTCCGCTTATAACCTAAGATTGATAACTATGTCATAAAACAATAATTATTAAAACCTAAGCTAGCTCACTGGAACCTATTATGAGTCGCCACCTAATTTTAACCTAGATCAAATTAGGAAAGGAGAGTTCGGGTTCGGGGGCTTGATATTCGACTTATTTAGGGTTCAATTACTTTCATTACCCTTCCTAGGTCGTTTTTCCTCTACTTGGTTCAATTACGGCTTTCTACAAAGTTGTTTTTAACCTAGGTGCGCGCTTCTGTTTTTTTTTATTTTTTAACGTTTTTTGACAGAAAATTAAAGTGGAAATTAAAATACCTAAACTAGGGTTTCGGAGGCAGAATTAGGTCAAATTTTGTTTCCGTCCGTAGCCACGGACCTAATGTCCGAAGCCACGGACCCCAGTTAACCTACATAACAAAAAGTCGAATTAAACAGAAAACAGAAAATTGTAAAGTCCGGGGCCTCGGACAGACTGTCCGTGGGCCCGGACACTATTAAAAAACCTAATTTTTAAATTTTTAAAATCCCGCCGCCGTCCGTGGTGTCCGAGCTTACGGACAGGGAGTCCGGGACCCCGGACACGACGTCCGTGGGTGCGGACAGCCCTCGGACGGCGGCTTTGAGGCTATTCCCGAAGGTGTTTTCGGCTCAAATTTTATGGGTGCGTAGCCTGAAAGATGTACAATACGTTAGTGGTCGAAAGTTCTCAATTTGAATTCGAATTATGCACGAAACTTGGTAACAAGTTATTGGACAGAAGCTTGAATAAACAGCAATACAGAAGCGTACGAAGGTTAGTTTGAGCCCAAATTTTGAGGCAAGACAGATAATACCGTGGTGAATTAGGGAAGTGGAGTTTCTACCTGTTTTACCTTCGGATTCGCAACGTTTCTTCACACCGGGATTCGTCGAGTGCTCCGTTGATGGCAGACCCGAGAGGATTTCGACCCAAGCTTCTGGTTGTTGGTTTCTTGCTGTTCTTCACGTTTTAGGGGTGTTTTTGTGGGTTTTGATGACTATTGATGCTTTGGGGATTGGAAAACGTGTTTGGATGGTGATTCCAGGGGATTTTCGGTATGATTTGGGTGGCCGGTGTTGGAAAACGTGGAGAGAGTGAGGAGGCTGTGTTCTCTGACTTTGGAGGAGTTCTTCCTTGCCCTAGTTCGTTTTTTTGGGGGTCCTTTTATAGAAAGAGCATGGTCAAATTGATAGAGCAAGATCTTTATCTAAAACGCTGATTTCGTGCTCTAAGGGAATCTGATTTTGTAAAATATGTTTCAGGCCGAGATAAATTATGAAATTTTAACTGAAGATAAAGGATGATTTTTAGGAATTTTGAGAGTTGGAATCGGGTTATTTTGATAAATAACCGATTAGATAAAAATCTTTCAATCTGGAATCTCCCATAATTCATAACTTATTATTGGAAAGTCGAAATAACGAAATTCCAACGGCATTAGTCTCTAATAAACATCCTCTATCTTGTGTTAAAATTTCATGACGTTTTGTTTTAATTTCGGTATTTTCCATAGGAGAGAGAAAATTGCAAAAATGATTGAATTTCTCTTTTAATTTTGGGGGCTAAGGTACCAAATAAAATAATTTCAGGTTTATGACTGTATGTAGTCATGGTAACCATGTGACACTTTTATTTTAATTTTGGAAACCTCTTAATTTCTATTTTGAGGCTATTTCATTGTGTTAATTATTAAAGAAATTAGCTTATAATATGAATTAAAAGCTTAATTTCCAGAATAAATATTATCAGAAAATCATGAAATACCTTTCATAATGACTATGATATTTGGAAGTGTTTGGATATAATGAACAAGTCATATGAAAATAGAAAATCCCGAGAATGTCCTTGGAAAATCCTGTATTGGTGCATTTTGACCATTTTGCCCTTTGTGACATGTATGCCTTAGAGACTACTCCGGGGGGGTTGAAATTTTGGGTATAACACCCGGAAATACAGAATATGTAAGAGTCAGTATGAAAGTAACTTTGAAAAGGCGAAAGGGAAAGAGGAGGGAGGGGTCGTCCCCGTTGTTGTGTAAAAACACGTAAAAACGATCGAATTCTTTTGTGAAAGTGATAAGCGGGAAAAGTGCACGAGCCGATTTCCATTTCCGAAACGAAGGTCGTGCTATCATTACTTAACAGCCGTTGCAATATAGTGGGAGATAAGGGATTACATTCGAGTTCACAGGGGAAACATAACATTAGTTCAGAGAAATAAATATAGTCATTACATAGCCGAGTTTCATAATGGGAAAAGGGAATTACATCTAAATTAAGAGGGGAAATACATAATATCGAGCGAAACATAAAAGGTCATTACATATCCGAATTTCATAACGGGAAAATGGGGAATTACATCCAAAGTGAAACAAAAAAAAAGGGGGGGGGGGGACATATCTAGGACCTAGATGAGTAAGAGGACAGGCGGGAAGGGTCAGGCAAGCGCTTGTTTCCTCTTCAGGTTTCTTCTCTCTTTCTTCCTCTGCTGGCTGGCAGCTGACATGGGGGGCTGCAAGTTCTCGACTATCGCCTCACCAGGTTTCTGCACGATCACCGGATGAATGAGTGAGTAGGGATAGCGGACTTGCCGGTTGATCCTCATGTCGAGCCAATTCTTGTATTCGTCGCTAAGGTCCAAGCAAGTTTCCCTATTAGCGTAAACAGCCCACTTTAAGCCATTGGCATAAGCTTCGATGACATATCTAATCGCGCTATCAGTAAACTGATGGCTCCTGAAACCTGACTCGATGGCTCCCGGGATGGTCTGCTCGCGCCCGAATTGGCGCATCGCCCTCTGAGGGTAAATGGTGATAAATTTGCCCAGGCCAATGAATATTAATCCGCTGTTACCTGCCGATTGGACTGCTCCCCCTTGGACATCCCAATCCTTAATGACCCAGCGCTTGAAAATCTGATGAGTGTCACGGAACCGAGCTCTCCAGCCATCTTCCGGCTTGCGCTCTCGCCTCCTAGCCATCATAAGGGTGTCCATATTGACTACTGAGTAATGGGGTGCTACTGGCAATAGGTGTAAATGATCAAAAAGCCAAATCTGAAGCAGCAAGGGGCTTCCTACGAAGAAGGTCTCTGCGGTTCCCATCTCCTTCCAGTGGTCTAAGGCCCGAACGATTTCAGCGGCCACTACTGATCCGACACTCAGTCCCTCTTCAAATGCATGTAGTAAGTAGATGACCTGAGGATTCATTCTGAGGTCTCTCTGCCGGAACAAAAACACACCCATGATGCAAAGGTCCAATACCCGTCTCCTGGTCTTAAGCGAGCGGTAAGGCCGGCTAAAACGTTCCAACAGTTCTGGTAAGCTCAACCCCATATTCCCGAAGTTCTCGACCTCCTCTAGGCTTACATCCAAGAACTCTGCTGTGAATCTTGGGGTTCTAGTCCGCTCTGTAGGGATCATCGGCATTCTCTGGTGAGGCTCTATTTTGAGGAAAGCATCCAACTCCGCCGGTAATATCACCAGTTCTTCTCGGAAGAAACGGTACAAGTGATCAACTGGATCCCAATAGGTGACGGATTCAAACAGCGCTTCATAGATTATGTCGACCTTGCATAAGCGAGCAAGGCTTGTCAAGAGTGGCTCACATGTATTCTTCATCTCCATACAACGTTCAAAAGTCTTGACCAAACTCCTCTCTAATTAATTCTTGCTGAAAAGGCGAGACTTGACCCTGACTCCCAGATGCTGTTTCATTTCTTTGGTTTCTATTGTGCCTTTCTGCGTTTCTTCTCCTCCCCGGGCACTGGCACTAGTCGGTTGAACATGGTTAATCCTGCAAAATTGAACAAATAAAGAAAAGGGGAAGAAAGTGGTGAGCAAGAATAAGGGAGAGCAGTTTAAGCAATATTAGTACGACCCTCGTTTTTGGAAACGGAAAGCTAGATTTGGAAGATAATTTCAAAAAGGTTTGAAAACAATTTTTGATCTTGAAAAAGGTTTTTGAAAAGGGTTTGAAAACAAACTTTGACCTTGAAAAAGGTTTTCGAAAAAGGGTTTGAAAACAGTGTTTGATCTTGAAAAAGGGTTTAAAAGCCGTCAACGAACTCCCAAATATTTGTTGATTGAAACAACTTTGTTTAAATGAGAATTCTGAACATTTTTGAAGGCGTAAACAAGTGGGTTTGAAAAGAGGTTTTTCACACAATGCAAACTGTTCAAATTAAATCGTGGCTGGTTTTTCATGTGGAGCTGAGTGCGAATGATTGGGATAATCACCTTCCAGGCCTATACCAACATCCATCATAAAGCCACGCGGGCCACGGCCGGTGATTATCACAACATACTCACTTTGGAAAACTCGGGGAAGTACTGCATGGGAACAGGTCTCTCGTCATTTGCACGGTCAGGTGTGTCTAAAGTCCAAATTATTCACTGACTACATTGTGCCATGTATGGGTATCCGGTAAATACGGGATCCTCTATGGACGTGTAGCGTGACATTGGGCTTTAGAGACACCCGTGGTGCAAAGGAACAATGGAGAACTGAGCCCATGCAATCTTCAGGGTAAGGTAGAAGGTGGTCAGACAGGCGGCATACAAGGGGGTGACTACCCATAAAACCCGTCCTAGACACCGGATTAGGCAGCTGGACACTGAAGGCTCATGGTTCACTATATGCTGGTTTGGACTCGGATACGGAGGATAATTTTGGATCATGAGTCTTCAGGGCGTAGGTCGGTGACCGTCTCGCCTCGCGGGCTTAACCACTCAGTGAGTGACCCGACTCATGGGAAATCAATCGTGGACCGATTGGGATGCCGTGACTCGTGGAAATAGGGGTGACACAGAGGAATGCATGTCCTAAGCTACCCATGCACTCACAACTTGTAAATATAAAAGCGGTAATGGTGTAGGTCAATGACCGTCTCACCCCGCAACAAGCGACAATAATATGAATGCGGTAAATAAACCATAGGAGAACAAGCAACCCTATTTACTAACTGTTTTGTCTTGAAGGCGGTAATTCCAATTGGTTGTTATTAACCTGAAGGGAAGTTAGCTTCATTCAATCCTAAGTGTGTCTCTTTCTAAGTGTGAGCTAATTATTAACCCAATTGTTGCAATGTTTGTTGAGGATCTAATAAATCCTATCTGTCCTCATCAGCTACACACTCTAAGTGTGGAGTAGAATAATCCTAGAGGCTTTGAAAAGAATCTCAAGAAGGTTTCGAAAGAAGTGGGGAAGTCCCGACAATTTTGAATGGAGTTCAGCCTTCCTTGAGTTTGAGAAAAACTTACTCAAGTTTTCCCCAGCAGAGTCGCCATTCTGTGGAGGGTGATTTTTTGGTATGAGGGGGGGTCTATCTAAATATGGTCTAACTAAGAAGTCTAGATCCTAGAAACTTGCCATTCTGTGGAGGGTGAAAACCCGTTATTCTTGGCATCCCTCAAATACCTACTAAATCGTCCGTCTTTCCCCGAAAGCATAAGGGGAGTGTAAGTGAACACTACACCCGCTCTCAATGGGCCCCACACGGACTTATGCCTCTATAAGGCGGAGTTGACTAGAGTCGCCACCTAGTTTGACCTAAGGAACTAGGAAGGGAAGAGGAGGGTTCTAAGAACCGTTAGTTGACTCTGAATGTGTGGCCTATGGATAGGGACTTATCTGATCATACTGGAGATTCTGTGTGGGTTCGTACTGGGTTACACCCCTTAGAAGTGGCAACGACCACGACTTCGGATTGGTGCCCGAGGAAACCTCGGTCTCCAATTGTCGGGATTGCCTTCTTTCAAAACCTTAATGGAGAGATTCAGTTAAAGCCAAAGGATAGGATCAAATGAGGAGTGAGGATGATTTCGAAAAGTTGAAGGATAGGCTGGTATTGGAGTTGGTCTGATTGAAGTGTTTTTGAGGTTCTACTTGTTCTGAAAGATTTGAGGTTGTTTCGGGCCTTCAAGGATGATGGGTTTTTGCGGAGTAAGGGCACTTTGGTCATTCTTAGTGGAGTTAAGGGGTATTTGGATCGCTTGGCTGATTTGAGGAGTTTTTGTGTTTGCGAAGTTAGGATTTTGAAATGGTCGGGTTCTTGAGGTGTTTTGTGAAGTAGAATGTGTTGGAGAGCAATTCGGGTTTTAAGGATGATTGAGTATGGAGGAGGGTATTTGGTTTGCAGGTATTCGGGTTTGAAGATGTTTAAGGTTTCTAGGGGTCCTCAAGAATTGGAAGTCCTATGTGACTTAGAATTGGTTCAGAAGAGGATTAAGAAGTGTTTATGGGTCCTAAAGCTCTAATGGAAATGTTGGGTTGGTTTATTCTGAATTGTCTCTCTTAAAGTTTTTAAGACCGAAAAAATCATTTTTATTGTAAAAGGGCGGATAATCCCGAGGGATTACCCTATGTACCCCCTCGAACACGACACTTTATTAATGGAAAGTGCCGAGGCTCGAAAGATGGGGCAATGAATTTATGTCGAAGAATAGGATTCAGAGAGAAACACCATGAATGAGATGTTCCCGGTCGAACCCTAATAACGTCTCTAACTCCCGGGTTTTAAAACATTAAAAACCGAAAACATTGAAATCGAGCGGAAGGGAGTTAGACGATTCTAAAATCTCGGCTGCAACTAGGAAGGTCGTTACTTCCCTAGCACCCCGCCTTGTAAAAATCTAGACTGCAATTAGGGGAGGTTTGTCACCCTAATGCCCCGCCTAAAGAGATCCAGACTGCGACAAGGGAGGTTATGACCCCAGTGCCCCGCCTCGGATTTATATTTTGGGAAGAGAGACAAGTGATGTCCTAACCATGGAGTAAATGTTTTGAAGGGGTTAGACATTACCTGCTCCCCGAAAACGGTTTATTTGAGTTAAAAACAGAATTGGAAAACTTTGAAGTTGTTCGGAATTCTCGGTAAAGAAACACTAATTTTGAGAAATGTTTTTAGGAGAAAACTTTCTGTATATGTGAGGAGAACTTTCTGCAATGGAGAAGAGTTTTCTGTGATGTGAGAAGAGTTTTCCTTTAAATTCCACAAAAAATGGTTTCTTTTTGAATAAAATGATGGTTTGAAATTCTTTTTGGTTTTTGGATTTTGAAAGGAAATTACAAGTTGAGTGTGGATTGGGTGAAATGTATTTGGGTTTGAGTTGAATGAGCTGGATGAAGTCGGTTTGGATTGAGGTCGAGTTTGAACTGGATTGAGGCTCAGGCTTGAACTAGATTGAAGTTCGGGTTGGGTCAAAGTTGGGTCAAGGTCAAAATTAGGTCAGGTCAAAATTCGGTCAAAGTCAACATTTGAATTGGTCAAGGTCAACATTTTTGGTCAAGGTCAATGTTTTTGGTCAAGGTCAACATTTTTGGTCAAGGTCAACATTTTGGTCAAGGTTTGACTTGCGTGGGCTTGGGCTTGCTTGGTTTTGTGGACTTAGGCTTGCTCGATTTTGTGGACTTAGGCTTTGTGGACTTGGGTTTTGTGGACTTGGCCTTATTTGAGACATGGGTCTTTCATGGTTTTGGGCTTTCTTGGTTTTGGCCATGGGCTTTTTGGACTTTGGGTGGTGGGCTTCTTGGGCTTCGGGTAGTGGGCTTCTTGGGCTTCGGGTGGTGGGCTTCTTGGGCTTCGGGTTTGGGTCTCGGGCTTGATCTCGGATTTTGGACCTTGGGCTTGATCTTGGATTTTGGACCTTGGGCTTGATCTTGGGCCGTGGGTTTTTGGGTTGTGGGCCGGGGTTTTGGACTTTGATTGTGGGCCGAGGTTTGGACTTGGTCTTGGATTTGGACGGTAGGCCGTTTGGGCTTTGGGCCGGTTTTATGGGCCACGGGTTGTGGGTTTCTAGTTTGGGCCTTAGGTTTCCTGGATGTGGGCCGTGGGCTTATGTGCATTGGTTTGACTTTTGGGCTTAACTGGGTCTTGAGTACATGGGCCGGGTTTGGTGGAATTGTTATACAGTGGGCCGGGTTGTGCGACGGGCCAGGTTGTGAGATGGGCCGGCTTTGGGCTTCAGGTTTGGGTGTCGTTGGCCCGGGTTTGGGCCTTGTTGGCTCGGGCTGACTTTGGAGCTTGGATCATGGACTTGGGTTTTGGACCGATTGTGGGTTGGAATGATTGTGGTCTTGGGCCGATTATGGGCTTGAAAGGGTTTTGATTTTTATTTTCTGAGTTAGGCCACACATGGATTGGGCTATGGGCCAGTTTGGGTTTTTGGGTCGTTTGGACTTTGGGTCGGTTTGGGCTAAGTATGGGCTAACGGGCCGAATTGGGCTGGTTTCTGTATTAGGCCGAGATTGGTTTTGGGTTAAGTTGGGTAGGCCAAGACGTGGGCTTGGGCCGGATCGAACTTTGGGTTGATTTGGGATGGGCTGAGTTTGGAAGTGGGCTAAGTTTGGATGGGAAGATTTTGGGCTTGAGATGATTTTTGTCTTTGAGAAACAAGAAGAAAATCAGGTTGGAAATGAGTTTATTACTAAAAAAGTTGGAATTGGTATTTACAAAATGGTTACGGAAATGAGAGACAATTTTTGAACTTGAGAGAGAAGATGAAAGGTTAGTGACAAAATTTTGAATTAAAGGGCTGAAGGTCTAAAACGGAAGTGAGATGTTCCTACATATATATACATATATTAGACATATTTTAGGGTTTAGAATGTTACCACATGAGATAGGCCAATAGTCTATCAGGCTAGGGGAACATTCTCTATCCTAAAGGGATTATTGTTTGCTTACATACATAAATGTGTGTTTTAAGGTTTAGGATGTCACCACATGAGATAGGCCGATGGTCTATCAGGCCAGGGGACTCCACTATCCTAATGGCTTGGGCCTATGGTCATATAGTAACTAGGGCTTAATAACAATAAACAAGTACAAAGAAATGAAATAGAAGTCGTAAAAAAAAAACTAAGTACAGTATATACAAGGCTCATGCAGAAGGAATAAAACATCATGACCATTAAACAGATTGAGATTGATGAGCAAATAATCAGACGAATACATATATTCAGGGTCGACGCAAGACTGCTAGGGACAGAGAGCAAAAGAATCAAATAAGTCCCCAAATGAGATTGAGACATAAACTAGACACCAAGTTGTTAAAAGTTCATGCTCTGTCTGCTCATTAGTTATCTAGTATCCCTTCCCTAAGTGGTCAGATTTAACAATTCTGAAAAAGAACAACTAGGTTGAGGGTCCAGGCCCACTGTAACACCCCTACAACGCTCCTATCATCTACCGAAGTCGCAACGGAAATAACCAACCAAATAATAACTATCGCTTTGGTGTTACAACGCCGTTAACCACCCACGTGGTTAACTAGGCAGAATAAATACAAGTGTATCGGTCTGACGATCAGACTCCCGAGCATAGTAACTAACATCCATATATAAACATAACCGACAATACCGAGTATTTAATTTACAATCATCTCCAAACCATAATCATCCATAACTGTATAACAAGGTATCAACATGTACGCCTCGGGAGCACAGGCGCATCCCGGGCTCAACAACCTACTTATCCAAAAGTATATCTACCGCCTAGGACCTAGAGCCACTCAGCCTCTTCGATCCTCATCCTGCAATCAAATAAAATATGGGGCCCCCGAGGGGGTCAGCACCTTTGCTGGTATGGCTAACGCGCAGCCCATCGACTAACGGGATACGCGCAACCAATTGTCATAATAACATGGCATTCATTTTAGAACAACCAACATATATATACACATATACCATAGCATAGCAAGGGAAATTGCATAGCGTCACATCATCAATACAAACCACCACAAGAACGGTTCACATTAAGATCCTTCCACCACAGTTAGTACATACCATGAGCATAGAGATTGTTGCCAAACTCACCCAAGCTCGTTAATTACCTCATCACACATCTCTGTTATTTGAACGGTTGACTTAAACCCAAGGTGTGTCGGATATAGTGATCCCAAGCACACCAAACAACACAGTATGCCCCCTATGGCCCGACGTGAGTCAGTAAACTAGCTTTGGATAAGCTAAGGGAAGGTTGAAACCAAATTGGAATACCACCTAAACATACACCTAGGGAGCCGAACTGGATATGATAACGACCCCCATCCATCACACGCGTGCCGGAACATACCGGACTCCTCACTCCCCCGATTAGCACTTGTTAGTAAACACACAACATTTGTCAAGTCACATACAAGCAACATTTAGGTCTTGTTAGACACACCAAGGGGAAAGGAGTCATAATAACACAACATCATATATATAACAGCTGTAAACTCTTTTTATGCCTTAATCTTATAAGGTTGTAAACACTCAGAAAACAAACAACACCCAAGCGGTGTAAACCGTTAGGCAACAGACTGCAAGAAACCATACCTTGGTCCTTGCCTTGTTTCGTTCCCACCTTGAGAGAATCCTATACACATTAGTAAGGTCGGTTAATTAATTATTTAACTTCACACTTACTATATATTCAACATGCTTGTATGACATGTTTTAATGCCTATCTTACCCTAGGTTACCTTCATTAAATACCCTAGGGTTAACTACATAAGTCACATTCTTTTCCGTTTTTTTTTTATAGGTTTTGGTCCGACCGACCCACCGTCCGACCCACAACTGGGTCGGACCCTCCCAGTGGTCTTCGGGTCTGAAAAACTTTACCTTGACCGACCCATGTCCGACCCAACCTTCTGGGTCGGTCCATTACAGAACCTTTTACTTCCTTATAATCATGCTCGTCCGACCCACGTCCGACCCATCATTCTGGGTCGGTCCATGTGCGAACATTTCCTTCCTTTGAAACTTGCCCGACCGACCCATGTCCGACCCATCCTTTTGGGTCGGACCATCACCGAATTTTCCTAACATTTTACAGAGGCTCGACCGACCCAAAAACTGGGTCGGCCCCTGGGTCGGTCGCCTCCTAAACTTACCAAACCTTGCCAATTCTTCACCAACCTTCTCCTAAGGCCTCTTAATGCTTCCTAGCAACATTTGGTAACTTTATATCCACATACAACATCCATGAAACTCATTTTCTAATTCCTTAAACCATTTACTTATTTCCTTGTAAAATTCCTTAACACTTATGTTATCTTATACTAGGTTCCTAGATGGTGTTTCATACCTAAGACAACTACTATCCCAAAAATGCTTTCTCCTTAACTTAACATCATCTCCCAAGCATCATCTCTCACCACTAATTCCTTATCTCCTTCTTGAAACTCTTTTCTAGTGTACACTTCTCCTTATTTTACCAAAGTTTGCCTAGGTATTTACCTAAGTCCCAAAGTGACTTTGGTACCTACTTAAATCTCAAGATCATGCCTAAGTCCTTATTACACTCTAGAATGTTTCCTAGTTCACCAAATTCCTTAAGAACATCATAAACTCCTTACTCATTTCCTACATTTTCTAACTCACCAATCCTCATGTAAACACTTAAAACTCCTTGCTTCTTACCTAAATTTTGACATGGGTTCCCTTAGAACATTACTAAGCCTAAACACTTTACCTTCTCCTTTAAACACACAAGATCATCTAAATCATCAAGAACACTCTCATACATAATTTCACCAAATTTACACACATTACAATATAGTGCACAATTTAAATTGCATGGCACTTAGGCCCTTAAAATGCATGGCTCTTAGGCCCTTAAAGTGCTTAAATCATAAACACTGAATTTCCACAATATATATGCCTTTAACCTGCCCAAATACATCAACACACATATGCCCTTATAGTCTCTTGAGAACACTTACTAAGTCATTCACCATTGCTCTTTAGGTAGTTTTAATAAGCATTTATAAGCTCATTTCTCCTAAGGCATTAACAACATTTTAAGTTAGTAGATTTACCTCTTTTCCCAAAACACTTCCTTCTTGATTCCTTAAAAACCGTATGGTATTTGGTCCTTGTCAAGTCTAAACAATATACAAACACCATAATGAGTATTCAAGCTTTGAGCTTCATCTCATTGTAAACCCTAATTTGACATTGTTTCAAAAACATTAATGTAGTTGTTTACCTTGATCTTTGAAGGGAGTTTGAATATTAACAAGAGAGGACTCCACCTAGTCCATGAAGAGTTGAAATGAAGCTAGAACAAAGTCACACAATGAGCTATATCAATGTGTATTTTCGGACATGACAAAAACAAGGAGGAAACTTGATTTTTGTTTGAGATTCCTTACCTAGAAGTAAAGGAGAGTAATAATATGTAGAAATCCAAGCTCAAGCTCCTTCAATGGTGGAACACCTTGGCACCGAAATGGAGCTCTAGGAGTTTTGAGAAGATAGGAATGAAGAGCTTGATGAGAGGAAGAGATTGGTGGTATTTGTTTTTGATTTGGACAAGTGAGCTAGATTTAGCAAGTGGTCAAAGCTTGTGTTTAATGGTGGTAGTGGTTTATCGTGAGAGAACAAGGAAGAAGGGAGAAGATGAGTGGGAAACCGTGTGAGCAAGGAAGGGAAATGAGAGAATGAAGATAGAATTTGCTTTAAGAGATATTTATACTTATAAAGTAAAAGGTAGCTTATTACTTATCTTTACTTACTTAATACATTAATAAGAGAGTGGTGAGTCACACACCTTATAAAAACCGGCCCCTTATTAGTGTGGGTGTTTTAGTCTTTGTTTGTCAATTTAATTACTTATACAACATATGTTACAAAATAGCTTATAAAAAGTACTATTCACCTATACAAGGCACATAGAAGTGAAATTTTTGATTTCCCACTAATATAGCCACCCAAATGTGATACTATATAGTACACATATATATTTAAGAGTAATGATGGACATTTAGCCATTCAAAACTCATTTACAAGACAATTTTTCAAAAACGTGCTTTAAGACTTCTTAAAGCACATTTTGAGTTTTAACTTGTTTTCAAGCTTGGTTTTCTTTGGTAATTGGTTTAATATGTTCATTAGTATATAAATGAAGTCTTGGTAAGCTCATTAGGCCTTACTCAAGTTTATCCCAAGCTTAGAGCACATTTTAGCTCTTATTGACTTTAAAGCACATTTGTGTTTCTTTTGTTTAAATTTGTTTACTAAGGTTTCTAAGACTCTTTTTAGTCTTAATATATCATGTTTTAGTGTTAACCAACATACCAAGGTTTGGGGTATTTCAATCTACCCCCCTTAAAAGAACTTTGTCCCCAAAGTTCATACTTCCCACATATCTTACTATTAGAACACGGGGAACATTTATAAAAACAATACTTCCAACCATCATTACCAACCTTACCATCATTCTTACACCACAACGGACTCGAGGTCCAAACCATATAATACCATTCAGACACAAAGGTCTGTAACAAATCACAGACAATGTATACTTATACATGTCGTACACAACCATAACCGAAACGGCTCTACCCCCCTTAAAAGGGGTACGCCCCGTACCCTATACATATAAACACTAAGAAGCAAACAATGACGGGTGCTTCGCCTTCATCTTTTCTTCCAGCTCCCAAGTGGCCTCCTCAACGTCCTGGTTAGACCAGAGACCTTCACCAGTCTCACGGACTTATGGCGAGTGTCTCGAGTCTTAGTGTCCAGAATCCGTACCGGAGTCTCCACTGATCGCATGGTCGGCTCTAAAGTTAGCCTTTCAGGCTGAAGCACATGAGACGGATGAGACATATACTTCTTCAACTGGGACACATGAAATACATCATGTACCTTGCCCAGCTCGGCGGGTAAATCAAGTCTATAAGCTACCGGGCCGATCCGCTCCGTCACAACATAAGGACCTACATATTTCGGGCTCAGCTTGCCCTTCTGACCAAAACGAAATACTCCCTTCATGGGGGATACTCTCAAAAATACCTGATCGCCCACGGCGAACTCCAGGTCACGTCGGCGCACATCTGCGTACGACTTTTGTCTATCCTGAGCTGCTTTCATATTAGCCCTGATCTGGCGAACTTCTGCCTGAACTTGCTCAAGATACTCTGGTCCTATAATGACCGTCTCACTCGATTCATCCCAGCATAATGGTGTGCGGCATGGTCTACCGTACAATGCCTGGAAGGGAGACATCTTGATCGATGCATGATAACTGTTGTTGTAGCTAAACTCGATCAGATGTAACTTATCAATCCAGCTGGTCTGAAAGTCAAGTGCACATGCACGTAGCATATCCTCAAGTGTCTGTATAGTGCGCTCACTCTGACCATCGGTCTGTGGGTGAAACGCCGTGCTCAATTTCAGTTCAGTACCAAGTGCCTCTCGTGTAGACTTCCAATATCTGGATAGAATCTGGTATCTCTGTCAGATACTATCGTCTTTGGTACACCATGATGTCTAACAATCTCTTTATCGAATAATTCTGCCAATTTGCCACTTTCCAGGTGTCCTTCATCGGAATGAATCGAGACACCTTGGTCAGTCGGTCAACTACCACCCAAATCATATTTAGACCTCCCCTTGTAGGCGGAAGCCCTACCACGAAGTCCATAGATATGTCATGGAACTTCCACTCCGGCACTGGCATTGGCTGCACCATACCACCAGGCCGTCGGTGCTCAAACTTGACCTTCTGACAAGTGAGACACCTCAACACATAGTCATTCACATCCTTTTTCATTCCAGCCCACAAGAAGTATCTTTTCATACCTTTATACATCTTTGAAGCTCCGGGGTGAATCGAAGTAGTAGAACAATGGGATTCACTCAGTATGCGCTCCTTCAGCTCAGCGCTACTCCTCGGTATACACAACCGGCCATTGAGCCTAATCAGGTCATCATCGTGGAGTCTGAAGTCATACTTCTGACCCTCGAATGTGCCATCAATAAGCTTCTGTCTAATTTCCACCATATACTGATCCGTCATCTGAGCACTCCGCACCTCTTCAACCAAGCCAGTATGAGAGACTAGCGAATGGAGAGAGTGTGCTCGGCGACTCAATGCGTCAGCTACCACATTTGCCTTACCCTCCTTATACTGTAAATCGATGTCATAATCATTCAAGAATTCAACCCACCTTCTCTGCCTCATGTTCAACTCTTTCTGAGTGAACAAGTATTTCAAGCTCTTGTGGTCAGAATAGATCGTCACACTTACCCCATACAAGTGATGTCGCCATATCTTCAGTGCGAAGACAATGGCCCCCAATTCTAAGTCGTGGGTAGGGTAGTTCTCCTCATGCTTCTTCAGCTGTCGGGAGGCGTAAGCCACGACCTTCCCGTGTTGCATCAACACACAACCCATACCCCTGCCTGATGCGTCGCAATAGACCTCAAAACCATCTGGACCGTCTGGTAATGTCAGAACCGGTGCAGATGTCAGAGCATCCTTGAGACTCGTGAAAGCTCTCTCGCAGTCGACTGTCCACTCGAATGGTGCATCCTTCTTCATCAAGGAAGTCATCGGCTTCGAGACACTGGAGAAGTCCCTCAAATCTCCTATAGTAACCTGCCAGACCGAGGAAGCTCCTGATGTCGGTAACTGTCTTCGGCCTAGGCCAGGTGCGCACTGCATCTATCTTCGCCGGATCAACAGCGATCCCGGCCTCAGAAATCACATGTCCAAGGAATGATACTTGGTTCAACCAAAATTCACACTTAGAAAATTTAGCATACAGCTGATTCTTTCTCAAGTTTGCAATACATCTCTCAGGTGGCTTTCATGCTCACCTCTCGATTTCGAATACACAAGTATGTCATCGATGAAGACTACCACTGATTTGTCCAACTGATCTTGGAACAAACGGTTCATTAAGTCCATGAACTTTGCTGGTGCATTTGATAAGCCAAACGGCATAACGGTGAACTCATAGTGCCCATACCTAGTTCTGAAAGCTGTCTTTTCGATGTCACTGTCACGGATGGCAATCTGGTGATATCCGGAACGTAGGTCTATCTTGGAGAATACTGATGCTCCCCTAAGCTGATCAAATAGATCGTCGATGCGTGGTAAGGGGTAACGGTTCTTCACCGTAACAGCATTCAGCTCCCGATAATCAATACATAGGCGGAGGCTACCGTCCTTCTTCTTCACGAAGAGGACCGGCGCTCCCCATGGTGACACACTAGGGCGGATAAAGCCCTTGTCGAGTAGGTCTCGCAGCTGCTCCTTGAGCTCTGTCATCTCTGCTGGAGCCATACGGTAAGGTGCTTTCGCAATGGGTCCGGTGCCCGGAATCAAGTCAATCTCAAACTCAACCTCTCGTGCTGGCGGCATGCCCGGCAGTTCCTTAGGAAATACATCAGGAAACTCCGACACTACCGGCACATCTGGGCTAAACTCAGGGTCTCTCTCTATGTCCTGGACATAGCAGAGGTATACATCATTTCCCCGTCGTAACTCACGATACATGGCCATGGCGGTGATGATCTGTGTCGAAGGCTCCCTGGGCCTCTGGCGGTAAGATATAGTAACCCCAGATGGACTCCTAAGAAGCAGTCGATGCTCGGCACATAGGATTCTGCCCTTGTACCGCTCCAACCAGTTCATCCCGACAATCACATCAAAACCCAGTCCGTCGAACTCTATCAAGTCGATCGGAAAACCCTCATCCATGATTCGAACAATAGCATCTCGGTAGTAGCGGGTACATCTGATCTGCTCTTTCGACGGGAGAGTGACCACGAAGTCTGGCATCTCTTCACCGTCTAACCCCAGCCTCTTCGCAAATGATAGCGAAATGAATGTGTGTGAGGCTCCAGAGTCGAACAAGATCGATGCATCCACGCCATTCACTGGAAAGGTACCGGTGAGGATTGTGCCGCTTGCCGGCTTCTGCCTTATTGCAGACACTCAGTATACCTCCCGTTCCGAGTGCACAGCCTAATTCATTGGCAAACTAATAAGTATTGGGTAACAACACGTTGATACACTCCAAAACAACATTCCTTTATTCATTAACACAGTCTTTACACCATAAATTGGTTACATTGTAGACATTGCTAGACATAGCTCCTTTGTCAAACCACTGGCTTAATACAATACATGATTACACAAGGCTCAAAACTGCCTGAAAGTCAAATTTAAACGTCCGGGTTTCATGTGTGTGGCATTGATCACTGCCGACGGTGCGGTATTCAGTTTGATCTTTCTGATGCCATGGTATAGCATCCTTGATTGCCCACCCATGATTAATACATCCCCGATTTCAGAAGTAGCTTCTTTCGAGATATCATTCAGACTTCTGCGAGATCAGCACGTGCTCGCCATACCAAACACTGCGGTATCACCAATGGACCAAGACACACGGGTACTCCCTTACTTAGAGACTCGGGTGACTCGTCCTTGTCTTGGTGCATACCCAACCGTCCACCTTTCTGGTAGAAGTTTACAATGCATAAATCTGCCTTTACACTTGGAATTGATTCCGTCTCAACTTGCTGAGCAATTCCCACGGCGTGGTTAACGACCGCGTGGAACTCCTCTGGTATGCTTGCTACTGTTGCTCCATCTTCAGCTCGTACTTCTTGATATGACTTGGTGTAAGGGTTCCAGTCCTTACCCATGCACATCATCTTCAATTGCATCCTTGCTCCGTTCGGGTATTCGGGTGTGTAGAACCCTCCTGGTTTTGCTCCAAGTTCGTCGCATCGTCTGATGATGTGGATTTGTGCTTCCGGTGTCAGGTATCCATTTAAGAGTATCATACCTGGCTGGATAACCTGACATTGCTCCAATGGAAAGTCGGTGATGTTGATGGCGGTTTCTTCAGGGTTTGGTGCGGGTGGGATTGGATAGCAGATATTGAAGGTTCCTAAGTTTCAAATTGCCTAATTTAGGTGTTTTCCACATTATGTTCTAACTCTTTACTTATATGTTTATACCCTTAGACTTGCTAACACTCATGCATGAAATGCGGTAAGCAATCACTTTTTCATTTATCAGTTTAGGCGGTACCTGGTCTCGAAGAGGATCCTGGTGCCTCAGACCGGTCCACCACATTCAGGGTGGCCTTGTTGGACCCCGACCCCTTCCCTTTCTGGGACTCTGTGTACCTCTGATCTGGGGGTGGCTGGTTCGCCGTTTCTGGCCATCGGTGGTCGCTGTGGCCTTACCCTTCCACTGCCCCTTTGGCTTGTAGTTCCTGCTGTTGGGGTTGTCCAACACTCAAACTCACGGTGCCCCATCTTCTGGCAGTGGCGGCACCTCACATCATTCCCTTGCAGTCTTTGCCGGGGTGGTCTCCATTGCACCACTTACAGTAAAAGTGGCGCTCCGATCTAGAACCCGTGCCAGCTGCTATCACAATACATCATCAATACTTGTCTCACAACTTACTAACATACTCTAATTATCACACAGAGTTAAACAATTACCCTTAGGTGGGTAAGAACGTAGGGGCTTGGCCGCATACGCATAGGTGAGCTGCAGAGGCTCCTCAGCAATGGTGGTCTGGGTCTGGCCCTTGTCACCTTGTTGCTGTCCTTTCTGGGACTGGGAGTACGGCTTCTTCTTCTTCCCCCCCACTGCCCTTGCGTGCCTTGGCCCTCGTTCTGAGCCTTGCGCTTAAGCGCATTCTCCTCGTCCCTCAGACGGACGGTGATCTCCACAATAGCAGCGGCATGATAGCACTCCTATATTTAGGGTGTCAGTTATGCCCCGCAAATAAACTCACATCACATAACACACCGTACACACTTATTCACATTACACTGTAATTCTTTACCTGCAAGGTGGTATATCCAGTAGGCCCCATGCCGTAGCGTAGGCGATAGTTCAGTCCGTTGTAGAAACGGTTCACAAGGATCCGGTCTGAGTAACCCAGATCCGGTAGCAGGTGGATAAGTCCGATGAAGGCTGAGTAGTACTCATCTACCGTCATCTTATCCCCTGCCTCAGGTGTCCAACTCCAGGCGCTTGGCCTCTGCACATGTATAGGGTAGTATTTGGCTCGCAGAAGAGCCGTGTACTCCCTCCACTGAAAAGTCGGGTCAGCAACCCTTCCCTCGCGCACAAGCTTCCACCAGTTTTGTGCCGAGCCTTTAAGTAATAAGCAGCAAGTCGCACCTTGATCTGCTCAGGTGGTGCTAGGGTTCGAAGGCGGTCTCCATCTCGGAGATGTATGCCTCGAGCTTACGGGGATCGGTCTCCCCACTGAATGATGGCGGCCTAAGATCAGCCAACGCCTTGACCCAATTGGTCTCACGTGGCGGTGGTGGTGGTGGCTGAACTCCGGGCTGTTGCCCTTGCTGAATAGCAGCAACTAGATCGGGTACCAACTGGGCTACGGCGGCTGCAACTGCCTCAGCCATAGTCTGGGCCGTAGTATCATCGCCCTGGTTACCCAAATCTCCAGTACCGCGCCCGCGGCCTCTACCTCGTGGTCTACCTGCCATCTGTATTTATATGAACATCTCATTAGCATTATGCCTGCACACTTATCGGTCCATCGTTTGTAACGCTTCCCGATAATAAGGTATCTCCACACTTAGTTAGTGGTTAACCTTTCCAAACATGTTCACTTAGGTATCTGTAGTTAGGTTTCCTAACTCGGTATATCCCTAAGCTCGGTATTCTAGTCATCAGAGCGATACTTCGCTCTGATACCACTTTTTGTAACACCCCTACAACGCTCCTATCATCTACCGAAGTCGCAGCGGAAATAACCAACCAAATAATAACTATCGCTTGGTGTTACAACGCCGTTAACCACCCACGTGGTTAACTAGGCAGAATAAATACAAGTGTATCGGTCTGATGATCAGACTCCCGAGCATAGTAACTAACATCCATATATAAACATAACCGACAATACCGAGTATTTAATTTACAATATCTCCAAACCATAATCATCCATAACTGTATAACAAGGTATCAACATGTACGCCTCGGGAGCACAGGCGCATCCCGGGCTCAACAACCTACTTATCCAAAAGTATATCTACCGCCTAGGACCTAGAGCCACTCAGCCTCTTCGATCCTCATCCTGCAATCAAATAAATATGGGGCCCCGAGGGGGTCAGCACCTTTGCTGGTATGGCTAACGCGCAGCCCATCGACTAACGGGATACGCGCAACCAATTGTCATAATAACATGGCATTCATTTTAGAAAACAACATATATATACACATATACCATAGCATAGCAAGGGAAATTGCATAGCGTCACATCATCAATACAAACCACCACAAGAACGGTTCACATTAAGATCCTTCCACCACAGTTAGTACATACCATGAGCATAGAGATTGTTGCCAAACCACCCAAGCTCGTTAATTACCTCATCACCATCCTGTTATTTGAACGGTTGACTTAAACCAAGGTGTGTCGGATATAGTGATCCCAAGCACACCAAACAACACAGTATGCCCCTATGGCCCGACGTGAGTCAGTAAACTAGCTTTGGATAAGCTAAGGGAAGGTTGAAACCAAATTGGAATACCACCTAAACATACACCTAGGGAGCCGAACTGGATATGATAACGACCCCCATCCATCACACGCGTGGCCGGAACATACCGGACTCCTCACTCCCCCCGATTAGCACTTGTTAGTAAACACACAACATTTGTCAAGTCACATACAAGCAACATTTAGGTCTTGTTAGACACACCAAGGGAAAGGAGTCATAATAACAAACATCATAATATATAACAGCTGTAAACTCTTTTCATGCCTTAATCTTATAAGGTTGTAAACACTCAGAAAAACAAACAACACCAAGCCGGTGTAAACCGTTAGGCAACAGACTGCAAGAAAACCATACCTTGGTCCTTGCCTTGTTTCGTTCCCACCTTGAGAGAATCCTATACACATTAGTAAGGTCGGTTAATTAATTATTTAACTTCACACTTACTATATATTCAACATGCTTGTATGACATGTTTTAATGCCTATTACCCTAGGTTACCTTCATTAAACCCTAGGGTTAACTACATAAGTCACATTCTTTTCCGTTTTTTTTTTATAGGTTTTGGTCCGACCGACCCACCGTCCGACCCACAACTGGGTCGGACCCTCCCAGTGGTCTTCGGGTCTGAAAAACTTTACCTTGACCGACCCATGTCCGACCCAACCTTCTGGGTCGGTCCATTACAGAACCTTTTACTTCCTTATAATCATGCTCGTCCGACCCACGTCCGACCCATCATTCTGGGTCGGTCCATGTGCGAACATTTCCTTCCTTTGAAACTTGCCCGACCGACCCATGTCCGACCCATCTTTGGGTCGGACCATCACCGAACATTTTCCTAACATTTACAGAGGCTCGACCGACCCAAAAACTGGGTCGGCCCCTGGGTCGGTCGCCTCCTAAACTTACCCAACCTTGCCAATTCTTCACCAACCTTCTCCTAAGGCCTCTTAATGCTTCCTAGCAACATTTGGTAACTTTATCCACATACAACATCCATGAAACTCATTTTCTAATTCCTTAAACCATTTACTTATTTCCTTGTAAAATTCCTTAACACTTATGTTATCTTATACTAGGTTCCTAGATGGTGTTTCATACCTAAGACAACTACTATCCCAAAATGCTTTCTCCTTAACTTAACATCATCTCCCAAGCATCATCTCTCACACTAATTCCTTATCTCCTTCTTGAAACTCTTTTCTAGTGTACACTTCTCCTTATTTACCAAAGTTTGCCTAGGTATTTACCTAAGTCCCAAAGTGACTTTGGTACCTACTTAAATCTCAAGATCATGCCTAAGTCCTTATTACACTCTAGAATGTTTCCTAGTTCACCAAAATTCCTTAAGAACATCATAAACTCCTTACTCATTTCCTACATTTTCTAACTCACCAACCTCATGTAAACACTTAAAACTCTTGCTTCTTACCTAAATTTTGACATGGGTTCCCTAGAACATTACTAAGCCTAAACACTTTACCTTCTCCTTTAAACACACAAGATCATCTAAAATCATCAAGAACACTCTCATACATAATTTCACCAAATTTACACCACATTACAATATAGTGCACAATTTAAATTGCATGGCACTTAGGCCCTTAAAATGCATGGCTCTTAGGCCCTTAAAGTGCTTAAATCATAAACACTGAATTTCCACAATATATATGCCTTTAACCTGCAAATACACTCAACACACATATGCCCTTTTACTAGTCTCTTGAGAACACTTTACTAAGTCATTCACCATTTGCTCTTTAGGTAGTTTTAATAAGCATTTATAAGCTCATTTCTCCTAAGGCATTAAAAACATTTAAGTTAGTAGATTTACCTCTTTTCCCAAAACACTTCCTTCTTGATTCCTTATAAAACCGTATGGTATTTTGGTTCCTTGTCAAGTTCTAAACAATATACAAACACCATAATGAGTATTCAAGCTTTAAGCTTCATCTCATTGTAAACCCTAATTTGACATTGTTTCAAAAACATTAATGTAGTTGTTTTACCTTGATCTTTGAAGGAGTTTGAATATCTAACAAGAAAGGACTCCACCTAGTCCATGAAGAGTTGAAATGAAGCTAGAACAAAGTCACACAATGAGCTATATCAATGTGTATTTTCGGACATGACAAAAACAAGGAGGAAACTTGATTTTGTTTGAGATTCCTTACCTAGAAGTAAAGGAGAGTAATAATATGTAGAAATCCAAGCTCAAGCTCCTTCAATGGTGGAACACCTTGGCACCGAAATGGAGCTCTAGGAGTTTTGAGAAGATAGGAATGAAGAGCTTGATGAGAGGAAGAGATTGGTGGTATT